>CM051272.1:46442272-46817272 GCA_027921565.1 Artemia sinica | reverse complement strand
ATTTCAACTGGCAATCAAACTTTTTACCCCGGTCTAAATGAATTTGAGGGTAATTTTTTCAACTGGGTTAATAAATTAATATCAACTTTGGACACGCTTAACAAGAGTGGAAGCGGGTCCACAATTTTACACATTGAACACATGGATCTGAATCTCAGTAAAATTAAAAAAAAAAAACTTTATTTTAAGGGGAGGGCGGGGTAGTCGACGAATAAAATGCCACCCAGATTTGTCAGCTACAGGAGGGGTTCAGGGTTTCGGATTTGACACAGGGCTGCAATGCTTTAAATATACATTTTTAGCAGCAGCCCATAAAACATTGAATTATAATTCAACAATGAAAAATCTCGACAGACTTGCACGTAACTGTGGTGAAAATTTCCCTAAAGTAAATTTTGATTGTTTAGAGGGAAAGTATCCGGTGTCTTTAAAAGAAATAACCATATTTGAAAAAGCAAATGAAAATCTTGGGTTGGGGGTGGTTGTTCTCCAGTATGACACAGAATTTGTAAATGGGGGAAAGAAACCAAATAAAAAAGGGATTTTATATTCAGTTAGAACACCGTTGGTAGATAATGTTAAAAATTGGGTTTGGGTTATTTATGAACCTCCCAAAGATGTAAATTCCTATGGTCATTTTTTCCCCGTTAAGGCAATAAGTCGACTCTTATCCCAAGGCAAGAACAAAGGAGAATGTTACTATTGCCCCATGTGCCTTTCCTCATTTAGATCTGAGCGAATATTCACGGATCACATGAGATATTGTAAAATTCATGGCAATCAAAGAATAGAAATGCCGGCATAAGGCAAAGATACTTTACAATTTAAAAACTTCCAAAATTCCCTGCTACAGGTTGATAAAGTATGTTTGGATTGTGAATCAAGACAGGTGGAGGTATCAGACCCATCAAGGCCAAATATAGTCAAGGAACACAAACTAGTTGAGTATTCCTATGCGCATGCCCGTCGTGATTCTAATAATAAAATGCAGCTGGAATAGTTTTTTTTTTACTATGGATAAGGAGGGTAGCATGGAGAAGTTATTGGTGTCTTTAATAAAAACAGCGAAACGGTGCAATTTCACGATTGCGTCACACCAACTACCCAATGTCATTATCAGATAAGGAGCAACTGGCACTAGAAAAGGGGACAATTTGTTGGGTTTGTAGGGGTGCTCTTGCCCCAAAAGACGCGGTCCAGGATCACAATCATCTTATTGACCCCAATTCAACGGGGAAAAGTAACTTTCGGGGGTGGGCTCACAATTCATGCAATTTAAAAATTAAACAGCAACTCTTTCTTCCGGTTTTCATACATAATTCTAACTACGATCTGAAGTATGTGCTACCAGCAATGGCACATCTTCAAAGAAATGGAACAGTAGATGATGATGCATGGGTGATAGACAGCTTTTCCTACAAAATCATTCCTAAATCATCGGAAAAGTTGCTTGTTTTGGAATTTATGTGGAGATATGTTGAAGACGACGTTGAGTACACGAACAAAATTCACTTTTTAGATTCCTACAGTTTTTTCCCAAATCATTGAGTGAATTAATTCAAGTGGAGAAACACGATGACGCCTGCAACGCTTTCCCCTTTCTCAAGCAATAATTTCCAAATGATTTATACGATTTGTTGACGGTCAAGGGCATCTATCCTTATGATTATTAATGTTCCATGTCGAGATTCGCCGAGGAAACTAGTCCATCGATCGAATCATTTTACGACAGTCTACACGATCGTAGGTGCACCCCTGATGAATAAAGTTTTGCTAAAAAAGTGTGGGCAGAGGGAGGGTGTAAAAATGGGTTTGACTACTGCAAGCTGTATTTGTCGAGTGATGTGTTAACTTTGTTAGACATTATGTGTAAAAATACGGACAAAATCTATGGGGAATTTAATCTTGATTTAGGATATTATTTTTCATCTCCTCATCTGGTGATGGACCTCATCCTAAAAATTAGCGGGGAAAAAATTGGGCTAATCACCGACATCGATCAGCACCTGTTCACCGAGAGGTCAATGAGGGGTGGATACGTTTTTCACGGGGATCGTATCTTGGAAACTGATCCAACTGGAGAGAAGACGGGGACAAAATCAGATGCAGTTTTCCATGATATGAATTCTCTCTACCCCTCAGCCATGTCCCATTATGCGCTACCCTGCGATGACTATAAATGGCTCAATGACCCTCAAGCTCCCCATTTCCCCAACATTGACAGTGTTGAGGAGAATTGGTCGGTTGGATGGTTTTTTTAAATTGATGGGGAGATACCAGTTGAGCTTCACGATTCAGTAGAAGATTTTGTTTTCCGTGCATCAATAGACCTGTGACTAGGGACTCTTTGAGCCGCCGCAATAGGTGTTTAGTCGAGGTGGACGGATTGCATTGGTCACCTTCAAAACAAAAACTTATTGCTGACCTTCTGCCGGAAAAAAAATATTGTTGTACATCATCTGGCTTTAAATGGATGTGCAACAATGGTTTCAACGTCACAAAGGTTCATAGAGCCCTCCAGTTTAGTCAAAAACCCTATCTGAAAATGATTGTTGACACTTTTGTCAAGAAACGTTCTGAAGCGCAAACGAAAGCCGAAAAAGAAATTTATAAGCTCATTTTGAATTCGGCTTTTGGTAAAATGTGCGAGAGTGTTCGCAATAGGAATTGTCGTGACGTCGTGACCGATTCCGAACAATGTGTTCGAATTATTGCCGATCCAAATTACACTTCATTCACAATCATTGGCCCGGACATGGTACTATTGAATAGGAAAAAAAGAAGCATTGTAATAGATAAAAATATTGCTGCAGGCACTGCGATCTTGGAGATCTCTAAAAAGCTCATGTTGGAATTCAACTACAATGTGGCTAGGTTACAGTGGCCGGAGAATGGGCAAGTAGAGGTCTGCTACGGGGACACAGATTCTCTACTGCTAAAAGTAAAAACCCCAAACCTACTTGATGATTTGGTGCACGGTGAAATCATCAGCTCGCGGATGGACTACACCAATTGGAGCTTTACCCAGAGCTAGTGAAACGTCGGGTGCCAAATCAGCTTTTATTTTTTAAATCAGAAACGGGAAGCGACATGATTTCCCGTGGTATGTTTGTAAGTCCGAAGGTGTACTTTATGCAGACACACGACGAGGAAATCAAAAAAAGTTGCAAAGGAGTACCCACGCGCTATGAGGATAAGAATTTTGACAGGGACATCTATAGGAATTGTATTGTTCAAAATACAATTCCACGAGCCAAATTGCTGGTAATTCGTTCACTCAACTATAGGAACTTCACTGTAAATATAAAAAAAAATTGCGATGAGTACCATTTCCGACAGGGTCTATGTTTGTCAAGACGGTGTGACTACCCTCTCCCTGGGGCACTATTTAACTTCCGACCGAGCCGAATGTGTTAGCCATAGGGAAAGTCTCGGTTCGAATAAAGTCCAATAAATTTTTCCCAAATCTTGGGGGGGGGGGAGGGCCTCGCGGGGGGGACCTCGTGGCCAGGGGGGAGGGGGGCGGCTGCCAGCGGGGAGGGGGGTTGCCGCCACTACCAAAGTTATCTTTTTTGACTTAGAGCAGATTTTTTTTGTGCTTTTGTAAATATACATGTTGCATTCAAATTAAAAAAAGTGATATTATTCAAAGTGTATTTTTCTAGTGCATTTTTTATAAATAAATTTAAAAAGTGTATTTTTCTTTGTTTTCTGTAAAGTGTCGTTTTTTTATAATACAAGAAATATGATTCTTTATTGATTTTGATCTTGAACAGACTAGTAGTAATAGGGAAATTATTTAGTCATTAGACAACTATAGTCTACAGTTAGTTGTTCAGGTGAACTGTTGAAGGGAACATGTATCAATTTAAAACACCATTCAGATCATTTCTGTGTGGGCCGTCAATGTCGGGCAAAACAACACTCTTAACTAAAATAATTAAAACTTGCGATAAAATGTTTGTGGAAAAGCCGAAAAAAATCTACTATTGTTACAGTATTTGGCAGGAGTCATACGATAAAATAAAAGCAATTGCCATGACGGGATTGGTGCAGATACAATTCATGCAGGGACTTGATGTTTTCAATATTATTGAACCAAGCTCTTGGCTGATTATTGACGATCTGGCTGAATCTATTGAACAATGGTCCCAGGAAATGCTACAATTGTTCACCGTTCGCTCTCATCATGAACAGATTTCCATTACTCTGATTCTACACAACTTCTTTCATCAGAGCAAATGTATGCCAACACTTGCATTGAAATGCAACTACTATATCATCTACAGAGTTGTTCGTGATTTTAGCTCGCTAATAACTCTCAATAAACAAATCTATCCAGGTGCCCCCAAATTTCTGCTCTCAGCGTACAATCAGGCAACTAATAAACCCTACGGCTATATCCTATTAGATCTTAATCAAAATACACCCGAGGATCTGCGTGTAGTCACAGATATTTTTGACAATGAAATTACAGTACATCTCCCTGTGAACAGTAAAAAGACCTATTAGTCGCTATCATGACACTGAAGAAACTACATGAAAATAGACATTTATTTTCAGTTCTAAGCACTTCAAAACTCCTACTTAGGAAAGCCATACTCAAACATGGTATTGACAATGATTTCATTAATCTAATATCTGAACTTTGATCATTGTCCAATTCAACACCAACGGAAGTTCATCATTCTGATCATGATACAATTGACACCTTTCTTAAACAATATTCCAATGAAACGATTGTCAAGAAGAAAAAATTCAATGTTGGTGATACTATTCGAATTAACAGAACAACTAATGTTTTTGAAAAGGGTAATTACTTGTGGTCCACAGAACTTTTTAAAGTGGCAAAAATCCTAGACACTAAACCCATAACTTATCGTTTGCGTGATACCAAAGATGAAGAAATTCTCGGCGGCTTTTATGACTATGAACTACAAAAAGTTAAAAATAATAGTGAAATCTATCAAACTGAAAAGATATTAAAGACTCGTACTCACAGGGGTAATAAACAGTTATTTGTTCGGTGGCTAGGATACAACTCTGATTTTGATTCTTGGATCAGTGTTGAAGATATTGCCAATGCCCAATTATTTCTATGTAACTTTTATGTCCAACGTTTCCGATCCTCTCTACAACAACTTGAATAAGACAAGTGATTTTTGCACAAAACTCTCCCCCGCCATCAAATTTGACGGTGCGTATGAAGTGGCTCTTGTCGATTGTATTCTCCAAAATACCTTTGACATCCTGAGAAAGGATCGTGTTTATGCTATAAAAATTATACCATTCGATTGGTCACTCTTTGTCGACTATGAATGGGTTGAAGTGCTTAAATCTAGCGAATATCCACATGTTAAATTGAAATATATTGAATATGATAATATGACAGATTTGTGTCGTACAATCAATAGAAAAATCTCATATCGTAGGAATGGTACATTCCATTTTAATTATTCATTGGAACATGATAGGATTTACATTTCCTCACCTGTTGACACTGAAATAATTATTCTCAATGATAATCTGAGAGACGTTCTTGGCTTTAAACAGAATATGATCAATGGGAAAAATGCTGGCACCGTTTACGGGATGGATCAAGTTATTTTGCTGATTATCCACCTGGTTTCGCCTCGGACCCTTGCATATTTCTCTATGCATCCTTTGTGGAAACATCGAGAGTTGGTAATTCAAATGTGCCCCTCCTACGTTTTCTTGAACGAAAAACAACTCACGAACTTGTGCATCACTATAATATAAAAAATTTTCAGTATGTTCCTGTGAACACTTCGTATTTGGAACTCTGTCAGTTAACACTAAGAAATGAATTGGGTGATCCTCTAGCAATAAAAAAAGGCTTAGCATTGATTACATGTCATTTTCGACCCATAGTCGGCGACAGCACCATCACCTAAAATGAACAATAGAAGAAATCCATTTGTCTGTCCCGATATCAATTGCTATGTTGGTGCTCTGAGCCCACGTCAAATAGGCAATGGATTGGACTACTACAAGGGGCGTACTACAATGTCAGGCTATGGTCTTGGTAGCCGGTTTGCTAGGTTATTTCGTTCTGCACTACCCCTTGCCAGAAAATATCTTGCACCTGCTGCATCAAATTTTGCTGCCTCAACAATACAGGACTGGGCGTCGGGCAAGAATTTCAAGGAGAGTGTTAAGGAAAATATTAGATCTTCAGCAAGATCCGTTGGTGAGCAATTAAAATCTCAGCAAAATGTGAAGAGGTTTAAAAGAATGCGTGCACGTCATTCACTCATCGGTCTCTACCCAGGCGGGAAGCGAAGGACATCAACAAGGACTTTGAGGAATAAAACAAGGAAGACCAATAAGCAGAAGAAGAAAAAGAAAAAGATTTTTAGAACAAAGAAGGATTTCTTTTCTTAAGATGACTTATCTCCCCCGCAAGGAATCACATCCATCAATCAGTTCCTCATTGAATCTGTTCAATGCTGAAAATGTTGATGTCAGTGTCAAATATGGTTTTTATGAACAATTTCACCCCCAACAACCCTCTCGGAAAATATACACTTTCAAATATTTTCCAATGAAGACTATTTCATTGATTTGTCATCAACATTTATTGATTTAAATGTTGCGGTGACGAAAAAGTCAGATAATACAACTCCAACTGTTGCCAATGGTCTCTCCTACGAAAACTGTATTCTACACAATCTGTTCAAACAAATGAATGTATTTATTAATGGAACATTGGTGAGCACTAGCAATAATTTATCCAACTATGCAAGCTACATACAATTTATGATGATGACAAAAAAGGCATACAAGGAGTTGAGAGGACAATCATTGGGCAATGAATATCGATCAGGTGTTGATACTGACGGTGAGTTGACTACTACAGTGAGCCAGGAGTATCATCTGGTTGGAAAATTAAATCATGAGATATTCAATATATCTCAATGGTTACCCCCCAATGTCAAGATTGACATAAAGTTTCAACTGGCCCCATCGAATTTCATTTTGAGAAAAACACTTCCTGCAGCACCCAATGCAAATGTCATTATCACATCGGCAATTCTCCACGTTCGAAAACAACAGGTTATGAGCTCTGTTGCATTGGCAGTGGAAAAGCTAAGAGCCAATGGCAACAATATTAAACTTCTTGTCCCCCATACGATCACTAATCAACGTCACATTGCCACCGGTTCTCGTAGCTATACCGATTCATCATTTATCAATGGAGATTTCCCATCAAAATTGGCTTTGGCCTTTGTGAAGAGTGGCAGTGCCGTTGGATCCTGGACTGAATCCCCCCATGATTTTAATTTTTTCGGTCTATCTAGCCTTGTGTGCAAAGTGAATGGTATTCCACTGTACACTCTATCATTTGACAAAAATCCTATAGAACTCTGTACGAGTTGACCATGCAATCCCTAGATCCTGACTCTCAACTATTTGAAAATGGAATAACCAGGTTCAGGTTCAGGTTCAGGTTCATTTATTATTCAATCTTACATAATGACATTAAATATATAAAGATATAAAACAATAAAGAAATATACGGATTTTCATTCAAAATGGTAGACTTCACAAACAAATATAAATAAATCAATAAATGTAAGGTTAATTACTCACCACATCACGGCAGACACCCACCCGACGATACATAAACAACTCTCAACCAGCAATGGGACAAGAAGAAGGATATCAAGATCCGAGAGAGATCGAAAAATAAGAAGAGAATATTAATATAAGGAGAATATATTAAAAATAAAATAATATTTGACTAAAAAATGTCCAAAAGGAATGATTTTATTTTATTTTTTAAAATTCCAATCGACACATCAAAATCAAAAATAGATTCATATTGGTTCCACGCGGCGACCACACTATTTCGTAGAGAAAACCGGGACCTCTCTGAAATTATCAACGGCTGGCGTAGTTTGCGTATGCTGCGAGCTAGATGAGAAGATGGCGGAGCAACTGGGAACAAATCAAAAGAAAAGAAATAACTGGGCAGTGACAGGAGATTATGATTAACCTTGAATAAAATCGAGTTAAAAGTAACTGCAAGTTCAACAGGAAGAATATTCAATAAACAATATAAACTCTTTGTAGAAGACTTACTGGGGAAAGACGCTGGGGAAGGAAGATAACTTTTTAAAATACGAAGCGCCTTATTTTGTTGCCTCTGAAGCGGAATTAAATGGGATCTGAAAGTATTCAAGTAAATAAGTGGGCAATAATTTAGATAAGAATGAACAAGAGCGAAATAAATAGAACGCATAGCTTCGAGCGGCAAAATGAATTTCATACGTTGCATAATACCCACGTTCCTTCCAAGCTTCAATCTTATACCTTTTATATGCGGCTTCCAACTCAAATTTGAGTCAACCAGCACACCAAGGTAACGAATAATTTCAACACGCGATATATCCATACCTGAAACAGATGACTTAATCAACTTCAGACATGGAAGTGCCCGTGACGTACGCGAAAATACCATAAACTTTGTTTTTGAAGTGTTCAGAGCTAGCCTATTTGCCGTAAACCATGCTACTAGTCTATCGAAAACTAGACTTAAATTATGTTTGACACGATCTTCATCGATTCCAGAGACACTACAGGCTGTGTCATCTGCGAAGAGAACGGTCAGCCCTAGGTCCTCAACTGAATTACTAATATCATTAACATAAATTAGAAACAACAGAGGGCCGAGAATTGAACCTTGGGGCACTCCAACTTTGTTTGACTGGTTCGAAGACATTGATATAACTTCGCCCCCATCAATACACTGGACTCTATCTCTTAAATATGACAATATTATCGATTTAGCCGGACCACGTATACCACAATTAGACAATTTTTCATTTAAAATCATGTGACAAATAGTGTCAAACGCTTTCCGTATATCCACGAATATAGAAGCTGGAATTTCACCCTTATCCAAGGCATCATGAATAAACTGGGTTACTGCCAAAATAGCATGCTCAGTAGAATGTCCTTTTCGAAACCCGAATTGGGACTTACTAAAAAAACTATTCTTGTCAAGAAAATTTACAATCCTCACGTACAAACAACGTTCAATAATTTTTCCGAAAGCAGATAGAATAGATATGGGCCTATAGTTGGACGGATCATTTATATCTCCCCCTTTGTGTAGTGCAATGACACGGGCGGACTTCATACATGTAGGGAAGATACGATTCTTGAAACAAAGATTAATTATGTGCACAAGAAAATTTACTATACTAGGCATAATCGATTTAAGCAAGTTCGTAGAAGATCCGTCGATTCCTTCTGAGTGTCCATTTTTGAGTTGATGAAGTACAAGCATCAATTCAGCAGACGAGACTGGAGTGAGGAATATGGATCGGTCAGTAGAAGAGGGTAGAAAACTTTTGAAATCAGCAGAATTTGGCGTTGATTTTTGGGATGCCTCTTCCGACGTCTTTTCACCTATTTTAGCGAAGTGCGTGTTGAGCATGTTGGCGACGTTAAGTTTTCCTTTAACAGCTGTATCACCACCTGGGGGCATCATTTCGTCCGGAAAAGAATTCAACTTTTTTTTGCCGATACAATCGTTTATTAATGTCCATACCTTCTTAGGAGATCCATGCGCGCTATTGAATGCCTTCAAATAGTAGAGCTGTTTAGCAGACCTGAGAGCCTTGGTTAAGCAATTTCTGTAAGCTTTAAAAAAGGCTTGATTTGTTTCATCGGGATTCGATAGATATATTTTATACAGCCTGTTCTTTGATTGGATCGACCTTAGTAGTCCTCGTGTAACCCAAGGCTTTTTAGATCTGTTGTCACGTCTTAGACGGGTCGAAGACATCGGACAAGCCACATTAAGTGCTGTGGTAAATTCGTTGACAAAATACTGTGAAGTTTGATTTACATCCTCGCAGTCTAAGCACGGAGAGGGGTCAATTTTAAGCAGCAGTTCATTCAACCGCTGAACAGATGTAGCATCAAGCCTTCTAGTTGTTTTGATCGGAGTCGCCGTTTGTCGCCCAGTTTTTATCTCCATCAAAAGCATAAAGTGGTCTGACGTGTCATCGATAATAACGTGACACGAATCAAATTCCATATTCAGAAAAATATTGTCGATTACCGTTGCTGTCGAGCTCACAACTCGAGTTGGAATACGACAAGCTGGGAGAAGCCCCAGTGAAAGACAAAGTGTCAGAAAATCAACAGCCGAAGGCGAATATTGTGTAGATGAAAGATCATGACCAGCATTACTTATATCAATATTAAAATCCCCAATGTACATAATCTTCCGACTTCGCTCGATTGCGATCGAAGAAAACACTTCCAGCTTACTTATGAAATGTTGCACCGAAGAGCTAGGTGGTCTGTAAAACAAACAACACAACACATTTTCATTACCAAAATCAAGCTCAACAACCAAAAATTCAAACAACATTTCTTCATACATAGAATCAAAATCCGAAACAATCCTGTAAGTAATATCATTATGAATAAAAAAACCAAGGCCTCCTCTCGATCTGTCATTCCTAGTCTTAGAAATAAAATTGTAACCATTAATATTCGCTAGGTGACTAGTTGACTCATTTAAAAAAGTCTCACATACAGCTAATACATCAACTCGGTAGCATGGAAGGAACAAAGATAAATGGTCCAAACTACTCATCAACCCGCAACAGTTTAAACTCGCCAGCCTCACACTACCAGGAGAAACATGTCCATTAATCTCATTAGGGAGTAAATATTTGTTAATAGGGAGGGAACTAATAGAAATATCATATTCATCATCCGAAAAACCACAATCTGCAGAAATTTTTATTAAATCTAATGGGTCTCTCTCAAAATCTCTCAACCTACTCGATGCCCCATCACCAGTAGAATTAATCATAATCATTTTAACTTACCAAACCGTCTGGTGGGAGTCTGTAGTGATGCGGCAATAAATCATCAACCAAACCTTGATGTGGAAGAGTACGGCACGTCTTGTGAAATATCTGATCTTCAACTGAAAAAAACACACGAAGCAAAAACAGAACCTGATTTCTAGGCCTATGGAAAATAGAAAAAAAGAATAGCGACGATGAAGCATATTCTGGCATGGCAGACTTAACAAGTCGAAGTCGCATTGAGCACTGAACACAATAAGAAAGAAAAAAACAACGAAAAGAAAAAAACCAACACTGACTAGTGGTCATTTTCCCAATCATGACACACACCAACAAAATGAACTTGTTTCATCTCTCGATCGCGGACGTATTTCATTAAACAAATAAAACAAATAATGGTCCGCGTATACACTACAAACAAACTAATTAATCTTTTCCCAGACAGAAGAATCACTTTTTTTCACTTCTAGCCATAAGTTAATACCCTTATGACGCACTCTGGATGAAACGATATGTTTCGACTCTTTCATTTCTTGTGCTTTCGAGAGTAGGGAGTTTCGAATCATGTTGAGAGCAGGGGGCAGGTCTGTAGAGATTATAATCCCACTACCTTTTAGCTTTTTAACATTGTTCATGATCGACTGGACATCACTCTCCGAGCTTAGTGAAATAAATACGGGGGACTCCTTGCGTCGGCTATTTTGCTTGCTGCGCCTATTTGTGATGTTTGCAGCCCGTGAAGAAATCCGATAGCACTTAGTCATAGATATGTCACTAGTTACACCCAGCTTTTCGCTAACTAATTTAATGACGCTATCTTCAACTTTCTTGTTAGGCTCTTCTGCCGGTAAACCATGCACAATAAGGTTCAGACGGCGATCTTTCACGTCGATAAGTAGTAGCTGTTTTTCCAGGGCCTGGTACTTGTCGACATACTCGTCGATAGTTTTCTCAAAGTTATTAAGCCTCACATCTCGGTCGGCAGCCTCCGTTCTCAGCGACGCGATCTCAGAAGTAATTCCGTCAAGCTTATTATTTAATTCTGTCTTCGTAGCAATAATAGAATCTAGTTTTCCGCTCAAAACTTTTCTGAACTCGTCGAACGATTTTTGCGTAACATTAGCCATGATAAATCTCGATTATAAATCCGCTTCGGGAGGATTGGGGATTAGCAGTTCATTCGAAATAGCATCAAAAGGGACTTACTGGCAAGGGGGGTGTGTGAATACCCCCCGCTAACCAAATATAGCACGATTAAATCAGCTCTTGACTCCTACAGGCAATGCATCAAACAGGTTTGGTCAATTAACTATAAATAATTCAAGTTCAAAAATGTTGATTATGCTAAGTCCATAGGGAATCACAATTGAGTCTTACTGTATAATGAGATTATATCCAGACTTGATTCTGTTGACTATAATAAGTCCGTAGGGAATCACAATTGGGTCTTATTGTATAATGAGATTCAAAAATCATGGCGTAATTGTTTTGGACTTGTCGGGGACCCAGGATATGAGCAAATTATGAACAGGGAATGTACGTTTAGAGTGTACATTTGTCGATGCTTTGACTGAGAGTATCACGCTAATATCATTGAGTCAATTTGAAACCTATTGGCAAATCACTCCCGACAGAAGTGTTCTACTAGACCTAGCACCATGAACACAAACCAAATAATCAAGGTATTTATTATGGATCCATACATGTCCCAATACAAGTCCTATTGCATACCATCGGACTTCATTGGAAAAATTCCAAGTGTTAACAATACCCTAATCATTGTTAATAGCAGTCCATCGACTTTGAAGACAGGCCATTGGCTATGCATCTTTCAAACAGCGAAGAATATTGAATTTTTTTTATCCTCTTGGCCTATCGTATAAATTCTACACTCCATACATCAGTAACTTTATTGAAAGCAGTGGGAAAACTATTATTCAAAATCAACGAAGAGTACAGGATTTAACGACTAAGACTTCTGGCTTTCATGCACTACTCTTTTTCATGTTCAGATGTCGTGGCTAGACCTACAAGCAGTTTCTCGATATCTACGTTGACTTACCTCGATTGAACGACTTTCTAGTGGAAAATATACTTACAAGCGTGTTTAATATTGATTTTAGTGCCCTACGAATAAAATGTTCTAAAAATGTATGTGAAATTGTTTATTAATAAATAAAAAATGTATATACGTGATAAAAACGACTTTTCTACTCTTTAGATTTCATCTTATACTAGGTATTTGTCGACAACAGCTAATGCAGGTAGATTATCCGAATTCACAGTATACTGATCCTGATGTACTGCAATGTCAGGGTCACATTTTCTACAGTAGAGTGTAACTTCACTCTTGTCATATCTCTTTGTATAGTCAATGATACTACTCTCATTCATTCTATAGAATTCACAAGTTTCAATTTGCTTATTTGAAGTAATGTCACAAACAGTGTCCTCAAGTGGCAAATCACATTCCGTCACAGCCAAATAAAAATCAGTGAGCTTATAATCATAGTAGTCATTGTCTTCACAACGTCGACGTAGAAACCATATTATTTTGTTGTTCCAACAGTTGAATCGCTGACCCGGTTTCTCCTCCCAGAACAATCTAAAACCACGACGATACCAATCTCGTAGCAATAAACTAAAACCACGCTTAGGATTCTTTCCAATCATACCGGGATATGTATTCTCCCATTGATTACATTTATCATAGTGGCAATTGGAGCATAGGTGCCCTCTAGGATGAGAGTCACACACCTCTTCAAGACAGGAATTACAACCTTTAATTTATATAGCATATCCTCTATGAAATTTAAACGGGTTGCATAATCTACACTTTTCATCATACTCATCAATCATTGTGCAATTCTCACATGATGACCAGCTGCCCAGTGTGTACACACATAGTGGGCATGTATGGAACATTTTTTTTCATGTGTTGACACTCTCACTGCCACAATGAAACTGAGCTATCAGCAACAACAAATTGAGTAGGATAGAGAGAGAGGAGTAAATCATCCTTGAACGCCATCTTTCTCATGAAAAAGTCCTAAATTTCTAAACTAGTGTTTAAAAGCATATCCACAATATCATTTTGCCGTGTCGTGATCAGTATATCAATAAATTGTGTAAATGCATTTGGACCACGACGTAAAAGCTTCATGTAATAGTCTAATGATGGAGAATCACTTTTCATTATATTAACAAGCATTCCCTGAGAAAATATCTTCCTTTGAATAGACAGCTCTAGAAAATCATCATCTAGAATCAAACGTTTTTCCATAAGCACTAGAATCCCCATGATTCGTTCTTTCTCAAATCTATCCCTCTTTAGAGTCCTAACACTCTCACAACCAACTTCAGACTAACCAGAATTTTTTTTCTATGAAAATCACTCCTTTTATTTGTAACCAATCACCAATGAAGTAATCGTATATTGAGCAACCTCCACTGTCTCTGATTGGCCCCTAAAAAACGGATGTTGGCTCAAAAAACAGTCTGGTTGAAAAACTTGGAGTTGAAACAAACTTGTGTGGGGAATCCCCGCTCATACTGCTCGCTTTTTTTTGCAATGTTTAGGAACCAGTGGGGAATCCCTGCTCGCTTGGAAAGGTACCAAGGAAAGGCAAGCAAATAGCATGTAGTTTCAAAACTTGTTTTTTTCTTTTTTTTGTCACTTTGTTTGGGAAAGTACCAAGGGGACATAAGCAAATAGCATGTAGTTTCAACACATGTTTAATCACTTTATAGGTTTTTGCATGCTTTTTTGCACTGTGCACGTGAAACTGTGTGAGGGAGTTCTGACTCTCTTTGTAAAGGTGTAGAGCATCACGCAAATAGTATGGGAATTCCTAGGGCATCATGCAAATTCATTATTAGCAATCTACTTTAATATTCAAAAGTGATTCGAGGAAAACTAAAACCCCTCTCACACCCACCATTTCCCCAAACAAGTCAAATCAAAATTTTGAGATAGCCATTTTGTTCGCCATAGTTGAAAGGTTCAGAAATTATGTCTTTCAGGATGAGAATCCCCCCAGAGCCCTCAGGGCAAGGGTTGTAAGTTATACCCTGGGGGCATATAAGGTTTTATAGAAAGAGTTGTCGTAGAAACTTCAAAAAGGGTTCATTCGATTGGAAATTGAAAGGGCGAGTGTACTTTTTAATGGTCGACAGTGATTGTCTGTCATCCCTATAGACATTATTATATGTTCTTTGGAGTATTTTGAAAATAATTTTAATTTGCTGCGTGTGGTGAAAGGAAGGCTTTTAGAAGAGAGGGAGGGGGCTAAATGCCGTCCGTCACTTTTGACAGTTAAAAAAAAATAGAAATTCCAATTTTCAACCAAATAAGCCTCTTCTAAAGTTAGACAACCATCCCTTCAATAAAAACCTTAACCCATGCCCCTAATCTATGGGGTTTGTTCCAACCCCAAACGCCTTGTTATATTATATTTAGATGGTTTTGAATAGAATAACTATCGAAAAATTTTTATTAGATGCATTTTGGGACAATACGACGTGTGTCTGTGTGTGTGTGGGATGGGGTAGCTGCCCTCCAATCACTTTGACTCTTAAAAAGAGCAATAGAGCGTCTGATTACCAATCCAATGAGCCCACTGCGAAGTTTATCAGACCAAGATCTCTATAATAACCTTATATGGCCACAGGGCAAGGGCTATGGGATTTTTATCCTCAAAGACATACTTTCCAGAATTTTCCAAATACGTTGAACAAAATGGCTATCTTAAAATTTTGATTGAAAGCGTTTGGGGAAATTATGAGCGCGGGAGGGGGGATATTTGCCCTCTGATCACTTTGGACTAATAATAAAAGACACTAGTCCTCTCATTTTTCAATCGAATGAGCCATTTTTGAAGCTTTTAAGATAAAAGTTTCTATAAAAACCTTATATACTCCAAGGACATAGCTTACAACCATTTTCCATAGGGCTATGAGGGGGGGGGGGGGGTTGTCATTTTCCAAAGACATATTTCCAGAGATTCAATTACATTGAACAAAATTGACACATCAAAATGTTGATCAGAAATTTTTAGGGAAATGATGGGCGTGGAGGGAGGGGAGGGGCATTCGCCCTTCGATCACTTTTGACTATTAATACTGGCACTAGCCCTTTCAATTTGCAATTAAATGAGCCCTTTTTGAAGTTTATACGACAACGCTTTCTATAAAAACCTCATAGATAGATAGATAGATAGATAGATCGTGTATTTCCAAAGCCCAAAAGCTATATACACAAAAATTTATGAAAAATAAAGAAATCACAACAGAAAAAATTACCAAACACACAGAAACATGATACATATCCAAAAATACCTAATGGTAATTTATCGAAAAAATAAATCTAATTCCATATAATAATTAATTGTAAAAACTTTTCCTTATTTTTAATCCAATTTTCTGTGTACGCACTAATACGTAATATTGTGGTTGGATTACTATTTTGTAAAATACCAGGAAGCAGCAATACAATCCCATGTAAGTATTTTCCCCTTAAATCGGAGACCATTTTTGAAACTTTTAAGATAAAAATTTCTACAAAAACCTTATATACCCCAAGGACATAGCTTACAACCATTTTCCTTAGGGCTATGAGGGGGGGTTGTCATTTTCCAAAGACATATTTCCAGAGATTCAATTACATTGAACAAAATTGACACATCAAAATGTTGATCAGAAATTTTTAGGGAAATGATGGGCGTGGAGGGAGGGGAGGGGCATTCGCCCTTCGATAACTTTTGACTATTAATACTGGCACTAGTCCTTTTAATTTGCAATTAAATGAGCCCTTTTTGAAGTTTCTACGACAACGCTTTCTATAAAAACCTCATAGATAGATAGATAGATAGATAGATAGATCGTGTATTTCCAAAGCCCAAAAGCCATATACACAAAAATTTATGAAAAATAAAGAAATCACAACAGAAAAAATTACGAAACACACAGAGACATGATACATAGCCAAAAATACCTAATGGTAATATATCGAAAAAATAAATCTAATTCCATATAATAATTAATTGTAAAAACTTTTCCTTATTTCTAATCCCTTCTCTGTGTACGCACTAATACGAAATATTTTGGTTGGATTACTATTTTGTAAAATACCAGGAAGCAGCAATACAATCCCATGTAAGTATTTTTCCCTTAAATCGGAGACCACAGGGCACTTTCGGAGAAAATGGTCCAAATCTTCGTCTTCATCTCTACAAAGAGAACACACATACCGATCTTCAGGATCAACTATAGGCAATTCGCCCTAAGCTGAATCCATCGACATAAACTCATATCCGGTAAATTAAATTTAAAATAAATTTCCTCTCCAAGACTAGGTTTAGCCTGATTATAATGATTCAATGTAGTAGAATTTAAAACCAGCCCTTGCCAATACTGAATTTCTTGACCCTCTAAGATAAATCGTACCTGGCTTACTAAATTTGCTGGTAGATCACAGGAACCAAGACCATCATTCCATAAGTAAGGCATTCCACTATTTCTAGTAATGACCTAATTTGGGACATGCTCCAGGTTGTAAGTTATGCCCAGGGGGCATATAAGGTTTTTATAGAGGGCGTTGGCGTAGAAACTTAAAAGGACTCAAACTGATTGGAGGGCAACTAACCCCACTCTCACGCCCATCATTTCCCCAGCACATCCAATCCAAATTTTGAGATAGCGATTTTCTTCAACGTAGTCTTTGAGGGTTACACTTCCCCACAGCCCTCCAGGCAAGGGTTGTAAGTTATGCCCAGGGAAACATATGGTTCTAATGGAAGTTATGCTCATAAAAACTTCAGAGGGGATCATTTGATTGAAATTTGAAAGTTCTAGTTCAATTTTTGAGAGCAAAAAAAAATTGGAGTGTAACTAGCCCCCCCCCCACGTCCCTTTTTCCCAAAATGTATCCCATAAAAATTTTGAGATATCCATCAAGTTAAAAATTGTTCAAAAGTTAGATAAAAAAAACTCAAGTGTCGAAATAACCCCCCAGGGTCCAGAGGAAGAGTCAAGAGATTCAAGGGCAACTAGCCTCCCGCCACGCCCTTTTTTCCAGTTTTTTGAAAATTGTTCAAAGTTCAGATTACAAAAACTCCGGTGTCGACACAGGGCCTGGGGTTAGGCTTTGTAAGTTATGCCCTGGGGCATATATTGTTTTTATGGAAGGGATAATCGTATAAACTTCATAGAGGGCTCATTTGGTTGGGAATTAAAATTTATTGTTTTTTTTTTAATGCTTTAAGAACGACTGCTGAAACACAATATTTTTTTAAGTGCTAAAAAACTGAAGCGCGAAGACCAAGGCGTTGAGGAGGGGTAAACTCATCCTCGTATTTGGATTTTTTCTCTCTGCATTAGGTTTTAACGTTGTTCCTTACTCTCAGTTAAAAAAAAAATTATTTTATTCCTGGTATGGTTTCATACCAAATTGCTGAAATAAATACCTTGTTTTCGGGCTTGAGAAACAAAGCAACAAAGTTAATGCAATATAAAATTTAAAGTAACAGAATGTCAGAGCATTTTTCAGCATTTTTTTTTTTTTTTTACTTTAAAACAATTTTAAAGTTCTAAAAAAAATTAATATTCTGTATGATAAAATTTTAGGGGAATTGGTATATCCTTGAAAGAACAGCAAATAATGATGGATGCTACAAGGTGGAACAGCATACCTGGAACAGAGAGTCTAGGATATAACAGTCACATACATAGGAATGAAATTGATGAGGCTAGTAAGAAATTTTCAAAGAGTATAGAAGAATTATAATATTCTATAATTATAAGTATAGAATTAGAATTATAATATAAAACTCAAAATTTTCAAAAATTCTAGTCACCATCGTAAAATGGCAATCATCATTTTCAAAGTTTATCAGTGTTTGAAATTTTGCTAATTCACATCCTTTTCAATTAATTAATTCTTTTTGTTTTAATTATGGGTCAAGTTAGCGCAGTAATCTAATAATTGGGATGTCTTATTTGCATGATTGCTATCAAGAATAGGTTTTTAAGTCAGTTTAGTAGGAATTAAGTAATTAGTCAGTATATAGTAAGCCAAGTGATAACTTTATTAAAGAATACTGAAAATATGTTCATTAGTTTAATCAAAGGGCTTTTTGGCCTAGACATTTAGGAAGGCCAAACAAATATACCGAAAAAAAACTGTTGAAAACAATATAGATGTGTATCCACCAGTGTACAATGAACACAGTAAGAACATGACAGGAGAATCCTCTCGAAATGTTTATATTAGTTTTTTTTACAGGCCTTTTTTGCTTAAATATTAAGAGAGGTGAAAGTGAAACCGCTGTAGGCGAACTATCATAAAATTAAGCAAAAAAATATGATACTAAAATGTTTAAGAAGGTTTAGCTTTCTTTTTAAAGGATAGTTGGCTTTGGGAACCAATAAATTCTTATTGTTTGTTTTTACGGACGAAAGCTTGTTAATTTCTACGAGTTTGCTTTTCTTATCTTCCAAGTGTAAAACTATCACTAATCGCTATTAATAAATAGATGAAATTTTGTCCTGATTCT
Organism: Artemia sinica; assembly: GCA_027921565.1. Classification (NCBI taxonomy): domain Eukaryota; kingdom Metazoa; phylum Arthropoda; class Branchiopoda; order Anostraca; family Artemiidae; genus Artemia; species Artemia sinica. Next base: position 46,797,861 of record CM051272.1, on the reverse strand, counting down.
TTAAGAACGACTCCCGAAACACAAGGGTCGTTACTTAGAACAATAAAAACTTTTTTAGAAGTAATAAAAAACTTTAGCGTAAAGAACGAAGTGTTGAGAAGGGGGCAATCCCCTTTTTACGCGTAATGATTTCTGTTCCTTTTAATTTTTCCTTTATTTCCTTTCTTTCATTAAAAAAAACTTGTTTCTTTTATTTAATAAAATAAAAAAAAACAAGCTTTTTTAACTGAAAGTAAGGAGTAACATTAGAACATAAAATGAACAGAAATTATTCCGCATATGAAAGGGGATGTCCCCTCCTCAACGCCTCGCTCTTTACCCTAAAGTTTTCTATTGTTTTAAGAAGTAGAGTTTTGAGAAAGAATCAAACTTTAGCGTAAAGAGCGAGGCATTGAGTAGGGTACAGCTCCTTTCATTTACGGAATAATTTTTGTTTGTTTTAAGTTTTAATGTCGCTCCTTACTTTCAGTTAAAAAAAACTTGTTTTTTTTAAATTAATTTCTGAATGTTTTTTAATCAACACAGGTTTTGATTTTGGCTCACCGTACATGAATAATTAAAACGGAATCTGCATATTAATTTTAAATATTTTTGGTTAAATGGCTTTTTCCAAAGTTGTTTAATTTTATTTACGAACGTTTTTACTAGTAATAAATATACATAACTTACGAATTAACTTACGTAACAAACTTCTATTTTCATATATTTTTAATACGTATATTAGGGGGTTCGCCTGCTATTCAATACCTAGCTCTTTACGCTAAAGTTCGAATTTTGTTCTAATTCTTTAAAAATGACCCCGTAATCACAAAGGCCGTTAATTAGAATAAATAGCTCTTATGAAAGTATTAAAAAATCTTTGGCTTAAAGAGCTAGGTATTGACTAGGGGGTGAACCCAATCAGTTGCGATTTGGCATTCATTCAGTGCGGAGACGAAATAAAATCTATAGTGATACTCTGCTTAAAAGAGTTATAAACCAGTTTGACAAGATTTATAAACCTTTTAATTGTGGTATATGATTTAACATTGGATTCAAAAGAAGATTGACGAATAGAATCTACCACCTGTTCTGTTTGAAACTGGGGGGCCGTACAAGTTACGAAGTAGCCCCCCTTGCGCGTAAGTCCTCGTTTCATGTTTAATAGAAAGTTAAGCTAATAATTTTCCATTTTATAATAGAAAAAGGATGGAAGGACAGTCTATAGCATTTGCCCTTGAAGAGATAAAAAAGGCAGTGTTCTTAATCCCTAGCCTGTCGAAGAGTATCGATGACGTTAAACTAAGCCTAGCAAGTATTGAAGCTAAAATGAAAGAGTTTAACGTTAAGCAAACGGAGACAGCTCAAGAATTGACAACCATTCGAGCAGAGCTGGAAGTATCCCGTAAGAGAAACATGCGGCTTTAGAAAGAAATAAAACAGACAAATTTGATGTTTTATAATTTTCCCCAGCCCCCTATATCGAATACAACCCTGTTAGATGATATAATTGCGCTAATCAGTAATACTGTGCCAAGCTTAAAAGTGTCAAAGTGGGAATTCAGGGATGCTGTTCGTTTAAGAGGACCACAAAACCCACGCCCTATTTTAGTAAAGTTCAATTCCAAAGTTACACGAGACATTTTGTTGCGGAATGCGAACCTTTTCAAACAAAAGGGGATATCAGTAGCGCCAGATTATACGCCAGAAGAACGCGAGGCTCGTACGGCCCTAAGACCTTTATTATCCCAAGCTATAAGCAAAAAGAGAATTGTGAAGCTACGCGGAACTAGATTATGCATAGACAAACAGACGTTTGTTTATGACTTTGAGAGAAAAACAGTGCTGGAAATGGCGGAGCCGACTATGGAAAAACAAACTCATAATAAAGATAGTAGCACAAAAAACCATATCCCGAGAAGATCTTATATGCGATCCCCGTCAAGCGATAGTGATTCAGATCCTGAAATTGAAAGCATCTCAAACAGCGATTCAGATACAACGATCATAGAAAAGCCGGCTGCGGTACTAGACCCTAACATTCCTAGTAGAAACTACGCGAAAAGTGATAGGCCGAAAGGAAAAAGGGTCCTGGACATGATTATAAGCCCAAGCAACGATAGTAAGCAGGATCAAAGAAATGTGAGACCAAATAAAGGACCAAAATCGGAAAAGAAACGAAAAAGTCATAGTCCGAAAAAATGTGGCCAAACTCTAGCAGAACGACCACCATTTGTCATAGGATAGGGAAACAGCCATATACAGAAACTATCAGCTATTACGTGGAATGTACAGGGTCTAAGTAGTAAAAGGGATGTGTGTTTAAATAGTTCATTTTTGGATTCACAAATAACTTGCTTAGTTGAAACATGGTTATTGCCAGTAGAGGAAATATCAGTGTTTGGTTATGTTGTTTTTCGTGTAGATAGAAGGACATCAAGGAATTCCAGGAACTATGGAGGAATAATAGTGCTAGTCAAGCAACATAAATTTTCTAGTTTAAGTCGTTTGCCAAGCATGTCTGAGAATTTGATATGGTTACGTTTGAATTTTTTGGGGAAGTGGTTTATATTGGGGTGTGTTTATATTTCACCAGAAAATAGTTCATATTGTGAAGAGGATACTTGGGCAATATTAGAGGAAGAAATTATTCTTATTAGATCGCGGTATAAAGGAGATTCAGTGTTATTAATAGGTGATTTAAACGCTTACACTGCTGAACAACCAGAACTAAATATGAATTTTGTTTCAGATGATGAGGACGACCCTGTAGCGGGGATCATTCCTTCAATGTATTTTATACCACGAATGAGCCAAGATCGAAAAAGGAGAGTTAACTCATGGGGGAGGAAATTGCTTGCACTGTGTGGAGGTTCTGGGAGATTTGGTGAGGATGGTAGCTTAGGTGAGTACACTTGTGTTTCTGGACCTTGCTTTAGTTTGATTGATTATATATTGGTTGACACTGGGCTCGAAATTGAATCCCTAAATGTGAAAGTGATACATCGAACAGGATCGGACCACTTTCCAGTTAAAGTAGAGTATATTATCTCTAGAAGGGAATATTGTTCGGTTGAGAGGAGTAATGAGGAGAGGTATGTGAATAAAGAAACGAGGAAGAGAAAGGAGCTAGCAATTTACCTCCTAGAATAAATTGCAATTGGTTACATGAACAATGGGCACTGGTCCATGAGGAATTAATTAATGACCCCATAGCTAAAGAACTAGACCATCTGAAGTATGAGGCCGAGGTACCGAATGCCGACCCGGAAACAATAGCGAATAGGTTTTCACAAATTTTAAGCGAATCACTGGCATCAGTAAAATCAGCCGAGAAAAAGAATGAAAGTTTTTATGACGAAGAATGTAAATTCAGTAGCGTTAACTTGGATAAAATGTAAAGAATGCACCGGATGATGAATCAAAAATCAAGACATTAACAAGTTACCGTTTAGTACGTAAAGAGCACAAAAAATTAATAAAAAGGAAAAAGGAAAATTATAAAAGGAAAGAAAAGGCCACTCTTTTAAAGTGCTTTAGAGAAAATAACAGTAGGGAGTTCTGGATAATCATAAAAAGAGATAGGCTAAAAGACCGACAGTCAGAGGTGCCCGCCCCCGAAACTTGGCCCGATTACTTCAAACTACTACAAGAAGATACCCAGGATAGCAACATACACCTACAAGAGACATTAGGTCTAGATAACTGTGAAGAAACATCATTCCCTCTGAACCAGGAAGATTACGTGTTATGCGACCCAATCACCCCGGAAGAAATTGAAGATTCGCTTAACAAAATACGAGGTGATTCAGCTCCCGGGCCCGATGGAATTCCTATTAAGATCTTTAAAGCATTTCGGACTGTTCTTTTACCTTTTTTGGTCTCATTATTTAACCTAGTAATTTCAAAGAGGAAGTGGCCAATGACCTGGAAAACCTCGCTTATTCTCCAACTTTATAAGAATGGTAATCCCACTACACATAACAACTATAGACCAATAAGCCTCCTAAACAGTGCTGGAAAAGTTATAGAAAAAATTATAGATAAAAGGCTGGGAATGTGGATAGAAGAGAAAAAAATCTTGCAAGAAGAACAAGGTGGGTTCAGACCAGGTTATTCCACAGCTGATAGAGTTTTTGTTATTAATGCTCTTGTAGAAAAGCACTGCAAAGGTAAAGGAAAATTATATGTGGCCCTAATTGATTTGAAATCAGCATTTGATAGTGTAGATCGTGTTTTATTGTTGAATGTATTATTAAATCTAGGCCTACCAGCCCCTTTTTTACAAATTCTATCATCTATGTATTCATTGAATAAAAGTTTTGTAAAAGTTGTTAGGAAGGGAATATCTCTGCCTTTTTTCTCGAAAAAGGGCGTGCGCCAAGGAAGTACACTCTCGCCAAAATTATGTGCTATGTTTATTAATGATATTGTTCCTTATTTCCGACAAAGATGGGCACCTAGTCTCCGACTGGGAAATCTGAATATGTCAATGCTACTATTTCCAGACGACATTATATTACTGGCAAAGACAAATAATGATTTACAAACTCTCTTGAATCTCCTTGAAAAATATTTGCAAGAGAAGAAACTAGAGGTGAATGTCACAAAATCCCAAGTCATGATTTTTAGCAAAAAACCCTTGGATCAGCACCACAATTTTTATTGAATGGAAAAATGCTGGAAGTGGTGGAAAAGGCCAAATACTTAGGATTCATCCTTTGTCAAAATGGAAAATGGACGAGTCATATTACAACAATGGCACAGAAAGGAAGAAATGCATTATTTGGTATATACAGAAGCACACTAACAGCAGAAATAAGTGAACTAAGCCTCAACAAACATATATTTAATACTAAAATTTTGCCCATCTTACATTACGGATCAGAAATATAGCCGGCAAAGCAACTAGAAACCCTTCAACTTCAATATTATAAACGAGTTTTTGGCCTACACAATACAACACATACGTTAGTTTTAAAAGGTGATCTTGGTATATTTAACCTGAAATTGAAAAGATATACCCAAATCATCAAATTTTGGTTAAGACTTCTAGAACTTCCCCAGACTAGACTTGCCCGAGCAGCATATGAAGATCTTCTCCTTCAGTGTAACAAAACACCATGGACAGCACAAATCAAGAGGATATTAGATGAGAATGGATTTTCAAGTTCGTGGGAGAAGGGAAAAGGGCCAGAGGATCATGAAAAGTTCTTCAAGGAATTTAGTGCAAGACTTGAAGACCAAGAAGTGCAACTATGGCAAGCAGCTGTGGACAAATCTCCGAGTCTTACTTTGTATAGAGAAGTAAAAGAGAATTTTGGTCAGGAGTTTTATATCAAGCTGGGATTGCCTATTAAGTATTTGAGGATTTGGATTCAGATTCGAGCAAATTGTCTTCCAATTTATACTAAGGTTGCAAGGAAAAAGAGGGAAGGTCCGGAGGCCGGGTGTAGTTGCTTGAGATGTGGGGAAAATGATTATGGGTTGGGCCATTTCCTCCTCCGGTGTAAGCAACTATCTCATTTAAGGGGATTAATTATCCAGGAGGGGGAAGATAGGCTGCTTTGTGAGTTAATGAGGTCTAGGACTCCCCGTTATATTGTGGCAGTAGGAAATTTTGTATTGATCGGAAGGATGTCAAATGAAGTGTAATTTTTCTTTAGTATGTCTTTTTGTATATGGCTTTAGTTGGCTTTTAAATACAGATTATTATTATTATACTGAATAATTTCTGTTCGTTTTAAGTTTTGATGTGGCTCCTTACTTTCAGTTGAAAAAAACTTGTTTTTTTTTAAATTAATTTCTGAATGTTTTTGAATAAAGACAGGTTTTGATTTTGGGTCACCGTACATGAATAATTAAAATGGAATCTGCGTATTAATTTTAAATATTTTTGGTTAAATGGCTTTTTCGAAAGTTGTTTAATTTTATTTGCGAACGTTTTTACTAGTAATAAACATAAGTAACTTACGTTACGAACTTCTATTTTCATATATTTTTAATATGTATATTAGGAGGTTCGCCTGCTATTCAATACCTAGCTCTTTACGCTAAAGTTCGAATTTTGTTCTAATTCTTTAAAAATGACCCCGTAATCACACAGGCCGTTAATTAGAATAAATAGCTCTTATGAAAGTATTAAAAAATCTTGGCTTAAAGAGCGAAGTATTGACTAGGGGGTGAACCCAATCATATACTGAATAATTTCTGTTCGTTTTAAGTTTTGATGTGGCTCCTTACTTTCAGTTGAAAAAAACTAATTTTTTTAAAATTAATTTCTGAATGTTTTTGAATAAAGACAGGTTTTGATTTTGGGTCACCGTACATGAACAATTAAAACGAAATCTGCATATTAATTTTAAATATTTTTGGTTAAATGGCTTTTTCGAAAGTTGTTTAATTTTATTTACGAACGTTTTTACTAGTAATAAACATAAGTAACTTACGAAATAACTTACGTAACGAACTTCTATAGTCAAGTATTTTTAATATGTATATTAGGGGTTCGCCCCCTTGTCAATACCTCATTCTCTACGCTAAAGTTCGAATTATGTTCCTATTCTTTAAACATAACCCCTTAATCGCAAAGGCTGTTAACTAAAATACATAGCTCTTATGATATCCCCCTGAAAACGTCTGTATACTTCCCAGTAACCAATACTATATGTAAACATTGGGCAAAATTCGTACCTTGCAGCCCTTCCTCTGGGGAATGTGGGGGATAAAGTCATCCTGAAAGACATAGTTCTTATATTTTTCGATCATGTTGAACCAAGTGGCAATCTCAAAATTTTGATCGGGTGACTTTGGGAAAAAAATGAGCTTGGGAGGGGGAAACTGCTTCCAAACAGAGATACCCAATCAATATGATCCATATTATTTTGTAGTTTCAATAGGGCACTATGATCAAAAACTACAACTCTTTTAATTGGTTCAGGAGTTTCTCGCTTAGGGATAGATACCTCAAATTCTGCAAAAACACCAAAGAGGTCAGATTCCACATTTACAAAAACTCCTGGCGTTCTAAAATGTGCATTGACAAAAATTTTATCCAAAAGCTTTGCAGACTCTAGTTGGGATGTTAATCGTTGAGAACAGACCATAAGACATTCACAATTTTAATAACTGAGAAGTCAGTAAAGACTCCATATCCAGCATGTTAATATTGAAGTCCCCTAGAACGAAACAAGGTTTGTTACTAATTTGTACTTTTGCCAGCTGTTCATGAAAATTTTCAAAAAATTCTTGAATAGAACCAGAAGGAGGCCTGTATACAATTACTAAATATGTATCAACATTATTCAATTTAGCATTATTCAAGGGGGAATATAAGGTTTTTATAGAAAGAGTTGTCGTAGAAAATTCAAAAAGGACTCATTCAATTGAAAGGAATAGTGCACTGCCTAAGTAAAGAACGATGTTGCATCAATGTGTTATTATTATTTTTTGTTATTTTTTTTTTTGGTTTTAGACCAGGGCACTTCGTATCAAAAAAGTTGTCATAGAAACTTCGAAAAGGGCTCATTCGACTGGAAATTAGAAGGGATTTTGCCCTTTTTGAAGGGATTCGATAGTGATTCGATGAAAACTAACACCCCTCTCACACCTACCATTTCTCCAAACACGTCCAATGAAAATTTTGAGATAGCCATTTTGTTCGCCGTATTTGAAAGGTCCAGAAATTATGCCTTTGAGGATGACACTCCCCCCAGAGTCCGCAGGGCGAGGCTTGTAAGTTATGCCCAGGGGGCTTAGAAGGTTTTTACAGAAAGAGGTGTCGTAGAAACTTCAAAAAGGGTTCATTCGATTGGAAATTGAAAGGGCTACTTGCACTTTTTAATGGTCGACAGTGATTGTCTGTCATCTCTATAGACATTATTATATGTTCTTTGGACTATTTTGAAAAAATCACTATCTCATAATTTTAATCAGATTAGTTTGGTGAAAGGAAGGCTTTTAGAAGAGAGGGAGGGGGCTAAATGCCGTCCATCAATTTTGACAGTTAAAAAGGAACTAGAAATTCCAATTTTCAACCAAATGAGCCTCTTCTAAAGTTAGACAACAATCCCTTCAATAAAAACCTTTACCCTTGCCCCTATTTTATGTTGTTTGTTCCAACCCTAAACGCCTTGTTATATTATTAAATAAAAAAAACAAGTTTTTTAAACTGAAAGTAAGGAGCGACATTAAAACTTAAAACAAACAGAAATTATTCCGTATATGAAAGGGGCTGTCCCCTCCTCAACGCCTCGCTCTTTACGCTAAAGTTTGACTCTGTCTCAAAACTTTATTTTTTAAAACAATCAAAAACTTTAGCGTAAAGAGCGAGGCGTTGAGGAGGGGACAGCCCCTTTCATATACGGAATAATTTCTGTTCGATTTAAGTTTTAATGTCGCTCCTTACTTTCAGTTTAAAAAACTTGTTTTTTTTTATTTAATTTCTGATCGTTTTTTAGTTAATGCAGCTTTTATTTTGGCTTACCGTCATTGAATAAGTAAACAAAATTTACATAAAATTTTTACTTTTCTTTTGCTAAATGGCTGTCTCTAAATTTGGTTCTGACGTAATTTACAAATTAACTTACGCAACGATCTTCTATATTCGTATATTTTTCTTCTGGCAAAAAATACAAAGTTGCAGATATTTGCAGATATGAGCTTGAAACCTATGTAATAGGGTTTTCTGATACGCTGAATCTGACGGTGTGATTTTCATTAAAATTATTTCACTTATAAGGGATGTTTTCCCCCTCTTTAAAAAATCAGGTAAATTTTCTCAGGCTCGTAGCCTTTGATGAGTAATACTAAAATTTAATAAAATTTAAATTTATATATTTAGAATCAGCATTATAAGCCCATTCTTTTGATACATTATTGACATCAAAATTCCGTTTTTAAAAGAATCGATTACTATTGAGCCGTATCGCTTATTTTATTTACTGTTTTTTTTTTACGTATACGTTATTACGCATATGAGGGGGTTCTCCCCTTAGTCAATACCACGCTCTTTACATTATAAGTGAAAAAAAAAATAATTCACAAACCCCTGAATCACAAAGGCCGTTTAATTAGAATAGAAAGCTCTTTTGAAAGCACTAAAAAAAAACTGTAGCGAAAAGAGCGAGGTATTGACTTGGGGGAGAACCCCCTCATATACGTAATAATTTCTGTTCATTTTAAGTTCTAATGTTGCTTCTTACTTTCAATTGAAAAAACTTTTTTTTTTAAATTTAATTTCTGATCGTTTTTAAAATAATGCTTGGAAATCCGGCGCCCCCTTCATAAAAATATCCCTTACCCCAAAGAAACATCCTCCACGGAAAGATTCTCCCGAGTAACCCCCTCCTCCAGCCCCCCCCACCAGAAAAAAATCCTTCCTGAAAATGTCTGTATACTTCCCAATAACCAATACAATGTGTATGCAATGGGCAAAGTTCATAACTTGCAGCCCTTACCCTGGGAAATGTGGGTTACTAAGTCATCCTAAAAGACATAGTTATAATATTTTCGACCATGCTGAACAAAATGGCTATCTCAAAATTTTGATCAGGTGACTTTGGGAAAAAAATGAGCGTGGGAGGGGGCCTAGTTGCCATCCATTTTTTTGGTCACTTAAAAAGAGCACTATAACTTTTAATTTCAGTTCCAATGAGCCCTCCCACGATATTCTAGGACCACTGGGTCGATACGATCAACCCTGAAAAAAAAAAAAAAAAAAAAAAAAAAAAAAAAAAAAAAAAAAAAAAAAAAAAAAAAAAAAAAAAAAAAGCATCCGTGATCTTTCTACTGGCAAAAAATGGAAAATTCCACATTTTTGTAGATAGGAGCTTGAAACATCTACAGTGGGGTTCTTTGATATGCTGAATATGATGGTGAGATTTTCATTAAGGTTCTATAACTTTTAGGGGGTCTTTCCCCCTTTTCTCGAAAATCAGCCAAATTTTCTCAGGCAAGTAACTTTTGATGAGTAGGACTAAACTTGATGAAACTTATATATTTGAAATCAGAATTAAAATCTGATTCTTTTGATGTATCTATTGGTACCAAAATTCCATTTTTTTAGAGTTTCGGTTACCATTGAGCCGGGTCGCTCCTTACTTACAGTTCGTTACCACGAACTGTTTGATATTTAGATTATTTTGAAGAGAATAACTATCGAAAAATTTCTATTAGATGAATTTTGGGGCAATACGACGTGTGTCTATGTGTGGGATGGGGCAGCTGCCCTCCAATCACTTTTACTCTTAAAAAGAGCAATAGAGCGTCTGATTACCAATCCAATGAGCCCCCTGCGAAGTTTATAAGACCAAGATTTCTATAATAACCTTATATGGCCACAGGGCATAACTTAAAACCCATTCCCTGAGGACTAGGGGATTTTTATCCTCATCTTAAAATTTTGATTGAAAGTGTTTGGGGAAATTATGAGCGTGGGAGAAGGGGGAGGGGGGTATTTGCCCTCTGATCACTTTGGACTAATAATAAAAGGCCCTAGTCCTCTCAATTTTCAATCGAATGAGCCCTTTTTGAAGCCTTTAAGATAAAAGTTTCTATAAAAACCTTATACGCCCCAAGGACATAGCTTACAACCCTTGTCCTTATGGCTATGAGGGGGGGGGGGGGTTGTCATCTTCAAATACATATTTCCAGAGCTTTCAATTACGTTGAACGAAATTGCCACATCAAAATGTTGATCAGAAATGTTTGGGGAAATGATGGGCGTGGAGGGAGGAGAGGGGCATTCGCCCTTCGATCACTTTTGAGTGTTAATACAGGCACTAGCCCTTTCAATTTCCAATTGAATGAGTCCTCTTTGAAGTTTTTACGACAACACGTTCTATAATAACCTCATAGATAGATTAGATCGTGTATTTCCAAAGCTCAAAAGACATATGCACAAAAATTTATGAAAAATAAAGAAATCACAACAGAACAAATTACGAAACACACAGAAACATAATACATAGCCAAAAATACCTAATGTTAATTTTTCAAAAAAATAAATGTAATTCCATATAAAAATTAATTGTAAAAACTTTTTCTTATTGCTAATCCCTTCTCTATGTACGCACTAATAAGAAATATTGTGGTTGGATTACTACTTTGTAAAATACCAGGAAGCAGCAAAACAATCCCATGTAAGTATTTTCCCCTTAAATCGGAGAGCACAGGGCACTTTCGGAGAAAATGGTCCAAATCTTCGTCCTCATCTGTACAAAGAGGACACACATACCGACCTACAGGATCAACTATAGGAAATTCGCCCTAAGCTAAATCCATCGACATAAAATCATATCCGGTAAATTAAATTTAAAATAAGTTTCCTCTCCAAAACTAGGTTTAGCCTGATTATAATGATTCAATGTATAAGAATTTAAAACCAGCCCTTGCCAATACTGAATTTCTTGCCCCTCTAAGATAAATCGTACCTGGCTTACTAAATTTGCTGGTAGATCACAGAAACCAAGACCATCATTCCATAAGTAAGGCATTCCACTATTTCTAGTAATGACCTAATTTGGAATATGTTCCAGGTTGTAAGGTTTTTATAGATAGCGTTGTCGTAGAAACTTAAAAAGGACTCGTTCGATTGGAAATTAAAAGGGCTAAGGCCCTTTTTAATAGTCGAAAGTAATTGGAGGGCAACTAACCCCACTCTCACACCCATCATTTCCCCAGCACATCCAATCCAAATTTTGAGATAGCGATTTGCTTCAACGTAGTTGAAAGCTCCGGTAATTATGTCTTTGAGGATTACACTCCCCCCACAGCCCTCCAGACAAGGGTTGTAAGTTGTGCCCAGGGAAATATATGGTTCTTATGGAAGTTATGCTCGTAAAAACTTCAGAGGGGGCTTATTTGATTGGAAATTGAAAGTTCTAATTCAATTTAGGAGAGCCAAAAAATTAGAGTGCAACTAGCCCCCCCCATGCCCCTTTTTCCCCAAATTCATCCCATAAAACTTTTGAGATATCCAATAAGTTAAAAATTGTTCAAAAGTTAGATAAAATAAAAAACTCAGGTGTCGAAACAACCCCCCAGGGTCCGGGGGAAGAGTCAAGAGATTTAAGGGCAACTAGCCACCCGCCACGCCGTTTTTTACATTTTTTTGGAAATGGATAAAGAGTTTTAATGAAAATTGTTCAAAGTTCAGATAACAAAAACTCCGGTGTCGACGCAGGGCCGGGGGTTAGGCTTTGTAAGTTATGCCCTGGGCTATATATGGTTTTTATGGAAGGGATACTCGTATAAACTTCATAGAGGGCTCATTTGGTTGGGAATTGAAAGTTGTAATTCACTTTTTAACAGTCAAAAGTAATCGGAGGGCAGCTAGCCTCCCCTCTACACCATTTATTTTTTCCCTGAGGCAATTCATATAGAAGGGGTCGTCGTAGCTTCAACACCTCAATCTTTATGCAAAGTTTGTAGTATTATTATTAAGTTTTAATGCTTTAAGAACGACTGCTGAAAAACAATCTTTTTTTAAGTACTAAAAAACTGAAGCGCGAAAACCCAGGCGTTGAAGAGGGGTAAACTCCTCCTCGCATTTGAAATTTTTTCTCTCTGCATTAGGTTTTAACGTTGTTCCTTACTCTCAGTTAAAAAAAAATTATTTTATTCCTGGTATGGTTTCATACCCAATTGCTGAAATAAACACCTTGTTTTCGGGCTTAAGAAACAAAGTTAATGCAATACAAAATTTAAAGTAACAGAATGTTAGAGCCTTTTTCAGCATTTTTTTTTTACTTTAAAAAATTTTAAAGTTCTAAAAAAATTAATATTCTGTATGATGAAATTTTTAGGGGAATTGGTATATCCTTGAAACAACAGCAAATAATGATGGATGCTATAAGGTTCTTAATTTAATTAATAACGTTTACAATGGACCTCTAGTGGACCTGGAACAGAGAGTCTAGGATATAACAGTCAAATACATAGCAATGAAATTGATGAGGCTAGTAAGAAATTTGCAAAGAGTATAGAAGAATTATAAAAACTAGAGCTTCTGGATCACGAGTGGGTCCACCTTCTAAAATAGTTTTGTTATTATGTAGTTCTTTCTGTTTGTATTTGTTTTTCTTGCCAGTTTTTGCTTTTTCTTTCTTTTCTAGTTAGTGCTCTGTTTTTTTTCTGTTGATTGTAAGACAGGTTATTAATAAAATTCATTCATTCAATATTCTATAATTATAATTATAAAATAAAACTCAAAATTTTCAAAAATTCTAGCCGCCCTCGTAAAATGCCAATCATGATTTTCAAAGTCTATCAGTGTTTGAAATTTTGCTAATTCTTATCCTTCTGGTGAAGAGGTGAAAGTGAAACCGCTGTAGGTGGAATATCATAAAATTAAGCAAAAATATATGATACTAAAATGTTTTAGAAGGTTTAGCTTTCTTTTTAAAGGATAGTTGGCTTTGGGAACCATGGGAACCAGCTTTGGGAACCGGAAGTAAAAAATGGTACAATGAAAAAATAAGAATTTAAGAACTGGAAATTTTTCAAATAAAAATATGTCTTTGATTCCTGCAAAACGAATAAGCTAGCCTTCAATATTTAACGAAAAAGTTTCAAATCAAAATTTATTTATATGAAAATTATTTTCTGTAAAAAGCTGTATAAAAATAAGTTGCAAACTTCGTCTGGTCTAATCTAAAATCTCTTCATAATTGCCGAACTCTCTTCAGCATAATTGCTGAGCTGACAATAAGTTAAAGGGGTCACTCGGATAGTTGTCTGCCTTTCCAATGCCTATAGGAAGACCTATATAAAATGTTTATAGGTTTGCTAATGTGTAAATTCGGAAAATATTGTTTTGTCTCGTTTCCACTTTACTCACTATGCGTTATAGAGCCCGCTAGTGTTTTGTTTTCGTTAGGATCTTTCAGTACAGCGGTTTCACTTTCACCTCTCCTAATATTTAAGCTAAAAAGTCCTGTAAAAAAACTAATATAAACATTTCGAGAGGATTCTCCTGTCATGTTCTCACTGTGTTCATTTTACACTAGTGAATACACATCTATATTGTTTTCAACAGTTTTTTTTTTGTATATTTGTTTGGCAATGTCTCCTCAATGCCTAGGCCAAAAAGTCCTTTGATTAAACAAATAAACATATTTAGAGCATTCTTTAATAAAGTTATCACTTGGCTTGCTATATACTGACTAACTACTTAGTTCCTACTAAACTGACTTACAAACCTATTCCTGATAACAATCATGCAAATAAGACATCTCAATTATTAAATCACTGGGCTAAATTGACCCATAATTAAAATAAAAAGAATTAATTAATCGAAAAGGATATGAATTAGCTAGATTTCAAACACTGATAAACTTTGAAAATGATGATTGGCATTTTCAAAGGGTGATTAGAATTTTGAAATTTTTTTTTTTAGTTTTTTTTTCTAATACTATAATTCTTCTATACTCTTTGCAAATAATCCTTTTTTTTGCAATTTCTTCCCGGCCTCATCAATTCCATTCCTATGTAAAAAATCACAAGAAATTTTGAAAAACTTCGAAATTATTTTTAAAGTAAAAGAAAAAACTGAAAAATACTCTTATATTCTGTTACTTTAGATTTTTTGTTGCTCTAACTGTGTTGCTTTGTTTTTAAGCCCAAAAACGAGGCTTTTATTTCAAAAAGCGGGTATGAAACTATACCAGGAATTAAATAAAAAAAGCAGATTTTTTTTAACTGAGAGTAAGGAACAACAATAAAACCTAAAACGGAGATAAAAATTCCAAATACGAAGGTCTAGGTTACCGCTCTTCAACACCTGGGTCTCCACGCTACTTTTTTTTTACTTTAAACATCATTTCGAAGTTTTTCAAAATTTCCTGTGAATTTTTACATAGGAATGGAGTTGATGAGGCTAGCAAGAAATTGCAGAAAAAGGATTATTTGCAAAGAGTATGGAATAATTATAATATTAGAAAAAAGCAGAACACTTCGAAATTTTCAAAATTCTAAGCACCCTTGTAAAATTACTCGAAAAGCATATGAATTAGCTAGATTTCAAACACTGAAAAATTTTGAAAATGATGATTGCCATTTTACAAGGATACATAGAAGTTTGAAAATTTTGAGTTTTTCTGTTTTTTTTCTAATATTATAATTCTTATATACTCTTTGCAAAAAATCCTTTTTTTGCAATTTCTTGCTGGCCTCATCAATTCCATTCCTATGTAAAAATTCACAGGAAATTTTGGATAACTTCGAAATTATTTTAAAGTAAAAAAAAAACTGAAAAATACTCTTATATTCTGTTACTTTATATTTTTTGTTGCTCTAACTGTGTTGCTTTGTTTTTAAGCCCGGAAA
This sequence comes from Artemia sinica, assembly GCA_027921565.1. NCBI lineage: Eukaryota > Metazoa > Arthropoda > Branchiopoda > Anostraca > Artemiidae > Artemia > Artemia sinica. Next base: position 46,782,555 of record CM051272.1, on the reverse strand, counting down.
CGAGGCTTTTATTTCAGAAAGTGGGTATGAAACTATACCAGGAATTAAATAAAAAAAAAACTATATTTTAACTGAGAGTAAGGAACAACAATAAAACCTAATGCGGAGATAAAAATTCCAAATACGAAAGTCCAAATAAGTTACCGCTCTTCAACACCTGAGTGTCCACGCTATAGCGTGGACACCTATAGTGTGAGTACTAAAATACAGTATACTGTATTTTAGTACTCAAAAAGTGATTTTCATTGCTATAATTAAACGACCCTTGTCTTTAAGCAGTCTTTCTTTAAGCATTGAAAAAAATTCAAACCTTGCATAAGGATTGAGGCTTTGAAAAGCGGTCAACCCCTCTTATATGTGTAATAATTCCTGTTCGTTTGAGGTTTTAATTTAGCTCCTTACTTTTAATTTTAGTTTTAAAAAAAAATCTGATCACTTTTTAAACAACGCCTGGAAATCTTGCCTCACCTCCAAGGAAAAATACCCTTACCATCCCCGAACGTAAAATGGGTTGACAAAGAAAAAGTTAAGACAACGAAAAGAATTTCGTTGGGACACTCTGGCAAATTCTCTCGGTTTAAAGTTTCTCCTAAAGAATTTTTTCCCCGGAAAAATCCCTCCCCATAGAAGGTTCGCTCAACAGAAAATCCCTCGGGCATAAAATTCAATCTCCCCACCAAAAAATGCATGCATACTTCCCAATAACAAATATGCTGCCTAAACAGTGCTGGATTTGCGTTTTTTTTCTAAGTTTTTAAGTTACTTATGGTGTGTAAATTCTTCTTTTTCCCTTTCCTTACCACTTTTGAACGAAACAAAAAATAAACTCAAATCAAATTTTCAAATTAGGAAACCTTATTCTCCACGGGGGTATTTTCCGGGGGATATACGAGGGTGGAGGTTACCCCTCTTCAACGTCTGGGTCTTCACGCTTGACTTTTTTAGTACTTAAAAAAGATCTTCATTGCTATAATTAAACGACCCTTGTGTTTCAGAAATCGTTCTTAAAGCATTAAAAAAAAAGTCTAACTTTATATAAAGATTGAGGCGTTGAAGAGGGGTCAACCCCTCCTATATCTGTAATAATTCTGTTCGTTTTAAGTTTTAACTTAGCTCCTTACTTTTAATTTTAGTTAATTTGTTTTTTATTTTTTCTGATCGCTTTTTAAACAATGCCTGGAAATCCTGCCCCACCTTTAAGGAAACATACCCTTAGCATTCCCGAACGTAAAGTGAGTCGATAAAGAAAGAGTTAAGACAACAAAAAAGGATTTTCCTGGCAAATTTTTTCAGTTTAAAGTTTCTCCTAAAAATGTCCCCCCGGAAAAATCCCTCCCCATGGAAGGTTTGCTCCCCAGAAAATCCATCGAGCGGAAAATTAAATACCCCCACCAATTGAATAGACAATTGAATTACGATGAAAATTTACTTCGGATGATTAACCTTAACAACTCCACATGTAAAGTTAAGACGAAAAGAGATAGCAAAACGCGTAAAAAGAATTTTGTATGTAATTTTAACAAATTCCTCTGTAAGTTCCTCTTTTTCCCTTTCCTTCCACTTTTCAACGAAACGAAAAAAAAACTCAAATAAAACTCTCAGATTATTAAACCTTATTTTCCAAGGGGGGGGGTATTATTCGAGGGGTTGGTGGGGGAATCCAAGGGGGTATTTTCTGTGGGGGCAGTTGTTCTTAGAGCATTGAAATAATTCAAACTTTTCATAAGATGTAGGTATTGAAGAGGGGTCAACCCCTCTGATATATGCAATAATTTTTGTTCGTTTTAAGTTTTAATTTAGCCCCCTTACTTTCACTTTAATTGATTTTTTTCCTGATCGCTTTTTAAACAATGCATGGAAATCTGAGTCCACCTTCAAGGAAAAAATACTCTTCTCCATGGGATGATGGTATAGACGATTCTATGTTTGTGAAAATATACCCTGGACAATTACCCATAGCATCTCCGAGCGTAAAATGAATCGACAAAGAAAAAGTTAAGACAATGAAAAAAAAATTTCGTTGGGAAATTCTGGAAAATTCCCTTAGTGTAAAATTTCTCCTAAAAAATTTTCCCCCGGAAAAATCCCTCTCCATAGAAGGTTCACTCCACAGAAAATCCCCCGGGCGGAAAATTCAATCCCCCGCCCAAAAATGCATGCATACTTCCCAGTAACAAATATCATGCCTAAACACTGGGCAAATCTTATATCCAAAAGACATTTTCACAAGGGCTTTGGGGGATAAGCTATCTCCAAATACTTATATACTGGGTCTTGCAACTATGCTTAACAAAATGGATATCTAGAAGTTTTGATCGGACGATTTCTTTCGAAAAGGGGCATGGGAGTGAGCATTGTTGCGCTCCAATCTTTTTGGCCTCTCGAAAGGGGCAGTAGATATTTTAATTTACATTCAAAAGAGCCCTCTCTCCATTTTAGCACCATTAGTTTGATATGATACTGTAACTAATGCTAACAGTTCACCGCAGCGACAAGCCGTCTGAGTCAAGCAAAGCTACACACGCTTCACTTCCGTACGAATCTATACAAAGCCTCACTTTTTACACCCTCCTAAGAAGTTCCCGTTTACCTTACATCTTTCTTTGCGACGATCTCCTAACTCAACCAAGGACGACCAGCTTTCCGTTTAGCCTTAAATGGTTGGCTGAAAAAGGACAATCCTTGGCATTCTGTCATCCTTCATTTACAGAAATAGACCTAGCATTTTCAACCTTTCTCTCATAATAGCCCTAAAAAGCGGGATCGAACCACAGTTTTCGTACAGCCGAACATTTAAAATACGGTAAGTCAGTTAGGTATCCACAAAAATAAGTTGGCAATTTCTCTTGGAAACACCTAGCAGACCTTCGTACGTTTTTTGGAATGCCCATTCTTAAAAGCTATATTTGACCACTGTCACTTCAATACTCTATAATCTTAAATACTTCAGTATTCTAATTTTTGATCGCAAACTTGTCTTCCTATTCTTCCAAAGCTTTTTTTCAACTTTGAAAATAAACCTAAGTCTTGGCTATTATACACTAAACAACTCCACCACTTTCACCGTGTTTTACTAAGAAGTAAACGGATTAAACCCCCTCCCAAACAAAATATCCTCTAGACAATTGAATCACGATGAAAATTTACTTCGGATGCTTAATCTTAACAACTCCACGTGTAAAGTTAAGACGAAAAGAGATAGCAAAACGCGTAAAAAGTATTTTGTATAGTAATTCTAACAAACTTTCCCAGTGAATAATTTCCCCTGACAAGTTCACATCTTAGAAATTTCCCTGCCCATGGAAAATTCCCCGTGGAAAACCCAGAAAAAACTTCGCCTCCCCCACCTGAAAATGTATACTTACTTACCAATAACAAATAATATGCGTAAACAATTGGGCAAATTTTATAACTGAAAGACCTTTCCCCGTGGCTGTGGGGGGTTAATACTATATTACAATGCATAGTTATTGGGTCTCTCATGATGAACCTTCTCACGAGGTTTTAGGACCATTGGGTCGATACGATCACCCTTGGAAAAAAAAGTCCTCTCCCCCTAATGTGCAAATACAAATATATATATATATATATATATATATATATATATATATATATATATATATATATATATATATATATATATATATATATATATATATATATATATATATATATATATATATATATATATATATATATATATATATATATATATATATATATAATATATATATATATATATATATATATATATATATATATATATATATATATATTATATATATATATATATATATATATATATATATATATATATATATATATATATATAATCTATATATATATATATATATATATATATATATATATATATATATATATATATATATATATATATATATATATATATATATATATATATATATATATATATATATATATATATATATATATATATATATATATATATTATGTTTAAGAGGTAATTACTTGGCAAAAAAAAAAAAAAAAAAAAAAAAAAAAAAAAAAAAAAAAAAAAAAAAAAAAAAAAAAAAACTGTCGTCCTAATCCAGCAATTGAGACAAATTTGCACTTGAACGAGGCTCTCACCTTACACATCCATCCAACTACCTAGGACCAAACAGTATACCCAAACCATCAACCAAATAGAAAAGTCCAAATCCATGCAAAGTTGTCATCAATAAATGTAAGTCGTTGTAAAATTACCAGCAAAAGTACCTTAAATCTAGCAAAATACTTCCAAGTAAAACCTTCCATTTAGGGCTCATCAGAAGAAATACCACCGGCCTTAACGGGTTTCGAGGCTTTACATTCTTTACCCAGCACGGTGGTCGCCTCTACCATAAGATCTATATGGTAACCCTATGTCAGGTAAAACCTGTGAAATACATGCATACTAGTCAAGCTATTAAAAATTACATACAAAAAGTGTTTCAATGTTTCCATAATAAAATCCCAGAGGTCACTGCAAGAGACCATTCTGGAACAAATGAAGAAATGTCCAGATGTATCTTTTATTGGTATCTGGAACCAATTACCAATTTAAAGATCCTCAAGCTTTTTTGAAACCCCTAGAAACTCAAACATCAAAAAAAAAAAGAAAAGCGCACGAGAAATTATATTAAAATATCATTCAGTATTTCTTTATATTTTTTTGTATATTTACTTAAGAGTTCATGATACATGAAACTAAATTTTTTGAATTGCCAACTAATTTTTTTGGCAGAAAAACCTCTTAAGATCAGTTTTTCGCTCAGCTTTTCACATCTATTTTTAAAATCTGTGTAATTACTGCATATTTTTGCATACCTAAATAATTGGGAATAATAAGCCAAATAAGTAATAATTGGATGTATATTACTTTCAAGATATGGAAAATTAATTACTTCAAAATTAAAATCATCCGTTTTATTATATAATTTAAAAACTAATTTATTATTATTTGAAATATTAATATTTAAATCTAAGAAATGGTCGGAGTGTCCCATCCCATAGCTAGGCTCAAGAATTAACTCTTGTGGATAAATATTTTTTGAAATCTCAATAAACTCTGCACAATTTATTACCAAGAGATCGTCCAGATATCTTTTATTATTTGAAAGGTTATATTTTACATTGCTTGGGCTATTTTTATTTATCATATATTCATATTCTAATTGACTTAAAAACAGGTCTGCTATGAATGGACTTGCATTCCCACCCATAGGAATACCTACAGTTTGTTTATATAAATTCCCACTAAATCTTATAAATGTATTAAATAGAACAAATTCCAATAAATCGCATACCATATCCAAGCTATAACATCTTGAATTAATAGTGCTTCTAAAGAATTCGTCCATCGGGCTTTTTTATTAAAAGTATCAATTTTCAAAAATCCGATATTAGACAAAAGAAAAGATTTCTTTATCACCGTTTTCAATTTTTCGAATACTAAATTTAGTGACAAATTTGTATACAAAGTAGTAAAATCAAATGAATCGACTCTTTTAGCTGAAACATTCACCAAAGAATCTATCACTTGTAACGAGTTATTAACACTCCAATATGGGTTAAAGTTAGAAAATTTTTTAATTCCGGAGCAATATGCTTTAAATTTATTTCTAATTTCTCCTAAAATTAAAGATAGATCAGTAGCCGCAATTCTGGTTGGACACCTTGCTGCCCCAGCAATAAAACGTGGTTTTGGTGGATTTTTGTGAAATTTTATCGTCCAATATAAGAAAGGAAACTGTTTGTCATTATCATTTATTTTAATATTGAAACTTTTCAAAATTCTTTCTTCTATATTTTCAATTAAACTATTCTCCTCCATATGGGCCTTTTCGTATGTATTTGTTGTTTGTAACTCTTTTGATAAAATATCACAATAGAGTTTCTGACAATTATGGCAAAATTATTGCTAGCTTTATCAACTGGTACAATTATAAATTCATTCTGTAAATTAGCAATTGCTTGTTTCATATTGGCATTATAAAATATTGATTTTTTCAAAGAATCTGTAGGATTAATTCTATACATGCTATTTCTTACACTAGTCAAAATCAAATTTATCCAATTCTGAAATCTATCTTTAGTAATTTTCTCCTTCTTGCACCAATTATCAATAAATACGTTTAAATCATTCTTTAATCCCCTAAGAATATCTGCTGGCCTTATGTGGTAAGAAAGACGGAACTTAGCCCCCATTTTCATTATCTTTTGAAGATCACGATGCTTTATAATGGACAAATCCCCCTTTACAATATGCTATCTATATATATATGCTATCTATCTATATATATATATATATATATATATATATATATATATATATATATAATATATATATATATATATATATATATATATATATATATATATATATATATACATATATATATATATATATATATATATATATATATATATATATATATATATATAGTGTATTACGGTAATCACCTTGCAAAAAAAAAAAAAAAAAAAAAAAAAAAAAAAAAAAAAAAAAAAAAAAAAACTGTCTTCCTACTTTAGTAACTGAAATAAATGAGCACTTGAACAAGGTCTAGACCCTACTCATCCATCCAGTTCCCCAGGACAAAACAGTATAACCAATCCGACAGTCCGAAAATCAAGTCCAAAATAGAGCAAAATCAGCATCAATAAGCATACGTCTATGTTCCAAAACCAAGCTATAGCACCTTAAATCTACAAAAACATTATATTCCCAAGGTGATCACCATATATCGGGGCTCGTCAGATGAAAACTCATTGCCTAAATGGGTTTCGGCGCTTAAATTTCATTACCCAGGCAATTGAGCGCGCCATGCCATAATCTGGCATACCCCTATATAGTGCCACCAATGGAATAAACATAAACAAAATCCAAAACATCCAAAAAATAAAAATATATACCCCAGAAAATTTTTTTTTCAAACATTCTTAACCAACCTTCAAATAACACTGAGAGCCGAACTTCAACCGATTTAAATACAAACAAATAAATAACACTAGTCCTCCACCCGGAACAATTTCACTTTCACTCAAATTCTAAGAATTAAATTCCGAATATTCCACCATAATCTTTACCACAGGTGTCGCAATCCAACCCTCAACAACCGGGAAGATAAACCAATTCCGTCAACAAGTTACCGTAAAATATCATTCAAGATATCTTGATAACTTTTATTATACTTATGTAAAAGCTGATTATACTTAAAACAAAGCTTTTTAAATTGCCAAGCAAGTTTATTGGCGGAAAAACCTCTTATGATTAGCTTCTTGCTAAGTAACATACATCTATTTCTAAAATCGATGTAATTAGTACAAATTCTTGCATATCTAAATAGTTGGGAAAAATACGATGAATATGTTATATTTGAATGAATATTACTTTTTGGAAATGGAAAATTAACTATTTCAAAATTAAAATCGTCTGTTTTATTATATATTTTAAAATTTATTGTATTATTAGGTACCACATTAATCTCTAAATCTAGAAAATGGTCATATTTGCCATTTCCATTACTGGATTCCAGCTTTAACTCTGGTGGATATATTTGAATTGCAATCTCTAAAAAATTTGAACAATTTATCACCAGAAGGTCATCTAAATATCTTTTATTATTTGAGAGCAAATACTTTATATTACTTGGATTCTTTTTATCCGTCATATAATCGTATTCTAAATAATTTAGAAATAGGTCCGCTATAACTGGACTGGCATTACCCCCCATAGGAATTCCATTACATTGATAATATAGATTGCCATTAAATTTTATATAAGTATTAAATAGAACAAATTCTAGTAGATCAAAAATCATATCTAGGCTATAACATCTTGAGCTAGTTGTACTATTAAAATAATTAGTCCATCTCGCCTTCTTATTATACGCATCAATTTTTAAAAACGGCAAATTAGACAAAAGAAAAGCTTTCTTAATAATCTTTTTTAAATTTATAAATACTAAATTAATGGGTAAATTTGTATACAATGTAGTGAAATCAAACGAGTCCACTCTTTTGGCTGAAACTAAAGCAAGAGAGTCTATTACTTGCAGCGAATTATTAACACTCCAGTATGGATTAAACTTAGAAAATTTTTTAATTCCCGAACAATATGCCTCAAACTTATTTTTGATTTCTCCTAAAATACACGACAAGTCAGTAGCCGCAACTCTGGTCGGGCACCTTGCTGCCCCCGCAATAAAGCGTGGTTTCGGGGGATTTTTATGAAATTTTGCCGTCCAATATAAAAACGGAAAATTTTTATCATTATCATTAACTTTAATATTAAATTTTTTAAAAAGTATATCCTCTATTCCAATCAATAGACTATTATTAACATCTTGAACCTTTTTATATGTATTTGTTGTACTAAGCTCCTTTGTTAAAACATCACAATAAAGCTTCTGACAAATTATTGCAAAATTATTATTTGCTTTATCAATGGGTACAATTACAAAATCCCTCTTTATATTATCAATTGCTTGTTTTATCTTAGAATTATAAAAAACAACATCATTATCATGCTTATTTGTCCTCTTATATATCTTATTTCTAACCTTATTAATAATTAAATTTTTCCAATTCTGAAAACTATTTTTATTAATTTTCTCTTTTTTGCACCAATTATCAATAAATATTTCGAGATTATTATTTAACCCTCTAAGCAGATTCGAGGGTTTTAGATGATTTGAAAGACGGAATTTAGCCCCCATTTTCATTATATTTTGCAATTCAATTTGCTTAATTATTGTTAAATCACCTGTAATAATATGTTCGTAAGTTGGATTAACAAACGATAACAATTGGTCACACTTACAAATAGGTTTCCAATTACTATCCGTGTCAAAATTCCTAAGTATTAAATTATAATTAAAAATCATTTGTCCTATCGTTTTTGAAAATTTATATGTTATAATCGGATTATTCTTATACTTCAAATTACTAGGAAGGGCCTGTTTCACATCAGCCTGGTTTAAAATTCCAGGTAAATTTATATCCTCTATTTGTTTACTTATAAAAGTTATAGGAAGATATAATCTATTCTCCTTATTAACAGTCTTATCTGACTTTTTATCATTTGAATTACCTTTAGTTCTAGCTAGAATACATACTGTATCATAAATCAGTTTAATTTTTGAGTTACATGGTTTTTTATTATTTACATTCCAAAACAATTTTATTAAATTATTTTTTGATAACTTATTTAAACATTTTATTATGCTAGCCATACCATTAGACTCAAATAGTTTGCACAATTCCTTCAAATAGATTTCTAAATCTATATTCTTTTTTCTATTATTTTTCCTATGCCCTCTTGATCGATTTTTACGTTTAACGGGATGATTAAAAGAAGGATGGTCCATTAAACCATTTATACAATTAACAACAACATTAGACATGTCTCCATATTTAGCCACTCGATCATTCAACCCGAACGGATAAGCAGTACCGAGGGTATGGATCCAATAGTCTTCACGTTTACGTAAATTTATATTTTTCTCTTCTTTAGTTAGATTACTTAATTCCAAATTTTCTAAAATCGTAATGGTTAAATCAGTTAAAGCACAGGTACCATTATTACAATGTTGTACTAGATAGCTATTCGTTTTTTTTACCTTTAATTGTGCTTTTGTGTCCCGAAAATCTCTCATATATGTTATTAATACTTTCCCCCACATATTGTAAGCCACAAATTTTACACTCCAACAAATAAATGATATTATTTGTTTTACAATTTACCCTACCCCGAAACAAACAATGAAACTTTTTATTATATAAAGTGCTTTGTACCATAGCCCTAGGGATGAAATAGTCTCGGCAGAGAAAACAACGACCAGTACACCTACCAATATCCGGTAGACCGCTTTGAATCTTACTAGCATTCGAATTTATCATTAAGAACAAGGTAAAAAACCAAAAACGACAAACAAAACAAAATCCAAATCATATCCAAAAATCAAGCATATTTCCATTAACCATAACACCGAAAAACAACCCAAAACCAAAAATAAAATGACTTCCCAGAACAATTATCCGTCTCAGGTTAAAACCTGGATCAGGGTTAAGGTCTGTCGGGGAAAATTTTTTTTAAACAATTCCTCCACCAGCACTAGATCCAACCTGAAATCATATAGTGTATTACGGTAATCACCTGGCAAAAAAAAAAAAAAAAAAAAAAAAAAAAAAAAAAAAAAAAAAAAAAAAAAAAAAAAAAAAAACTGTCTTCCTACTTTAGTAACTGAAATAAATGAGCACTTGAACAAGGTCTAGACCCTACTCATCTCAGGATTGCTAAGCTATCAAAACACGGGAGGTTTATACGCTTTTGAATCCTAAAAATGAGTAGAAGTGTATACAACTCCCGTAATCCGGAAGATGGCAGTATATTTACACGCTCATACGCTTTTCTTACCGAATCCGGGAATTGTAGGCAATCTAACAGCCGAACAGCGTTGTTTTGTAGAACTCGTATTGGCCGAACAATGGAAGGAAATGTTCAAAACACCAGATTTACAAGGGAAAATACATTTCAGTATTTTTAGGCTCACCAGGTCACTACCGGACGAACTATTTATCATACATGATAATATCCCTTAACTCATCTAATGTAATCATCTTTAGATGTAGTGATAAATTTGCAGGAGATGGTAGAGTAGATCCAAAGGGTGGGTCTTCTGGAGACGAGGAAATCATTTCGGCTATTTGTAGGTATATTGAAGAAAAATGATTTAGAAACTCATTACATATCCCAGTACCATCTGCAATTATAACCTCATTAACAGTCACTTCAGTTGGTAGAATATTAGACCGCTGACATATATGACTACGGATTATTTGCCAAGTTTTCAACGGGTTACCTTCAACGTTCTTCAACTTCATACTAAAATATTTTTTTAGCCTCACGGAGGAGATTATTCAAACCATTACGAAAAGCACGGTATCGCTCTTTATTCCCATCCGTAGGTTTTAAAGCTTGTCACAATAAAGCTTCCACAACAGTCTATCTTCCACATCAATAAAGCTTGTCACAACAGTCTATCTCTTACATTAATTTTTCGAAGAAGATCATGCGTTATCAATGGCTTCCTCCCATAATGTTTTTGACATTTCAAATTCTTCACTGCTCCCACTTCCTTAACCATTTCTATAAGCTTACCATAAAAGAGTGAAAATTTATTATTAACATCACTCTCATTTCCAAACAGAGATACCCAATCAATATGATCCATATTATTTTCTAGTTTCAACATGGTACTATGACCAAAAACTACAACTTTCTTACTTTGTTCAGGAGTTTCTCGCTTAGGGATAGATACCTCAAATTCTGCAAAAACACCAAAGAGGTTGGATTCCACATTTACAAGAACTCCTGGCGATCTAAAAGGTTCATTGGCAAAAATTTTATCCAAAAGCTTTGCAGACGTCCTAGAAACTCTAGTTGGGATGTTAATCGTTGGGAACAGACCTTAAGACATACACAAATTTAATAACTGAGAAGTCACTAAAGACTCCATATCCAGCATGTTAATACTGAAGTCACCTAAAACGAAACATGGGTTGTTACTAATTTGTACTTTTGCCAGCTGTTCATGAAAATCCTCAAAAAAATCTTGAATAGAACCAGAAGGAGGCCTGTATACAATTACTAAATATGTATCAACATTATTCAATTTAGCATTATTCAAGGGGGCATATAAGGTTTCTATAGAAAGAGTTGCCGTAGGAACTTCAAAAAGGGCTCATTCAATTGAAAATTGAAAGGACTAGTGAACTGCCTAAGTAAACAACGATGTTGCATCAATGTGTTATTATTATTTTTTTTATTTTGTTGGTTTTAGGCCAGGGAAATTAGACTGGAAATTAGAAGAGCTTTTGCTCTCACACCCACCATTTCCCCAAACACGTCTATATAATTTTGAGATAGCCATTTTTTTCGCCGGAGGTGAAAGGTCCAGAAATTATGTCTTTGAGGTTTACACTCCCCCCAGAGCCCTCAGGACAAGGGTTGTAAGTTATGCCCTGGGGGCATATAAGGTTTTTAAAGACAGAGCTGTCGCAGAAACTTCAAAAAGGGTTCATTCGATTGGAAATTGAAAGGGCTAGTGCACTTTTTAATGGTCGACAGGGATTGTCTGTCATCCCTATAGACATTATTATATGTTTTTGAACTATTTTAAAAAAATCTCTATCTCATAATTTTAATCAGATATTTTGGTGAAAGGAAGGCTTTAAACAGAGAGGGAGGGGGCCAAATGCCGTCCATCACTTTTGAAAGTTAAAAAGGAACTAGAAATTCCAATTTTCAACCAAATGAGCCTCTTCTAAAGTTAGAAAACCATCCCTTCCATAAAAACCCTAATCCTTGCCCCTAATTTACGGGGTTTGTTCCAACCCCAAACGCCTTGTTAGTAGTAAGGCATCAATTAGCACTGATCCCACATTGAATTAAACATGGATATGTGTGCAGTTTAACCGGTACATTGGCTTACCAGGGTCAGTCACCTATTACTAGGAACGGTACTTGCCTTAGCAGACGGGTTTTTATGAGGTAACATCCATTTTTTTGGGGGGGGTTGAACAGAGAGAGAGAGCGGCGGTTACTGCATATAGAGTAACTTGATTAGTAGTTGGATTCAAATATAAGGAGTAATTTTCATTGTAGTTCATATTAGTAAGAGAATAGAATTCAGAGAGAGAATAGTTTATTTGAGAGGATATTAGTGGAGAAAAAATGAGTGGTGCATTTACATTATTGGAGATTAATGATGGAACCGACAGCAGCAGCAGCAACGATATACGAGTAGCCAATGTAGCTGTGGAAATAACCGCTGGCTGTAGACTACGCCTTGAATGGGATAGTATGTATGCTAGATACGTCATATCATTAAGCAAGTTTAAGCAGGAGGAGCAACTATGTTTTGCTGGAAAAGTGAATATTCTCCATATAAATAAATTTCGGTCAGCATTAGATGTCCTATCGAAATATATTGATGAGAACAAAATGCATCAGTGAATATTATTATTGTAATTATGTTCAATAAAAATGTTTCTAAATCAATGGTATTTTTTCTTTCTATAGTAGACTAGCGTATATTTTCTAGAGTACAAAAAGAAATTCTGGTTAGTCTGAAGTTGGTTGTGAGAGAGTTAGGACTCTAAAAAATGGATAGATTTGAGAAAGAGCGAATCATGAGGAATCTAGTTCTTATGGAAAAACGTTTGATTCTAGATGATGATTTTCTAGAGTTGTCTATTCAAAGGAATATATTTTCTCGGGGAATGCTTGTTGATATAATGAAAACTGATTCTCCATCATTAGACTATTGTATGAAGCTTCTACGTCGTGGTCCAAATGCATTTACACAATTTATTGATATATTGATCACGACACGGCAAAATGATATTGTGGATATGCTTTTAAACATTAGTTTTGAAATTTAGGACTTTTTTATGAGAAAGATGGTGCTCAAGGATGATTTACTCCTCTCTCTCTCTATCTCAGACAATTTTTGTTGTTGCTAGCTCAGTTTCATTGTGGTAGTGAGAGTGTCAACACATGAAAAAATGTTCCATACATGTCCGTTATGTATGTACTCACTGGGCAGCTGGTCATCATCATGTGAGAATTGCACAATGATTGAGGAGTATGATGAAGAGTATAGATTATGCAACCCGTGTAAATTGCATAGAGGATATGCTGTACAAATTAAAGGTTGTAATTCCTGTCTTGAAGAGGTGTGTGACTCTCATCCTAGAGGCCACCTATGCTCCAATTGTCATTATGATAAATGTAATCAGTGGGAGAATACATATCCATGTATGATTGGAAAGAATCCTAACCGTGATTTTAGTTTATTGCTACGAGATTGGTATCATCGTGGTTTTAGATTGTTCTGGGAGGAGGAATCGGGTCAACGATTCAACTGTTGGAACAACAAAAGAATATGGTTTCTACGTCATCGTTGTGAAGACACTGGGTGTTATGATTATAAGCCCACTGATTTTTATTTGGCTGTGACGGAATGTGTTTCGACACTTGAGGACACTGTTTGTGAAATTGCTTCAAATAAGCAAATTGAAACATGTGAATTCTATAGAATGAATGAGAATAGTATCATTGACTATACAAAGAGATATGACAAGAGTGAAGTCACACTCTATTGTAGAAAATGTGACCCTGACATGGCAGTACATCAGGATCAGTACACTGTGAATTCAGATAATCTACCTGCACTAGTTGTTGTCGACAAATAGCTAGTAGTGGATGAAATCTAAAGAGTAGAAAAGTCGTTTTATCATGTATATAAATTTTTTTTATTAATAAACAATTTCACATACATCTTTAGAACATTTTATTCTTAGGGCACTAAAATCAATATTAAATACACTTGTAAGTATATTCTCCACTAGAAAGTCGTTCAATTGAGGTAAGTCAACGTAGATGTTGAGAAACTGCTTGTAGGTGTGGCCACGACATCTGAACATGAAAAAGAGTAGTGCATGAAAGCCACATGTCTTAGTCGTTAAATCCTGTACTCTTCGTTGATTTTGAATAATGGTTTTCCCCCTGCTTTCAATAAAGTTGCTGATGTATGGAGCGTAGAATTTATACGATAGGCCAAGAGGATAAAAAAATTCAATATTCTTCGCTGTTTGAAAGATGCATAGCCAATGACCAGTCTTCAAAGTCGATGGACTGCTATTAACAATGATTAGGGTATTGTTAACACTTGGAATTTTTCAATGAAGTCCGAAGGTATACGATAGGACTTGTACTGGGACATGTATGGATCCATACTAAATACGTTGATTATTTGGTTTGTGTTCATGGTGCTAGGTCTAGTAGAACACTGCCGTCGGGCGTGATTTCCCAATAGGTTTCAAATTGACTCAGTGATATTAGCGTGATACTCTCAGTCAGAGCATTGGCAAATGTGCACTCTAAACGTACATTCCCTGTTCGTACTATGCTCATATCCTGTGTGCCAGACAAGTCCAAAACAATAACCCCATGATTTTTTGAAAACATTGAATCGGTTATTCCATTTTCAAAAATAGTTGAGAGTCATGATCTAGGGATTGCATGGTCAACTCGTACAGAGTTCTATAGGTTTTTTGTCAAATGATAGAGTGTACAGTGGAATACCATTCACTTTGCACACGAGGCTAGATAGACCGAAAAAATTAAAATCATGGGGGGCTTCAGTCCAGGATCCAACGGCACTACCACTCTTCACAAAGGCCAAAGCCAATTTTGATGGGATTTCTCCATTGATAAATGATGAATCGCTATAGCTACGAGAGCCGGTGGCAATGTGACGTTGATTGGTGATCGTATGGGGAACAAGAAGTTTAATGTTTTTACCATTGGCTCTTAGCTTTTCCACTGCCAATGCAACAGAGCTCATAACTTGTTGTTTTCGGACGTGGAGAATTGCAGATGTGATAATGACATTTGCATCGGGTGCTGCAGGAAGTGTTTTTCTCAAAACGAAATTCGATGGGGCCATCTGTAGCTTTATGTCAATCTTGACATTGGGGGGTAGCCATTGGGATATATTGAATATCTCATGATTTAATTTTCCAACTAGATGATACTCCTGGGTCACTGCAGTAGTCAACTCACCGTCAGTATCAACACCTGATCGATATTCATAGCCCAATGATTGTCCTCTCAACTCTTTGTATGCCTTTGGCGTCATCATCATAAATTGTATGTAGCTTGCATAGTTTGATAAATTATTGCTAGTGCTCACCAATGTTCCATTAATAAATACATTAATTTGTTTGAATAGATTGTGTAGAATACAGTTTTCATAGGAGAGACCATCGCCGGCATTTGGAGTTGTATTATCTGACTTTTTCTTCACCACAACATTTAAATCAATAAAGGGTGACGACAAATCAATGAAATAGTCTTCATTGGAAAATATTTGAAAGTGTATATTTTCCGAGAGGGGTTGTTGGGGGTGAAATTGTTCATAGTAGCCATACTTGACACTGACATCAACATTTTCAGCATTGAATAGATTCAATGAGGAACTAATTGATGGATGTGATTCCTTGTGGGGGAGATAAGTCATCTTAAGATAAGAAATCCTTCTTTGATCTAACAATCTTTTTCTTTTTCTTCTTCTTCTGCTTATTGGTCTTCCTTGTTTTATTCCTCAAAGTCCTTGTTGATGTCCTTTGCTTCCTGCCTGGGTGGAGACTGATGAGTGAATGACGCGAACGCATCCTTTTCAATCCCTCCCCATTTTGTCGAGATTTTAGTTGCTCACCAACGGCTCTTGCTGAAGATCTAATATTTTCCTTAACACTCTCCTTGAAATTCTTGCCCGACCCCCAGTCCTGTAGCGTGGAGGCAGCAAAATTTGATGCAGCAGGTACAAGATATTTTCTGGCAAGGGGTAGTGCAGAACGAAATAGCCTAGCAAGCCAGCTACCAAGACCATAGCCAGACATTGTAGTACGCCCCTTGTAGTAGTCCAATCCATTGCCTATTTGACGTGGACTCAAAGCACCAACATAGCAATCGATATCGGGACAGACAAATGGAATTCTCCTATTGTTCATTTTAGGTGATTGTGCTGTCGTTGACAATGGGTCGAAAATGACATGTAATCACTGCTAAGCCTTTTGTTATTAATAGAGGATTACCCAGTTCACTTCTTAGTGTTAACTGACAGAGTTCCAAATATGAAGTGTTTACAGGAACATACTGAAGATGCTTTATATTATAGTGATGAACAAGTTCATGAGTTGTTTTTCGTTCAAGAACACGTAGGAGGGGGACATTTGAATTACCGACTCTCGACGTTTCCACAAAGGATGCATAGAGAAATATGCAAGAGTCCGAGGCAAAACCAGGTGGATAATCAGCAAAAATAACTTGATCCATCCCGTAAATGGTGCCAGCATTTTTCCCATTGATCATATTCTGTTTAAAGCCAAGAACATCTCTCAGATTATCATTGAGAATAATTGTTTCAGTGTCAACAGGTGAGCTAATGTAAATCCTATCATGTTCCAATGAATAATTAAAATGGAATGTACCATTCCTGCGATATGAGATTTTTCTATTGACTGTACGACACAAATCCCCATATTATCTAATTCAATATATTTCAATCTGACATGTGGATAGTCACTAGATTTAAGTGCTTCAACCCATTCATAGTCGACATAGCCCAACCCATTCATAGTCCAATCGAATGGTATAACTTTTATATCTACACACGATCCTTTCTCAGGATGTCATAGGTATTTTTGAGAATACAGTCGACAAGAGCCACTTCATATGCACCGTCAAATTTGATGGCGGGGGAGAGTTTTGTCCAAAAATCACTTGTAGTATTCAAGTCATTGTAGAGAGGATCGGAAACGTTGGACATGAATGTTACATAGAAATCATGGGGCATTGTCAATATCTTCAACACCGATCCAAGAATCAAAATCAGAGTTGTATCCTAGCCACCGAACAAGTAACTGTTTCTTACCCCTGCGAGTACGTGTCTTTAATATCTTTTCAATTTGATAGATTTCACTAGCATTTTTAACTTTTTGCAATTCATAGTCATAAAAGCCGCCGAGAATCTCTTCATCTTTGGTATCACGCAGGCGATAAGTTATGGGTTTAGTGTCTAGGACTTTTGCCACTTTAAAAAGTTCGGTGGACCACAAGTAATTCCCCTTTTCAAAAACATTAGTTGTTCTATTAATTCGAACGGTATCACCAACATTGAATTTATTTTTCTTCTTTTTGACAACCGATTCATTGGAATACTGTTTAAGAAAGGTGTCAATTGTATCATGATCAGAATGATGAACTTCCGTTGGCGTAGAGTTGGACAATGATCGATGAGGTCGTTGATTATAAATCAACATTATTTTATCAAGATCATGAATAAAAGCCGGTGTATTTTTCAATGTACAATATCTTGAAATTAAAAGTCGAATAGTTCTTATCAATCGTTCGGCCATTGCAGCCTTTATAGGACGGTGACTATGATAGAGCAGTGTGCTATATTTCTCTAGTACTTTTGCAACATGGGGATTAACATCTTTTTGAATTTTTTTATATGAATCCTGTTCGAGAATACTTTCAATGGCCTGAGCAACTTCAACACCTCTCTTTGATCGCAATGGAATTGCATATGCATAACGACTATAAACACTGATTGCAAGTAGAATGTACTTGTACGGTGTATTGTGACGTCTTTGAAGCTCATCTAGAGTCAGGAGATCTGCTTGCATTATATGCAATGGGTAAAAGGCTTTAGTTTTTCGATATTGATTGGCACGAAGTCTATGTTTTCTATGCAGAGTGTAACTTGATTCATTTTGTAGATAGTCTTGTACACTTTTAGTGTGAACACCAGTGACTTTGGAAAGAGTGGTGGGGGAACTTAAACTCCCCGCCTCACCAATATTTTCATAAACACCTTTCAGAACTTCAACCATTTTGAACGTAAACACGTTGTGTAACGTCCGCTACCCTTTTGTATACTGACTGTTGATGGTGGTGGTGGTGGTGGTGGTGACGTTGACTTGATACGTCTTCACTTTTGTCTACCTATCAGCGGTGTGCTAGTATGTTCCAAAATTGATTTAAAATCTTCTTCTTCAAGTTCATATTTTAATGGTGTCAATGTTGTTGATGATGATGATGATGCATGTTCATTTAATTTTTTTAGAATTTGTCTATTGCCAATAAGACTTTTGGGGAAGTTTAATGTATTTAGAAAGTTGTATAGATGAGTGTCAAATGATAATAGTCCTTTACGATTTGTAACCATATCATAGATTAAATCAAGTAGATTATAGCTCTTGCCCCGAATTATAATCCCTTCCCCATTGCTCTCAACTTGAATAAGATCTTGACCACTTTCCAAGAGATAGGTTAGGAGTCGTTTACTTTGTTCACGATATGAGTGGGGCATTAGATTTCCAATTTTCAACACAATTGAATCCAATTCCTCCTTCTTTAATTGTATTCCAGCAGCAGACTCTTGAAGAGATGATTCTTTTTTGGGATCAATACCACCAGCAGCAGAGGGCTTCGACCGATAGGACTTGTGTTTGTCCACTCGGCGAAGTGCATCTTGAAGTAAAAGCAGTTTTTTATCATCCTCAATATTCTCATTGTCAAGGAATTTACTCAGATTGTTCTCAAAGTGTTCGACGGGTGAGAGAGCGAGTTCTATTGGAGTCAATTTATAGGGTTTTGCCATTCTCTTTCTAGAGAAAACTGTTTACAAGTCCTGCAATTATTGGCAGTAAAAGTGTGAAAAAGCTACCGCCCGCCTGAAGAAGTCGTTTCCTTTTAAAATTCTTTCCTTTCTTTTTAGAGGCCAATGTACGTACAATGGAACGATGTTGCTTTGCCTGTTGCTTAACTACTTCTGGCACTTGAACATTACCCTCGGTCAAATTTAAACATAGTTCGGATATTAGATTAATGAAATCATTGTCAATACCGTGTTTGAGTATTGCTTTCCTAAGCGGAGGTTTTGAAGTGCTTAGAACTGAAAACAAATGTCTATTTTCATGTAGTTTCTTCAGTGTCATGATAGCAACTAATAGGTCTTTTTAGTGTTCACGGGGAGATATACTGTAATTTCATTGTCAAAAATATCTGTGACTACACGCAGATCCTCGGGTGTATTTTGATTAAGATCCAATAGGATGTAGCCGTAGGGTTTATTAGTTGCCTGATTGTATGCTGAGAGCAGAAATTTGGGGGCTCCTGGATAGATTTGTTTATTGAGAGTTATTAGCGAGCTAGAATCACGAACAACTCTGTAGATGATATAGTAGGTGCAGTTCAATGCAAGTGTTCGCATACATTTGCTCTGATGAAAGAGATTGTGTAGAACCAGAGTAACGGAAATCTGTTCATGATGAGAGCGAACAGTGAACAGTTGTAGCATTTCCTGGGACCATTGTTCAATAGATTTAGCCAGATCGTCAATGATCAACCAAGAGTTTTGTTCAATAATGCTGAAAACATCAAGTCCCTGTATGAATTGTATCTGCACCAATCCCGTCGTTGCAATTGCTTTTATTTTATCATGTGACTCCTCCCAAATACTGTAACAATAGTAGATTTTTTTCGGCTTTTCCACAAACATTTTATCGCAATTTTTAATTATTTTAGTTAAGAGTGTTGTTTTGCCCGACATTGACGGTCCACACAGAAACGATCTGAATGGTGTTTTAAATTGATACATGTTCCCTTCAACAGTTCACCTAGACAACTAACTGTAGACTATGGCTGTCTAATGACTAAATAATTTCCCTATTACTACTCCATTCAAGAATAATAATAATAATAATAATAATAAGAAGACGAATAAAGAATAATATTTTCTTTTATTAAACATAAAAAAGTAACAATACTTTTAAAAAATACTACATTGAAAAAGGTACATTAAACATGAAAAAAAATACACTTTTTTAATTTATTTATAATAAAAATACATCATTTACATAACCACTAGAAAAAACACTTGAATAAATACACTTTTTTTTGTTTATTTATAAAAAAAATACAACATTTATTGGAATAAAGCACTTAAAATATCACTATTATTTACATCGTTTTAAATTTTGGGGTCCCCCCTCCCCACCGGGGGTCGGCCGCTGCGGCGGCCGGGGGTGGGCCGGGAAGC
Organism: Artemia sinica; assembly: GCA_027921565.1. Classification (NCBI taxonomy): domain Eukaryota; kingdom Metazoa; phylum Arthropoda; class Branchiopoda; order Anostraca; family Artemiidae; genus Artemia; species Artemia sinica. Next base: position 46,761,871 of record CM051272.1, on the reverse strand, counting down.
GGGGGCCCGCTGCGGTGGGCCCGGGCCGGGGCTGGCATTAAATACTGGAAATTGATCTGCCTTGCACACACACTTTGTAAATTGTTTGTGATAAAGAATTAAAAAGAATTTTAAAAACACCCAATTACCCAAAAAACCCTCCCACCCAATTTATACTTTTTTCTTTTTTTTTAATGAATTTAAGTTAATTTTTCTAGACCGAGTTGTTTTCTGTACTCTATACATTCAACTCGGTCTGAAATTAAATAATGACCGTGTGGTAGTACCTTCACACTATCCTCAAGTACATGGACTTTGTCCGATATGGCAGACATGGCGTTTTTCTCAACTCTAACTGTCTGGTTTTTAAATTGTAAAGAGCGAATCGCCATGACTTTCGCCCTTGGCACTAAACTACGTTCCACACAGTTTATATACACACTCATGTCGAAATTATTTTTTACAAAGTGTGTAGGTACCCCCTTGCAAACTTGTTTGATATCCTTGCCGTGCGTTTCCACACAGTATACCTTCGGACCAGGAAACACACCACTGGATATCAGATCGCTACCCGTTTCAGATTTTAACATTAACAATTGATTTGGGGCCTGGCGTTTCACTAGCTCTGGGTAGAGGGATTCGTCCCAATTAGTGTAGTCCATTCGTGAGCTAATGTAGTCGCCATTTTCCAAATCTTTCAATAGATTTTCAGTTTTGACTTTTAACAGGAGTGAATCAGTGTCCCCGTAATACCCTTGAACTTGTTCCTCAATCGGCCACTGTACCTTGCATACATTGTAATAAAATACAACATGAGTTTCTTGGATATTTCAGTTATTGCACTTCCGCCTGCAATATTTTAATTTAATACAATGTTTCTTTTCTTGCGATGTAGGAGCACCATATTAGAGTCTATGATTGTGAACGATGTGAAGTTTGGATCCGCAATGATTCGAGCACAATCTTTGGGGTTGGTTACAATGTCACATCGACTTCTGTGTCGTACGCTCTCGCACATTTTACCGAAAGCTGAGTTACCTTCAACGGGTTACCTTCAACGTTCTTCAACTTCATACTAAAATATTTTTTTTAGCCTCACGGAGGAGATTATTCAAACCATTACGAAAAGCACGGTATCGCTCTTTATTCTCATCCGTAGGTTTTAAAGCTTGTGACTTAAACAGTCTATCTCTTACATTAATTTTTCGAAGAAGATCATGCGTTATCAATGGCTTCCTCCCATAATGTTTTTGACATTTCAAATTCTTCACTGCTCCCACTTCCTTAACCATTTCTATAAGCTTACCATAAAAGAGTGAAAATTTATTATTAACATCACTCTCATTTCCAAACAGAGATACCCAATCAATATGATCCATATTATTTTCTAGTTTCAACATGGTACTATGACCAAAAACTACAACTCTCTTACTTTGTTCAGGAGTTTCTCGCTTAGGGATAGATACCTCAAATTCTGCAAAAACACCAAAGAGGTTGGATTCCACATTTACAAGAACTCCTGGCGATCTAAAAGGTGCATTGGCAAAAATTTTATCCAAAAGCTTTGCAGACGTCCTAGAAACTCTAGTTGGGATGTTAATCGTTGAAAACAGACCATAAGACATACACAAATTTAATAACTGAGAAGTCACTAAAGACTCCATATCCAGCATTTTAATACTGAAGTCACCTAAAACGAAACAAGGGTTGTTACTAATTTGTAGTTTTGCCAGCTGTTCATGAAAATCCTCAAAAAAATCTTGAATAGAACCAGAAGGAGGCCTGTATACAATTACTAAATATGTATCAACATTATTCAATTTAGCATTATTCAAGGGGGCATATAAGGTTTCTATAGAAAGAGTTGCCGTAGGAACTTCAAAAAGGGCTCATTCAATTGAAAATTGAAAGGGCTAGTGCACTACCTAAGTAAAGAACGATGTTGCATCAATGTGTTATTATTATTTTTTTTTATTTTGTTGGTTTTAGGCCAGGGAAATTAGACTGGAAATTAGAAGAGCTTTTGCTCTCACACCCACCATTTCCCCAAACACGTCTATATAATTTTGAGATAGCCATTTTTTTCGCCGGAGGTGAAATGTCCAGAAATTATGTCTTTGAGGTTTACACTCCCCCCAGAGCCCTCAGGACAAGGGTTGTAAGTTATGCCCTGGGGGCATATAAGGTTTTTACAGACAGAGCTGTCGCAGAAACTTCAAAAAGGGTTCATTCGATTGGAAATTGAAAGGGCTAGTGCACTTTTTAATGGTCGACAGGGATTGTCTGTCATCCCTATAGACATTATCATATGTTTTTTGAACTATTTTAAAAAAATCTCTATCTCATAATTTCAATCAGATATTTTTGGTGAAAGGAAGGCTTTAAACAGAGAGGGAGGGGGCCAAATGCCGTCCATCACTTTTGATAGTTAAAAAGGAACTAGAAATTCCAATTTTCAACCAAATGAGCCTCTTCTAAAGTTAGAAAACCATCCCTTCCATAAAAACCTTAACCCTTGCCCCTAATTTACGGGGTTTGTTCCAACCCCAAACGCCTTGTTAGTAGTAAGGCATCAATTAGCACTGATCCCACATTGAATTAAACATGGATATGTGTGCAGTTTAACCGGTACATTGGCTTACCAGGGTCAGTTACCTATTACTAGGAACGGTACTTGCCTTAGCAGACGGGTTTTTATGAGGTAACATCCATTTTTTTCGGGGGGTCGAACAGAGAGAGAGAGAGAGCGGCGGTTACTGCATATAGAGTAACTTGATTAGTAGTTGGATTCAAATATAAGGAGTAATTTTCATTGTAGTTCATATTAGTAAGAGAATAGAATTCAGAGAGAGAATAGTTTATTTGAGAGGATATTAGTGGAGAAAAAATGAGTGGTGCATTTACATTATTGGAGATTAATGATGGAACCGACAGCAGCAGCAGCAACGATATACGAGTAGCCAATGTAGCTGTGGAAATAACCGCTGGCTGTAGACTACGCCTTGAATGGGATAGTATGTATGCTAGATACGTCATATCATTAAGCAAGTTTAAGCAGGAGGAGCAACTATGTTTTGCTGGAAAAGTGAATATTCTCCATATAAATAAATTTCGGTCAGCATTAGATGTCCTATCGGAATATATTGATGAGAACAAAATGCATCAGTGAATATTATTATTGTAATTATGTTCAATAAAAATGTTTCTAAATCAATGGTATTTTTTCTTTCTATAGTAGACTAGCGTATATTTTCTAGAGTACAAAAAGAAATTCTGGTTAGTCTGAAGTTGGTTGTGAGAGAGTTAGGACTCTAAAAAATGGATAGATTTGAGAAAGAGCGAATCATGAGGAATCTAGTTCTTATGGAAAAACGTTTGCTTCTAGATGATGATTTTCTAGAGTTGCCCATTCAAAGGAATATATTTTCTCGGGGAATGCTTGTTGATATAATGAAAACTGATTCTCCATCATTAGACTATTGTATGAAGCTTCTACGTCGTGGTCCAAATGCATTTACACAATTTATTGATATATTGATCACGACACGGCAAAATGATATTGTGGATATGCTTTTAAACATTAGTTTTGAAATTTAGGACTTTTTTTATGAGAAAGATGGTGCTCAAGGATGATTTACTCCTCTCTCTCTCTCTATCTCAGACAATTTTTGTTGTTGCTAGCTCAGTTTCATTGTGGTAGTGAGAGTGTCAACACATGACAAAATGTTCCATACATGTCCGTTATGTATGTACTCACTGGGCAGCTGGTCATCATCATGTGAGAATTGCACAATGATTGAGGAGTATGATGAAGAGTGTAGATTATGCAACCCGTGTAAATTGCATAGAGGATATGCTGTACAAATTAAAGGTTGTAATTCCTGTCTTGAAGAGGTGTGTGACTCTCATCCTAGAGGCCACCTATGCTCCAATTGTCATTATGATAAATGTAATCAGTGGGAGAATACATATCCATGTATGATTGGAAAGAATCCTAACCGTGATTTTAGTTTATTGCTACGAGATTGGTATCGTCGTGGTTTTAGATTGTTCTGGGAGGAGGAACCGGGTCAACGATTCAACTGTTGGAACAACAAAAGAATATGGTTTCTACGTCATCGTTGTGAAGACAATGGGTGTTATGATTATAAGCCCACTGATTTTTATTTGGCTGTGACGGAATGTGATTCGACACTTGAGGACACTGTTTGTGAAATTGCTTCAAATAAGCAAATTGAAACATGTGAATTCTATAGAATGAATGAGAATAGTATCATTGACTATACAAAGAGATATGACAAGAGTGAAGTCACACTCTATTGTAGAAAATGTGACCCTGACATGGCAGTACATCAGGATCAGTACACTGTGAATTCAGATAATCTACCTGCGCTAGTTGTTGTCGACAAATAGCTAGTAGTGGATGAAATCTAAAGAGTAGAAAAGTCGTTTTATCATGTATATAAATTTTTTTTTTATCAATAAACAATTTCACATACATCTTTAGAACATTTTATTCTTAGGGCACTAAAATCAATATTAAATACACTTGTAAGTATATTCTCCACTAGAAAGTCGTTCAATTGAGGTAAGTCAACGTAGATGTTGAGAAACTGCTTGTAGGTGTAGCCACGACATCTGAACATGAAAAAGAGTAGTGCATGAAAGCCACATGTCTTAGTCGTTAAATCCTGTACTCTTCGTTGATTTTGAATAATGGTTTTCCCCCTGCTTTCAATAAAGTTGCTGATGTATGGAGCGTAGAATTTATACGATAGGCCAAGAGGATAAAAAATTCAATATTCTTCGCTGTTTGAAAGATGCATAGCCAATGACCAGTCTTCAAAGTCGATGGACTGCTATTAACAATGATTAGGGTATTGTTAACACTTGGAATTTTTTCAATGAAGACCGAAGGTATGCGATAGGACTTGTACTGGGACATGTATGGATCCATACTAAATACGTTGATTATTTGGTTTGTGTTCATGGTGCTAGGTCTAGTAGAACACTGCCGTCGGGCGTGATTTCCCAATAGGTTTCAAATTCACTCAGTGATATTAGCGTGATACTCTCAGTCAGAGCATTGGCAAATGTGCACTCTAAACGTACATTCCCTGTTCGTACTATGCTCATATCCTGTGTGCCAGACAAGTCCAAAACAATAACCCCATGATTTTTTGAAAACATTGAATCGGTTATTCCATTTTCAAAAATAGTTGTGAGTCATGATCTAGGGATTGCATGGTCAACTCGTACAGAGTTCTATAGGTTTTTTGTCAAATGATAGAGTGTACAGTGGAATACCATTCACTTTGCACACGAGGCTAGATAGACCGAAAAAATTAAAACCATGGGGGGCTTCAGTCCAGGATCCAACGGCACTAGCACTCTTCACAAAGGCCAAAGCCAATTTTGATGGGATTTCTCCATTGATAAATGATGAATCGCTATAGCTACGAGAGCCGGTGGCAATGTGACGTTGATTGGTGATCGTATGGGGAACAAGAAGTTTAATGTTGTTACCATTGGCTCTTAGCTTTTCCACTGCCAATGCAACAGAGCTCATAACTTGTTGTTTTCGGACGTGGAGAATTGCCGATGTGATAATGACATTTGCATCGGGTGCTGCAGGAAGTGTTTTTCTCAAAATGAAATTCGATGGGGCCATCTGTAGCTTTATGTCAATCTTGACATTGGGGGGTAGCCATTGGGATATATTGAATATCTCATGATTTAATTTTCCAACTAGATGATACTCCTGGGTCACTGCAGTAGTCAACTCACCGTCAGTATCAACACCTGATCGATATTCATAGCCCAATGATTGTCCTCTCAACTCTTTGTATGCCTTTGGCGTCATCATCATAAATTGTATGTAGCTTGCATAGTTTGATAAATTATTGCTAGTGCTCACCAATGTTCCATTAATAAATACATTAATTTGTTTGAATAGGTTGTGTAGAATACAGTTTTCATAGGAGAGACCATCGCCGGCATTTGGAGTTGTATTATCTGACTTTTTCTTCACCACAACATTTAAATCAATAAAGGTTGACGACAAATCAATGAAATAGTCTTCATTGGAAAATATTTGAAAGTGTATATTTTCCGAGAGGGGTTATTGGGGGTGAAATTGTTCATAGTAGCCATACTTGACACTGACATCAACATTTTCAGCATTGAATAGATTCAATGAGGAACTAATTGATGGATGTGATTCCTTGTGGGGGAGATAAGTCATCTTAAGATAAGAAATCCTTCTTTGATCTAACAATCTTTTTCTTTTTCTTCTTCTTCTGCTTATTGGTCTTCCTTGTTTTATTCCTCAAAGTCCTTGTTGATGTCCTTTGCTTCCTGCCTGGGTGGAGACTGATGAGTGAATGACGCGAACGCATCCTTTTCAATCCCTCCCCATTTTGTCGAGATTTTAGTTGCTCACCAACGGCTCTTGCTGAAGATCTAATATTTTCCTTAACACTCTCCTTGAAATTCTTGCCCGACCCCCAGTCCTGTAGTGTGGAGGCAGCAAAATTTGATGCAGCAGGTACAAGATATTTTCTGGCAAGGGGTAGTGCAGAACGAAATAGCCTAGCAAACCAGCTACCAAGACCATAGCCAGACATTGTAGTACGCCCCTTGTAGTAGTCCAATCCATTGCCTATTTGACGTGGACTCAAAGCACCAACATAGCAATCGATATCGGGACAGACAAATGGAATTCTCCTATTGTTCATTTTAGGTGATTGTGCTGTCGTTGACAATGGGTCGAAAATGACATGTAATCACTGCTAAGCCTTTTGTTATTAATAGAGGATCACCCAATTCACTTCTTAGTGTTAACTGACAGAGTTCCAAATATGAAGTGTTTACAGGAACATACTGAAGATGCTTTATATTATAGTGATGAACAAGTTCATGAGTTGTTTTTCGTTCAAGAACACGTAGGAGGGGGACATTTGAATTACCGACTCTCGACGTTTCCACAAAGGATGCATAGAGAAATATGCAAGAGTCCGAGGCAAAACCAGGTGGATAATCAGCAAAAATAACTTGATCCATCCCGTAAACGGTGCCAGCATTTTTCCCATTGATCATATTCTGTTTAAAGCCAAGAATATCTCTCATATTATCATTGAGAATAATTGTTTCAGTGTCAACAGGTGAGCTAATGTAAATCCTATCATGTTCCAATGAATAATTAAAATGGAATGTACCATTCCAGCGATATGAGATTTTTCTATTGATTGTACGACACAAATCCCCCATATTATCATATTCAATATATTTCAATCTGACATGTGGATAGTCACTAGATTTAAGTGCTTCAACCCATTCATAGTCGACATAGCCCAACCCATTCATAGTCCAATCGAATGGTATAACTTTTATATCATACACACGATCCTTTCTCAGGATGTCATAGGTATTTTTGAGAATACAGTCGACAAGAGCCACTTCATATGCACCGTCAAATTTGATGGCGGGGGAGAGTTTTGTCCAAAAATCACTTGTCGTATTCAAGTCATTGTAGAGAGGATCGGAAACGTTGGACATGAATGTTACATAGAAATCATGGGGCATTGTCAATATCTTCAACACCGATCCAAGAATCAAAATCAGAGTTGTATCCTAGCCACCGAACAAGTAACTGTTTCTTACCCCTACGAGTACGTGTCTTTAATATGTTTTCAATTTGATAGATTTCACTAGCATTTTTAACTTTTTGCAATTCATAGTCATAAAAGCCGCCGAGAATCTCTTCATCTTTGGTATCACGCAGGCGATAAGTTATGGGTTTAGTGTCTAGGACTTTTGCCACTTTAAAAAGTTCTTTGGACCACAAGTAATTCCCCTTTTCAAAAACATTAGTCGTTCTATTAATTCTAACGGTATCACCAACATTGAATTTATTTTTCTTCTTTTTGACAACTGATTCATTGGAATACTGTTTAAGAAAGGTGTCAATTGTATCATGATCAGAATGATGAACTTCCGTTGGCGTAGAGTTGGACAATGATCGATGAGGTCGTTGATTATAGATCAACATTATTTTATCAAGATCATGAATAAAAGCCGGTGTATTTTTCAATGTACAATATCTTGAAATTAAAAGTCGAATAGTTCTTATCAATCGTTCGGCCATTGCAGCCTTTATAGGACTGTGACTATGATAGAGCAGTGTACTATATTTCTCTAGTACTTTTGCAACATGTGGATTAACATCCGTTAGAATTTTTTTATATGAATCCTGTTCGAGAATACTTTCAATGGCCTGAGCAACTTCAACACCTCTCTTTGATCGCAATGGAATTGCATATGCATAACGACTATAAACACTGATTGCAAGTAGAATGTACTTGTACGGTGTATTGTGACGTCTTTGAAGCTCATCTAGATTCAGGAGATCTGCTTGCATTATATGCAATGGGTAAAAGGCTTTAGTTTGTCGATATTGATTGGCACGAAGTCTATGATTTCTATGCAGAGTGTAACTTGATTCATTTTGTAGATAGTCTTGTACACTTTTAGTGTGAACACCAGTGACTTTGGAAAGAGTGGTGGGGGAACTTAAACTCCCCGCCTCACCAATATTTTCATAAACACCTTTCAGAACTTCAACCATTTTGAACGTAAACACGTTGTGTAACGTCCGCTACCCTTTTGTATACTGGCTGTTGATGGTGGTGGTGGTGGTGGTGGTGACGTTGACTTGATACGTCTTCGCTTTTGTCTAACTATCAGCGGTGTGCTAGTATGTTCCAAAATTGATTTAAAATCTTCTTCTTCAAGTTCATATTTTAATGGTGTCAATGTTGTTGATGATGATGATGATGCATGTTCATTTAATTTTTTAGAATTGGTCTATTGCCAATAAGACTTTTGGGGAAGTTTAATGTATTTAGAAAGTCCTATAGATGAGTGTCAAATGATAATAGTCCTTTACGATTTGTAACCATATCATAGATTAAATCAAGTAGATTATAGCTCTTGCCCCGAATTATAATCCCTTCCCCATTGCTCTCAACTTGAATAAGATCTTGACCACTTTCCAAGAGATAGGTTAGGAGTCGTTTACTTTGTTCACGATATGAGTGGGGCATTAGATTTCCAATTTTCAATACAATTGAATCCAATTCCTCCTTCTTTAATTGTATTCCAGCAGCAGACTCTTGAGGAGATGATTCTTTTTTGGGATCAATACCACCAGCAGCAGTGGGCTTCGACCGATAGGACTTGTGTTTGTCCACTCGGCGAAGTGCATCTTGAAGTAAAAGCAGTTTTTTATCATCCTCAATATTCTCATTGTCAAGGAATTTACTCAGATTGTTCTCAAAGTGTTCGACGGGTGAGAGAGCGAGTTCTATTGGAGTCAATTTATAGGTTTTTGCCATTCTCTTTCTAGAGAAAACTGTTTACAAGTCCTGCAATTATTGGCAGTAAAAGTGTGAAAAAGCTACCGCCCGCCTGAAGAAGTCGTTTCCTTTTAAAATTCTTTCCTTTCTTTTTAGAGGCCAATGTACGTACAATGGACAGATGTTGCTTTGCCTGTTGCTTAACTACTTCTGGCACTTGAACATTACCCTCGGTCAAATTTAAACATAGTTCGGATATTAGATTAATGAAATCATTGTCAATACCGTGTTTGAGTATTGCTTTCCTAAGCGGAGGTTTTGAAGTGCTTAGAACTGAAAACAAATGTCTATTTTCATGTAGTTTCTTCAGTGTCATGATAGCAACTAATAGGTCTTTTTAGTGTTCACGGGGAGATATACTGTAATTTCATTGTCAAAAATATCTGTGACTACACGCAGATCCTCGGGTGTATTTTGATTAAGATCCAATAGGATGTAGCCGTAGGGTTTATTAGTTGCCTGATTGTATGCTGAGAGCAGAAATTTGGGGGCTCCTGGATAGATTTGTTTATTGAGAGTTATTAGCGAGCTAGAATCACGAACAACTCTGTAGATGATATAGTAGGTGCAGTTCAATGCAAGTGTTCGCATACATTTGCTCTGATGAAAGAGATTGTGTAGAACCAGAGTAATGGAAATCTGTTCATGATGAGAGCGAACAGTGAACAGTTGTAGCATTTCCTGGGACCATTGTTCAATAGATTCAGCCAGATCGTCAATGATCAACCAAGAGTTTTGTTCAATAATGCTGAAAACATCAAGCCCCTGTATGAATTGTATCTGCACCAATCCCGTCGTGGCAATTGCTTTTATTTTATCATGTGACTCCTGCCAAATACTGTAACAATAGTAGATTTTTTTCGGCTTTTCCACAAACATTTTATCGCAATTTTTAATTATTTTAGTTAAGAGTGTTGTTTTGCCCGACATTGACGGTCCACACAGAAACGATCTGAATGGTGTTTTAAATTGATACATGTTCCCTTCAACAGTTCACCTAGACAACTAACTGTAGACTATGGCTGTCTAATGACTAAATAATTTCCCTATTACTACTCCATTCAAGAATAATAATAATAATAATAATAATAAGACGAATAAAGAATAATATTTTCTTTTATTAAACATAAAAAAGTAACAATACTTTTAAAAAATACTACATTGAAAAAGGTACATTAAACATGAAAAAAAATACACTTTTTTAATTTATTTATAATAAAAATACATCATTTACATAACCACTAGAAAAAACACTTGAATAAATACACTTTTTTTTTGTTTATTTATAAAAAAATACAACATTTATTGGAATAAAGCACTTAAAATATCACTATTATTTACATCATTTTAAATTTTGGGGTCCCCCCTCCCCCGGGGGGCAGCCGCTGTGGCGGCCGGGGGCGGGCCGGTAAGCGCCGGGCGCCGGGAAGCGGGGGCCCGCTGCGGCGGGCCCGGGCCGGGGCTGGCATTAAATACTGGAAATTGATCTGCCTTGCACACACACTTTGTAAATTGTCTGTGATAAAGAATTAAAAAGAATTTTAAAAACACCCAATTACCCAAAAAACCCTCCCACCCAATTTATACTTTTTTTCTTTTTTTTTAATGAATTTAAGTTAATTTTTCTAGACCGAGTTGTTTTCTGTACTCTATACATTCAACTCGGTCTGAAATTAAATAATGACCGTGTGGTAGTACCTTCACACCATCCTCAAGTACATAGACTTTGTCCGATATGGCAGACATGGCGTTTTTCTCAACTCTAACTGTCTAGTTTTTAAATTGTAAAGAGCCAATCGCCATGACTTTCGCCCTTGGCACTAAACTACGTTCCACACAGTTTCTATAAACACTCATGTCGAAATTATTTTTTACAAAGTGTGTAGGTACCCCCTTGCAAACTTGTTTGATATCCTTGCCGTGCGTTTCCACACAGTATACCCTTGGACCAGGAAACACACCACTGGATATCAGATCGCTACCCGTTTCAGATTTTAACATTAACAATTGATTTGGGGCCTGGCGTTTCACTAGCTCTGGGTAGAGGGATTCGTCCCAATTAGTGTAGTCCATTCGTGAGCTAATGTACTCGCCATTTTCCAAATCATTCAATAGATTTTCAGTTTTGACTTTTAACAGGAGTGAATCAGTGTCCCCGTAATACCCTTGAACTTGTCCCTCAATCGGCCACTGTATATTATATGATATTATGATATTATATGAAAAAGAACCATCTATCCATGCGTCATCTACATCTCCTCCCTTGGCAATGCGGGCCAACGCCGGAAGAACAAACTTTAAGTCGTAATTGGAATTGTGTATAAAAACAGGTACGAAATATTGTTGTCTAACGTTTAAATTGAATGACTGGTGTGCTACCCCTCTAAAGTTACTCCCTCGCGATGTAATTTCCTGCCACAAATGATCTTGGTCGATCACCTTCCTCCTCCCCCCATTCCCAACACCATCATCAAATTCTCCCTTGCAAACCCAACACATTTTACGATTTTTAATGGCCACTATGTCATCTGGTGATAGGAGCATAGGATAGTTTGTATAACGAAGGCGCGAAATTGCACCGTTCGCTGTTTTGATTAGACTGACCAATGCCGAGCGCATGCAGTCTTCACCGTCACTCAACATCTCAACTACATCCAGTACTTGCATGATATTATTGGAATCTCGTTGCGCGTGAGCGTAAGAGACCCCTATGGCTTCATGTATTTTAACACGATTTGAATTTGACGGATCGCACACGTCTGTCAGTTTAGCTTCGCAGTCTAAAGCGATCTTATTGCTCTGCAGGAGCGTGTTTTGAAAATTTTTAAAACGCAAGATCGCTCTATCTCCGCTTAACGTCTCCACAGCCTGGTATCCATGACGTTTACAGTGTTTCATGTGATGCTTTAACTTTAAATCAGAGCGAAATCTTGAGAGACATGTTGGACAGTAATAGCATACACCCCCAGGCCCCCCATTTTTACCCTCAAATAAAACCCTACTAATATCCGTAATTGGATTGAAATGACCAATTGAATCGGAGTCTGTGGGTGGGGTGTACAGAAGCCACACCCAATGTTTTACTGATTCAATTGAAGGAGCCCGCACTGGAAATAATACACCCTTCTTATCGGAACGCTGACCCTCTTCAAATTCTGTTTCATACTGTAACACCGTGACACCAATCTTTAAATGTGCATTAGGCCGCTCAAAAATATATATTCCTTTTAGTGTCACGGGAAATTGACCATTTAAACAATTAAAATTTACTTTGGGGAACTTTGAACCCTCCCAACCATTAACTGCCATTTTATCCAACTTTTTCTTAGTGGCATCTTTTTTAAGTGGTCTGTATGCTGCAATTAAAAATGCATACTTGAAACACTGCAGCCTCGTGTCGAAATAGATTCGTTGTATCCCCTTAGACCCCTCTAAATCTGAATGATATTTTAATTCAATTGCCCTCACCCCCCATGCCCACCTCTTACAATAAAATCCTTTTTAAACCTACATATATTAACATTTAAACTTTCAATAAATAAAACCACAGATCCACTACCCCCCTCGTTATAATTTTCCCACTTACTTTGAATACTATTAGCCCAATTTAGAAAAACCTCCCCAAAATTTGATAAAGGCGGGTGAATTGCCAACATCTCTGTGTGCAAGTATTTCGAATACATCTCACCCGCACTTTCATTAAAAAAAAATATTTTTAGTGCTATTGATGCTTTTAAACTCACCCCCACTCCCCACACCCCCATTTGTTGTTCAAGAATGGCTCGAATCTTATCAGTATATGAATGTGTAATGGCCAAGGGATCTGTTATTATATCCCCCGACACTAGAGAGTTGAATGGGTCACCGAATTTGGCGCTGTAGACCAATGTGTGGTGCAAGGCAGAGTTGGACAGAAAAAAATCTGGAATAGGGGTTACTGTTGATGTTGTTGTATTACTACTAGTACTAGCTATATCATTAAGTGGAATGGTGGAGGGTGACAGGGAATTGTCAATAACACCACCACTCCCAGTCTGTTCAATAGCATTGGTTTGATATGGCATGAGGCAGTCCCCTAGTACATATTCCAAGGTGTTTGGGGACAATTGGTCGAGCCAGCCTGTATTGTCCTGTGCTGGAATTTCGTCATGAAGACCTGGTTCAGATGCACTAGTAACATCTCCTAAATGTTCACGCATAAAACTATCTGCCCACCCCGGATCCTCAAGCATGTCAATATCACAGGTTAAGTCGTCTAGGCTAGCCATTTCCCCAAAAACATCATTAAGGAACCCCTTATGCCACTCCATATTCTCTAGAACTAATGTAGGTTCATCACTGAACTCCGTTGGTGGTGAAAGAATTGGTCCTGTAAATACACTTGTTTCATCACTCAATGGTGGCGGTGGTGCTATATCATTAATCTGTAGAAAAAAAAGTTTTATTTTTTATGTAAAATAACCATTATTTTTATAAAGTTAATAAACTATGCCAATTTTTCATAGTCATTGTCCCACCACCTGAACAATTAAAAGAAGAAGAAAAAAAGTTACATTGCCATATGTCTTTCATAATGACAAGTGAACATGTTAAAAATATATATTTTTTTAGTCAGGAAAATGTAGTCTTATTCTTAGAGGATAAGTTAGAACAAGAGAATGATATATAAAACTAATTGTTTTATTCCAAAAATTTTCAGAATAAAAACGCAAAATATGGGTCCAACTCTAGTGCTTGACCCTCTTGAATATAACTCTCAATAAAATTCGACCATCGTTCAACCGATGCAGTATGCTGTATGAACACTTGCTCTTCAGCTTCGGTTAATGGACACGAAGCCCATACATCGGTTGCTGGTGTAACTTTCTCGACAATCCGAATTTTCCTATGTCCTTTGGCAACGGATTTGTTTGAAGTGCCGGACGTAGTTGACCTAGACTAAATAAATCATTGTAAGAGAGAAGAACTTTTTTCCCCTTCCATATCAACAATTAAAGTACAATTAAAACGCCGGATGGTCCTTTTTAGAGCCCCCCGGGAAGGACCTTTGGGAATTGGGAGCTTCCTTCGGGGTAGGAGGATCAAAGCCCTTTCGAGTTGGAGTATCGGACTTCACAACACTGTTCAAATAGAACACCCTCAAATTCTTTCTCGAAAACATCTTTTAAAATGTCCCCAACTGTTTCGTCGAAATAGTTGCTTGAAAATGATCAAAAACGGGCTCGCCCAAATAATGCTTTTTGACATCACTGTGATGAGATATTTGGAAATTATTAAAAAACCTTTTTTCCTGTGTTAATTGCTTATCGAAGATAGACATCCTGTTATTTAAAGCTCACTTTGCAAGGAGCACTTAAAATTCGAATTATACCTGTCGGCGGATTAAAAATTCAGGTGTACTGATGGGACATTTTGATAAGAGCCCGGATGCGTGCGAAAGCTTAGTGCAAAAACATATACCAGTTTAAGAATGGTGTGAAATAGTGAATTGTTTTTTTATATAGTTAGTTTGTTTAAAGAAGTATTGGATTATTGCATTAGAAAACATCTTGGCTAAAAGAGAAGTTACAGGTGAGGTTCTATAGAAATGTATGATAAGCATTCTTTTATATACTGCTAATTTGGAAAATGAAAGAAAATGAAATAGGATTATTATAGAATAGTTTAGAAACAAATTTAAGTTTTACTCATCAAAATTATGCACTTGAGAAAATTTACCTTATTTTTGAAAATACGGAAAGAAAAAAATATATATATACTTACAAATTCTGACTGGGCTTCTACACCTGAACTCCCTTGCAAAGCATGAAGGGGGCCAACCTCACGATCTTGAGCAGACTGGGCTGAGGCATTATGAGAAGCAGCCCACTCTCTTTTCAATTTCCTCCCAGGTTGCGTATAGGTAACAGTGGCGTGACGGGCTCCTGGCATTAAAAGTTGCGTGGCCATTGGCTGGTCCAAAGCATGTATAATTGAACCAGTATATTTGACGATGGAGGGCCTTGCGGCTTGCATCGATGTGGATTCGTTCCATCTTGGTTTCTTTTCCAGAGGGGGGTAATTGCAAGAATCCTCTTCCTTAAAAAGAACGCTAAATTTAGCATGAAAAAAAACAACCCCCTTTTACAGAAGGAAAATTAGCACCCCCACCCCCCTAATACTAAACGTTGAAAATGTGAATATTTAGTCATTAACATATTTAACCGAAATTTACCAATGGGGGGCTAAGTACCCCTTGCTTTGGCCACCCACAAATAATTTGAATTAATTTACCATTAGTTTTTGTGAGCTTTTGGAATGCATATTGAAGTCACCGAAGAAAATATTTTTTTTTTGAACTAAAAAAAAAACTAATATAATTTTGAACTAATATAGTATTCGGAGCGACAGAGATATGTTTAAATTAATATTTCGTATATACACGCTCAATTATTACGTTAGTGCCAGCTTTTAGTTTCCAAAGATGTTTTCTGAGCCAAAAAAACTTAGCTGTAATTGATGTGATAACGACTTGAATAAATTTTTGTCATATATTTAGAGTAGGCTGTCTAATATTTTATAAGTTTTTAGAGAAAGTCTGTGTAGCTGTTTTCCTGTCATGTTTTTGGTTAAAAAAATCTGACTGCTTTATTACTATAGTATTGGAAATTAGAAATCCTTCGGCCTTTGTAAATTAACCTTGTTAAATTTCTAGAGAGAAGCCAAGGATAACTTGTAAATAAAAGAAGACAAAATTTAGCATGAAAAAAAAACAATCCCCCTTTACAGAAGGAAAATTAGCACCCCCACCCCCCTAATACTAAACGTTGAAAATGTGAATATTTAGTCATTAACATATTTAACCGAAATTAACCAAGGGAGGCTAAGTCCCCCTTGCTTTGGCCAAATCAAGCGCTGTACTTGGCTTAATGGTGTGTAAAATTATTAATAATCGCTGCTGGCAAATCTGCACTGCTAATATTGTCAATTAAAAGGAGAAAGCATTCTGATTTTGAGGGAAAATCCCGCAAATAATTTGAATTAATTTGCCATTAGTTTTTGTGAGCTTTTGGAATGCATATTGAAGTCACCGAGAAAAATATTTTTTTTGAACTAAAAAAAAAACTAATATAATTTTGAACTAATATAGTATTCGGAGCGAGAGAGATATGTTAAAATTAATATTTCGTATATACACGCTCAATTATTACGTTAGTGCCAGCTTTTAGTTTCCAAAGATGTTTTCTGAGTCAAAAAACTTAGCTGTAATTGATGTGATAACGACTTGAATAAATTTTTGTCATATATTTAGAGTAGGCTGTCTAATATTTTATAAATTTTTACAGAAAGTCTGTGTAGCTGTTTTCCCGTCATCTTTTTGGTAATATAAAATCTGACTGCTTTGTTACTATAGTACTGGAAATTAGAAATCCTTCGGCCTTTGTAAATTAACCTTGTTAAATTTCTAAGGAATATGAATACTGGCTAAGTGTAAATGTTTTTTTTTATTTTATTTTTTTGGAGATATAGAATGAAAGTGTACTCACATTGAAAATTGACGAATCCATTGTTTTCAAAGTTAATAAAATGTGATGTACTATAATCAATGTGTTAAAACATAATGAAAATTGGAATGTAGTGTATGAACATTCATAGGGTTTTGCTTGAGTACATCATACGTCGCCAAGTTTTAAAAAAAAACCTACTATTCAACTTACACTATATAGGGTAACCACCGCTCTCTCACCACTTGACACGAAAAAATGGCTGTTACCTCAGAAAACCCCGTCTGCTAAGGCAAGTACCGTTCCTAGTAATAGGTGACTGACCCTGGTAAGCCAATGTACCGGTTAAACTGCACACATATCTATGTGTAATTCAATGTGGGATCAGTGCTAATTGATGCCTTACTACTCTTGTTATATTATAATTAGATTATTTTGAGTAGAATAACTATCAAAAAACATCTATTAGATGCATTTTGGGACAATACGACGTGTGTCTGTGTGTGTGTATGTGGGATGGGGTAGCTACCCTCCAATCCCTTTATCTCTTAAAAAGACTAATAGAGCGTCTGATTACCAATCCAATGAGCTCCCTGCGAAGTTTATAAGACCAAGATTTCTATAATAACCTTATATGGCCATAGGGAATAACTTACAACCCATTCCCTGAGGGCTAGGGGATTTTTATCCTCAAAGACATAATTTTCAGAATTTGCCAAATATGTTGAACAAAATGGTTTTGATTGAAAGTGTTTGGGGAAATTATGATCGTGGGAGGGGGGGGGGGGGTTGTTGCCCTCTGATCGCTTTGGAATAATAATAAAATGCACTAGTCCTCTCAATTTTCAATCGAATGAGCCCTTTTTGAAGCTTTTAAGATAAAAGCTTCTATAAAAACCTTGTATGCCCCAAGTACATAGCTTACAACCCTTGTCCTTAGGGCTATGAGGGGGGGGGGGTGTCATCTTCAAAGACACATTTCCAGAGCTTTCAATTACGTTGAACAAAATTGCCACATAAAAATGTTGATCAAAAATGTTTGGGGAAATAATGGGCGTGGAGGGAGGGGAGGGGCATTCGCCCTTCAATCACTTTTGAGTATTAATATAGGCACTAGCTCTTTTAATTTCCAATTGAATGAGCCCTTTTTGAAGCTTCTACGACAATGCTTTCTATAAAAACCTCATAGATAGATAGATAAATAAATAGATCGTGTATTTCCAAAGCCAAAAGCCATATGCACAAAAATTTATGAAAAATAAAGAAATCACAACAGAACAAATTACGAAACACAAAGAAACATGATACATAGCCAAAAATACCTAATGGTAATTTTTCAAAAAAACAAATGTAATTCCATATAATAATTAATTGTAAAAACTTTTCCTTATTTCTAATCCCTTCTCTATGTACGCAATAATACGAAATATTGTGGTTGGATTACTACTTTGTAAAATACCAGGAAGCAGCAAAACAATCCCATGTAAGTATTTTCCCTTAAATCGGAGAACACACGGCACTTTCGGAGAAAATGGTCCAAATCTTCGTCCTCATCTCTACAAAGAGAACACACATACCGATCTTCAGGATCAACTATAGGCAATTCGCCCTAAGCTGAATCCATCGACATAAAATCATATCCGGTAAATTAAATTTAAAATAAATTTACTCTCCAAAACTATGTTTACCCTGATTATAATGATTCAATGTAGTAGAATTTAAAACCAGTCCTTGCCAATACTGAATTTCTTGACCCTCTAAGATAAATCGTACCTGGCTTACTAAATTTGCTGGTAGATCTGAAGTACCAAGACCATTTTCCATAAGTAAGGCATTCCACTGTTTCTAGTAATGACCTAATTTGGGATTTGCTCCAGGTTGTAAGTTATGCCCTGGCGGCACATAAGGTTTTTATAGAAAGCGTTGTCGTAGAAACTTAAAAAGGACTCGTTCGATTGGCAATTGCAAGGGCTAGTGCCCTTTTTAATAGTCAAAAGTGATGGGAGGGCAACAAACCCCACTCTCACGCCCATCATTTCCCCAGCACATCCAATCCAAATTTTGAGATAGCGATTTTCTTCAACGTAGTTGAAAGCTCTGGAAATTATGTCTTTGAGGATTACACTCCCCCCACAGCCCTCCATGCAAGGGTTGTAAGTTATCCCCAGGGAAATATATGGTTCTTATGGAAGTTGTGCTCGTAAAAACTTAAAAGGGGGCTCATTTGATTGGAAATTGAAAGTTCTAGATCAATTTTTGAGAGCCAACAAAATTGGAGTGCAACTAGCCCCCCAACGTCCCCTTTTACCCAAATACATCCCATAAAAATTTTGAGGTATTCATTAAGTTAAAAATTGTTCAAAAGTTAGATAAAAAAAACTCAGGTGTCGTAACAACCCCCCAGGGTCCGGGGGAAGAGTCAAGAGATTTAAGGGCAAATAGCCTTCCGCCACGCCCTTTTTTCCGGTTGTTTGAAAATTCATAGCCAGTTTTTTGAAAACTATTCAAAGTTCAGATAACAAAAGCTCCGGTGTCGACACAGGGCCGGGGTTAGGCTTTTTAAGTTATGCCCTGGGGCATATATCGTTTTTATGGAAGAGATACTCGTATAAACTTCATAGAGGGCTCATTTGGTTGGGAATTGAAAGTTGTAATTCATTTTTTAAGAGTCGAAAGTGATCGGAGGGCAGCTAGCCCCCCCTCTACTCCATTAATTTTTTTCCCTGAGGCACTTCATATAGAAGGGGTCGTCGTATCTTCAACACCTCAATCTTTATTCAAAGTTTATTGTTATTATTTTTTTAATGCTTTAAGAAAGACTGCTGCAACAAAATCTTTTTTTAAGCACTAAAAAACTGAAGCGCGAAGACCCAGGCGTTGAAGAAGGGTAAACTCCTCCTCGCATTTGGAATTTTTTCTCTCTGCATTAGGATTTAACGTTGTTCCTTACTCTCAGTTAAAAAAAAAAAATATTTTATTCCTGGTATGGTTTAATACCCAATTGCTGAAATAAACACCTTGTTTTCGGGCTTGAGAAACAAAGCAACAAAGTTAATGCAATATAAACTTAAAGTAACAGAATGTCAGAGCATTCTTCAGCATTTTTTTTTACTTTAAAACAATTTTAAAGTTCTAAAAAAAATTAATATTCTTTATGATGAAACTTTTAGGGAATTGGTATATCCTTGAAAGAACAGCAAATAATGATGGATGCTATAAGTTTCTTAATTTAATTAATAAAGTTAACAATGGACTTCTAGTGGACCGGGAACAGAGAGTCCAGACATTGAGGAAGGCCAAACAAATATACCAAAAAAAACTGTTGAAAACAATATAAATGTGTATCCACAAAAAAGGGGATTGCCCCCTCCTCAACACCTCGTTCTTTATCCTAAAAATTTTTTTTACTTCTAAAAAAGTTTCTTATTGTTCTAAGTAACGACCCTTGTGTTTCGCGAGTCGTAAAAAAAAGTAAAAAAAAATAAAAAAAAAACTGAAAAATACTCTGATATTCTGCTTTGTTTTTAAGCCCGAAAACGAGGCTTTTATTTCAGAGAGCCGTCAACCTTTCTTATATGTGTAATAATTTCTGGTCGTTTGAGGTTTTAATTTAGCTAATTACTTTTAATTTTAGTTAAAAAAAAACTGATCGCTTTTCAAACAATGCCTGGAATCCCCATGGAAGGTTCGCACAACAGAAAATCCCTCGGGCATAAAGTTCAATCCCCCCACCAAAAAATGCATGCATACTTCCCAATAACAAATATTCTGCCTAAACAGTGCTGGATTTGCGTTTTTTTTTCAAAGTTTTTAAGTTACTTTAAATTACGTGTGAAAATTCTTTTTTTTCTCTTTCCTTACCACTTTCCAAAGAAACAAAGATTAAACTCAAATCATATTTTTGAATTAGGAAACCTTATCCTCCACGGGGGTATGTTCCGGGAGAGGGGGCTCGTGGGCATTTCCGAAAGAGGTATTTTTGTGGAGGCAGGAGGGACCCGGCTCAATAGTAACCGAAACTCTAAAAAACGGAATTTTGATACCAATAGATACATCAAAAGAATCAAAATAATGATAGAATCTTAATGAAAATCCAATCATCACATTCAGCGTATCAGAGAATACTACTGTAGAGGTTTCAAGCTCCCATCTGCAAAAATGTGGAATTGTGTATTTTTTGCCAGAAGAAAGATCACGGATGCATGTTTATTTGTTTTGTTTTTTTCTTTTCCCTAGGGTTGATATTATCGACCCAGTGGTCCTAGAATATCGCAGGAGGGCTCATTAGAATGGAAAATAACAGTTCTAGTGCCCTTCTTAAATGACTAAAAAATGGAAGGCAACTAGGCCCCCTCCCACGCTCATTTTTTTCCCAAAGTAACCCGATCAAAATTTTGAGATTGCCATTTGGTTCAGCATGATCAAAAAATATAATAAGTATGTCTTTGAGGATGGCTTTATCCCCCACAGTCCCCAGGGGAAGCGCTGCAAGGTACGAATTTTGTCCAATGTTTGCGTATAGTATTGGTTAATGGGATGTATACAGACGTTTTCAGGGGGGATTTCAAAAGAGCTATGTATTGTAGTTAACAGCTTTTGCGATTAAGGGGTCATGTTTAAAGAATTGGAACATAATTCGAACTTTAGCGTAAAGAGTGAGGTATTTACAAAGGGGCGAACCCCTAATATAAATATTAAAAATATATGAATATAGAAGTTCGTTATGTGAGTTATTTCGTAAGTTACGTATATTTATTACTAATAAAAACGTTCGTAAATAAAATTAAACAACTTTCGAAAAAGCCATTTAACCAAAAATAAGTAAAATTAATATGCAAATTCCGTTTTAATTATTGATGTAAGTTGAACCAAAATCAAAACCTGCGTTGATTCAAAAACATTCAGAAATTAAATTAAAAAAAATAAACAAGTTTTTCAACTGAAACTAAGGAGCCACATCAAAACTTAAAACGAACAGAAATTATTCAGTATATGATTGGGTTCACTCCATAGTCAATACTTCGCTCTTTAAGCCAAAGATTTTTTAGTACTTTCATAAGAGCTATTTATTCTAATTAACGGCCGTTGTGAATAAGGGGTCATTTTTAAAGAATTAGAAAAAAATTCGAACTTTAGCGTAAAGAGCGAGGTATTGACTAGGGGGCAAACCCCCTAATATACGTATTAAAAATATTTGAAAATAGAAGTTAATTCGTAAGTTACGTATATTTATTACTAGTAAAAACGTTGGTAAATAAAATTAAACAACTTTCAAAAAAGCCATACATTTAACCTTATAAATTTTAGTATCATATGTTTTTGCTTAATTTTATGATAGTTTACCTACATATTTTTTCTTCTTCTTATTTTATTTAGTGCCAACTAATCCCAAAAATTACAAAAGTTCATTTTTCGAAGTCTTTTCCACAAAAATGGATACGCGGTTTTTTTTTTAAAGTCTTTGATACTTATCCTGTGTAAAATCTTCTTTTTCCCTTTCCTTACCACTTTCCAACGAAATAAAAAAAAGTAACTCAAATCTAATTCTCAAATCAGGAAAAATTTAAGAACTGGAACCTATTCAAATAAAAAATATGGATTTGATTCCTGCAAAACGAATAGGCCAGCCTTCATTATCTAACGAAAAAGTTTTATATTAAATTTTATTTATTTTAAAATTATTTGTTTGTAAAAAGCTGTATAAAAACATAAATATCAGTTGCAAACTTCGTCTGGTCTAATCTAAAATCTCTTCATAACTGCCGAACCCTCTGCAACATAATTGATGAGCTGGATATAAGTTACAGGGGCCACTCGGATAGTTGTCTGGCCTTCCAATGCCTATAAGAAGACCTATATATAATGTTTATAGGTTTGCTAATATGTACATTCGGAACGTATTGTTTTGTCTCGTTTCCGCTTTGCTCACTATGCGTTAAAGGGCCCGCTAGTTTTTGTTTTCGTTAGGATCTTTCAGTACAGCGGTTTCACTTTCACCTCTCCTAATATTCAAGCTAAAAAGTCCTGTAAAAAAACAAATATAAACATTTCGAGAGGATTCTTCTGTCATGTTCTCACTGTGTTCAGTGTACACTGGTGGATACACATCTATATTGTTTTCAACAGTTTTTTTCGGTATATTTGTCTGGCCTTCCTCAATGTCTAGGCCAAAAAGTCCTTTGATTAAACTAATGAACATATTTTCAGTATTCTTTAATAAAGTTATCACTTGGCTTACTATATACTAACTAACTACTTAATTCCTACTAAACTGGCTTAAAACCCTATTCTTGATAGCAATCATGCAAATAAGACATCCCAATTATCAGATCACTGCGCTAACTTGACCCATAATTAAAACAAAAAACATTAATTAATCGAAAAAGATATGAATAAGTAAGATTTCCAACACTGATAAACTTTGAAAATGTTGATTGGCATTTTACGAGGGCGGCTAGAATTTTTGAAAATTTTGAGTTTTATATTATAATTGTAATTCTATAATTATAATTATAGAATATTTTAATTCTTCTATACTCTTTGCAAATTTCTTACTAGCCTCATCAATTCCATCATGTGTATGTGACTGTTATATCCTAGACTCTCTGTTCCAGGTCCACTAGAGGTCCATTGTTGACGTTATTAATTAAATTAAGAAACTTACAGCATCCATCATTATTTGCTGTTCTTTCAAGGATATACCAATTCCCTAAAAGTTTCATCATTTCAGAACATTAATTTTTTTTAGAACATTAAAATTGTTTTAAAGTAAAAAAAAAAAATGCTGAAAAATGGTCTGACATTCTGTTACTTTAAATTTTATATTGCATTAACTATGTTGCTTTGTTTCTCAAGCCCGAAAACAAGGTGTTTATTTCAGCAATTGGGTATGAAACCATACCAGGAATAAAATAATTTTTTTTAACTGAGAGTAAGGAACAACGTTAAAACCTAATGCAGAGAGAAAAAATTCCAAATGCGGGGAGGAGTTTACCCCTCTTCAACGCCTGGGTCTTCGCGCTTCAGTTTTTTAGTGCTTAAAAAAAGATTGTGGTGCAGCAGTCGTTCTTAAAGCATTAAAAAAAATAATAACAATAAATCAAACTTTGCATAAAGATTGAGGTGTTGAAGATACGAAGAATCCTTCTATATGAAGTGCCGCAGAGAAAAAAATAAATGGAGTAGAGGGGAAGCTAGCTGCCCTCCGATCACTTTTGACTCTTAAAAAGTGAATTACAACTTTCAATTCCCAACCAAATGAGCCCACTATGAAGTTAATACGAGTATCCTTTCCATAAAAACCATATATGCCCCAGGGCATAACTTACAAAGCCTAACCCCGGGCCCTCTGTCGACACCGGAGTTTTTGTTATCTGAACTTCGAACAATTTTCAAAAAAACTGGCTATCAATTTTCAAAAAACTGGAAAAAGAGCGTGGCGGGTGGCTAGTTGCCCTTAAATCTCTTGACTCTTCCCCCAGACCCGGGGGGTTGTTTCGACACCTGAGTTTTTTTTTATCCAACTTTTGAACAATTTTTAACTTAATGGATATCTCAAAATTTTTATGGGATACATTTGGGGAAAAGGGACGTGGGGGGGGGGCTAGTTGCACTCCAATTTTTTTGGCTATCAAAAATTGAACTAAAACTTTCAATTTCCAATCAAATGAGCCCCCTCTGAAGTTTTTACGAGCATAACTTCCATAAGAACCATATATTTCCCTAGGCATAAGTTACAACCCTTGCTTGGAGGGCTGTGGGGGGAGTGTAACCCTCAAAGACATAATTTCCAGAGCTTTCAACTACGTTGAAGGAAATCGTTATCTCAAAATTTGGATTGGATGTGCTGGGGAAAAGATGGGCGTGAGAGTGGGGTTAGTTGCCCTCCAATCACTTTCGACTATGAAAAACGGCACCAGCCCTTTTAATTTCCAATCGAACGAGTCCTTTTTAAGTTTTTACGACAACACTTTCGATAAAAACCTTATATGCTCCCAGGGCATAACTTACAACCTGGAGCATATCCCAAATTAGGTCATTACTAGAAAGAGTGGAATGCCTTACTTATGGAATGATGGTCTTGGTTCCTGTGATCTACTAGAAAATTTTGGTTCCTTGGTTCCTGTGATCTACCTGAAAATTTTGTAAGCCAGGTACGATTTATTTTAGAGGGTCAAGAAATTCAATATTGGCAAGGGCTGGTTTTAAATTCTACTACAATGAATCATTATAATCAGGCTAAACCTAGTTTTGGCGAGGAAATTTATTTTAAATTTAATTTACCGGATATGCTTTTATGTCGATGGATTCAGCTTAGGGCGAATTGCCTTCCAATCCAGAGCAGGCAAATGGTATTCGACAGGGGATAGTTGATCCTGAAGATCGGTATGTGTGTCCTCTTTGCAGAGATGAGGACGAAGATTTGGACCATTTCCTCCGAAAGTGCCCTTTTCTCTCCGGTTTAAGGGAAAAATACCTACATGGGATTGTTTTGCTTCTTCCTGGTATTTTACAAAGTAGTAATCCAACGACACTAAAAAAAAAACAACTGAAAAACACTCTGATATTCTGTTACTTTAGCTTTTTTGTTTCTCTAAATGTGTTGCTTTGTTTTTAAGCCCGAAAACGAGGCTTTTATTTCAGAGAGTGGGTATGAAACTATACAAGGAATTAAATAAAAAAAAAACTATTTTATAAACTGAGAGTAAGGAACAACAATAAAACCTAATGCGGAGATAAAAATTCCAAATACGAAGGTCTAGGTTACCGCTCTTCAACACCTGGGTCTCCACGCTACTGTATTTTAGTACACAAAAAGTGATTTTCATTGCTATAATTAAACGACCCTTGTCTTTAAGCAGTCTTTCTTTAAGCATTGAAAAAAATTCAAACCTTGCATAAGGATTGAGGCTTTGAAAAGCGGTCAACCTTTCTTATATGTGTAATAATTTCTGTTCGTTTGAGGTTTTAATTTAGCTAATTATTTTTAATTTTAGTTAAAAAAAAACTGATCGCTTTTCAAACAATGCCTGGAATCCCAATGGAAGGTTCGCACAACAGAAAATCCCTCGGGCATAAAATTCAATCCCCCCACCAAAAAATGCATGCATACTTCCCAATAACAAATATTCTGCCTAAACAGTGCTGGATTTGCGGTTTTTTTTTCAAAGTTTTTAAGTTACTTATGGTGTGTAAATTCTTCTTTTTCCCTTTCCTTACCACTTTTGAACGAAACAAAAAATAAACTCAAATCAAATTTTCAAATTAGGAAACCTTATCCTCAAAGGGGGTATGTTCCGGGAGAGGGGGCTCGTGGGCATTTCCGAAAGAGGTATTTTTTGTGGAGGCAGGAGGGAGCCGGCTCAAAAGTAACCGAAACTCTAAAAAACGGAATTTTGATACCAACAGATACATCAAAAGAATCAAAATAATGATAGAATCTTAATGAAAATGCAGTCATCACATTCAGCGTATCAGAGAATACTACTGTAGAGGTTTCAAGCTCCAATCTGCAAAAATGTGGAATTGTGTATTTTTTGCCGGAAGAAAGATCACGGATGCATGTTTATTTGTTTTGCTTTTTTTCTTTTCCCTAGGGTTGATATTATAGACCCAGTGGTCCTAGAATATCGCAGGAGGGCTCATTAGAATGGAAAATAACAGTTCTAGTGCCCTTTTTAAATGAATAAAAAATGGAAGGCAACTAGGCCCCCTCCCACGCTCATTTTTTCCCAAAGTAACCCGATCAAGATTTTGAGATTGTCATTTGGTTCAGCATGATCGAAAAATATAATAAGTATGTCTTTGAGGATGGCTTTATCCCCCAGAGTCCCCAGGGGAAGCGCTGCAAGGTACGAATTTTGTCCAATGTTTACGTATAGTATTGGTTAATGGGAAGTATACAGACGTTTTCAGGGGGGATTTCAAAAGAGCTATGTATTGTAGTTAGCAGCTTCTGCGATTAAGGGGTCATGTTTAAAGAATTGGAACATAATTCGAACTTTAGCGTAAAGAGTGAGGTATTTACAAGGGGGCGAACCCCTAATATACATATTAAAAATATATGAATATAGAAGTTTGTTATGTGAGTTATTTCGTAAGTTACGTATATTTATTACTAATAAAAACGTTCGTAAATAAAATTAAACAACTTTCGAAAAAGCCATTTAACCAAAAATAAGTAAAATTAATATACAAAATCCGTTTTAATTATTGATGTAAGTTGAACCAAAAACAAAACCTGCGTTGATTCAAAAACATTCAGAAATTAAATTTAAAAAAATAAACAAGTTTTTCAACTGAAACTAAGGAGCCACATCAAAACTTAAAACGAACAGAAATTATTCAGTATATGATTGGGTTCACTCCATAGTCAATACTTCGCTCTTTAAGCCAATTTTTTTTTAGTACTTTCATAAGAGCTATTTATTCTAATTAACGGCCGTTGTGAATAAGGGGTAATTTTTAAAGAATTAGAAGAAAATTCGAATTTTAGCGTAAAGAGCGAGGTATTGACTAGGGGGCGAACCCCCTAATATACGTATTAAAAATATTTGAAAATAGAAGTTAATTCGTAAGTTACGTATATTTATTACTAGTAAAAACGTTCGTAAATAAAATTAAACAACTTTCAAAAAAGCCATACATTTAACCTTATAAATTTTAGTATCATATGTTTTTGCTTAATTTTATGATAGTTTACCTACATATTTTTACTTCTACTTATTTTATTTAGTGCCAACTAATCCCAAAAATTACAAAAGTTCATTTTGAAGTCTTTTCCACAAAAATGGATACGCGGTTTTTTTTTAAAGTCTTTGATACTTATCCTGTGTAAAATCTTCTTTTTCCCTTTCCTTACCACTTTTCAACGAAATAAAAAAAAGTAACTCAAATCTAATTCTCAAATCAGGAAAAATTTAAGAACTGGTACATATTCAAATAAAAAATATGGATTTGATTCCTGCAAAACGAAAAGGCCAGCCTTCATTATCTAACGAAAAAGTTTCAAATTAAATTTTATTTATTTTAAAATTATTTGTTTGTAAAAAACTGTATAAAAACATAAATATCAGTTGCAAACTTCGTCTGGTCTAATCGAAAATCTCTTTATAACTGCCGAACCCTCTGCAACATAATTGATGAGCTGGACATAAGTTACAGGGGCCACTCGGATTGTTGTCTGGCCTTCCAATGCCTATAAGAAGACCTATATATAATGTTTATAGGTTTGCTACTATGTACATTCTGAACGTACTGTTTTGTCTCGGTTCCACTTTGCTCACTATGCGTTAAAGGGCCCGCTTGATTTTTGTTTTCGTTAGGATCTTTCAGTACAGGGCTTTCACTTTCACCTCTCCTAATATTTAAGCTAAAAAGTCCTGTAAAAAAACTAATATAAACATTTCGAGAGGATTCTTCTGTCATGTTCTCACTGTACACTGGTGGATACACATCTCTATTGTTTTCAACAGTTTTTTTCGGTATATTTGTCTGGCCTTCCTCAATGTCTAGGCCAAAAAGTCCTTTGATTAAACTAATGAACATATTTTCAGTATTCTTTAATAAAGTTATCACTTGGCTTACTATATACTAACTAACTACTTAATTCCTACTAAACTGGCTTAAAAACCTATTCTTGATAGCAATCATGCAAATAAGACATCCCAATTATTAGATCACTGCGCTAACTTGACCCGTAATTAAAACAAAAAACATTAATTAATAAAAAAACATATGAATTAGCAAGATTTCAAACACTGATAAACTTTGAAAATGATGATTGGCATTTTACGAGGGCGGCTAGAATTTTTGAAAATTTTGAGTTTTATATTATAATTGTAATTCTATAATTATAATTATAGAATATTATAATTCTTCTATACTCTTTGCAAATTTATTACTAGACTCATCAATTCCATCATGTGTATGTGACTGTTATATCCTAGACTCTCTGTTCCAGGTCCACTAGAGGTCCATTGTTGACGTTATTAATTAAATTAAGAAACTTACAACATCCATCATTATTTGCTGTTCTTTCAAGGATATACCAACTCCCTAAAAGTTTCATCATTTCAGAACATTAATTTTTTTTAGAACATTAAAATTGTTTTAAAGTAAAAAAAAAAAAATGCTGAAAAATGCTCTGACATTCTGTTACTTTAAATTTTATATTGGATTAACTATGTTGCTTTGTTTCTCAAGCCCGAAAACAAGGTGTTTATTTCAGCAATTGGGCATGAAACCATACCAGGAATAAAATAATTTTTTTTTTTAACTGAGAGTAAGGAACAACGTTAAAACCTAATGCAGAGAGAAAAAAAATCCAAATGCGGGGAGGAGTTTACCCCTCTTCAACGCCTGGGTCTTCGCGCTTCAGTTTTTTAGTGCTTAAGAAAAGATTGTGTTGCAGCAGTCGTTCTTAAAGCATTAAAAAAAAAATAATAATAATAAATCAAACTTTGCATAAAGATTGAGATGTTGAAGATACGACGAACCCTTCTATATGAAGTGCCTCAGGGAAAAAAATGAATGGAGTAGAGGGGAGGCTAGCTGCCCTCCGATCACTTTTGACTCTTAAAAAGTGAATTACAACTTTCAATTCCCAACTAAATGAGCCCTCTATGAAGTTAATACGAGTATCCCTTCCATAAAAACCATATATGCCCCAGGGCATAACTTACAAAGCCTAACCCCGGGCCCTCTGTCGACACCGGAGTTTTTGTTATCTGAACTTCGAACAATTTTCAAAAAAACTGGCTATCAATTTTCAAAAAACTGGAAAAAGGGTGTGGCGGGTGGCTAGTTGCCCTTAAATCTCTTGAATCTTCCCCCGGACCCGGGGGGGTTGTTTCGACACCTGAGTTTTTTTTTATCCAACTTTTGAACAATTTTTAACTTAATGGATATCTCAAAATTTTTATGGGATGCATTTGGGGAAAAGGGACGTGGGGGGGGGCTAGTTGCACTCCAATTTTTTTGGCTATCAAAAATTGAGCTAGAACTTTCAATTTCCAATCAAATGAGTCCCCTCTGAAGTTTTTACGAGCATAACTTCCATAAGAACCATATATTTCCTTGGGAATAAGTTACAACCCTTGCTTGGAGGGCTGTGGGGGGAGTGTAATCCTCAAAGACATAATTTCCGGAGCTTTCAACTGCGTTGAAGGAAATCGCTATCTCAAAATTTGGATTGGATGTGCTGGGGAAAAGATGGGCGTGAGAGTGGGGTTAGTTGCCCTCCAATCACTTTCGACTATGAAAAACGGCACCAGCCCTTTCAATTTCTAATGGAACGAGTCCTTTTTAAGTTTTTACGACAACACTTTCGATAAAAACCTTATATGCCCCCAGGGCATAACTTACAACCTGGAGCATATCCCAAATTAGGTCATTACTAGAAAGAGTGGAATGCCTTACTTATGGAATGATGGTCTTGGTTCCTGCTGTGATCTACTAGAAAATTTTGGTTCCTTGGTTCCTGTGATCTACCAGAAAATTTTGTAAGCCAGGTACGATTTATCTTAGAGGGGCAAGAAATTCAATATTGGCAAGGGCTGGTTTTAAATTCTTCTACAATGAATCATTATAATCAGGCTAAAGCTAGTTTTGGCGAGGAAATTTATTTTAATTTTAATTTACCGGATATGCTTTTATGTCGATGGATTCAGCTTAGGCCGAATTGCCTTCCAATCCAGAGCAGGCAAATGGTATTCGACAGGGCATAGTTGATCCTGAAGATCGGTACGTGTGTCCTCTTTGCAGAGATGAGGACGAAGATTTGGACCTTTTCCTCTGAAAGTGCCCTGTGCTCTCCGGTTTAAGGGAAAAATACTTACATGGGATTGTTTTGCTTCTTCCTGGTATTTTACAAAGTAGTAATCCAACGACAATATTTCATATTACTGTGTACATAGAGAAGGATTAGAAATAAGGAAAAGTTTTTACAATTAATTATTATACGGAATTATATTTATTATTTTGATAAATTACCATTAGGTATTTTTGGCTATGTATCATAATTCTGTGTGTTTCGTTATTTGTTCTGTTATGATTACTTTATTTTTCATAAATTTTTGTGTGTATGGCTTTTAGGCTTTGGAAATACACGATCCATCTATGAGGTTCTTATAGAAAGCGTTGCCATAGAAACTTCAAAAAGGGCTTATTCAATTGAAAATTGAAAGGGCTAGTGCCTGTATTAATAATCAAAAGTAATCGAAGGGCGAATGCCCCTTCCCTCCCTCCACGCCCATCATTTCCTCAAACATTTCTGATCAACATTTTGATTTGGCAATTTTGTTCAACGTAATTGAAAGCTCTGGAAATATGCCTTTGAAGATGACACCCCCCCCCCATAGCCCTAAGGACAAGGGTTGTAAGCTATGTCCTTGGGGCATATAAGGTTATTATGGAAATCTTGGTCTTATAAACTTCGCATGGGGCTCATTGGATTGGTATTCAGACGCTCTATTGCTCTTTTTAAGAGTCAAAGTGATTGGAGGGCAGCTACCCCATGCCACACACACAGACACACGTCGTATTGTCCCAAAGTGCATCTAATAGAAAATTTTCAATAGTTATTCTATGCAAAATAATCTAAATATAATATAACAAGGCGTTTGGGGTTAGAACAAACCCCATAAATTTGGGGCAAGGGTTAAGGTTTTTATTGAAGGGATGGTTGTCTAACTTTAGAAGAGGTTCATTTGTTTGAAAATTGGAATTCCTAGTTCCTTTTTAACTGTCAAAAGTGATGGAAGCCATTTAGCCCCCTCCCTCTCTTCTAAAAGCCTTCCTTTTACCAAACGTATCTGATCAAAATTATGAGATAGCGATTTTTTCAAAATAGTCCAAAGAACATATAATAATGTCTATAGGGATGACAGACAATCACTGTCGACCATTAAAAAGTGCAAGTAGCACTTTCAATTTTCCAATCGAATGAACCCTTTTTGAAGTTTCTGCGACAACTCTTTCTATAAAAACCTTATATGCCTCCAGGGCATAACTTACAACCCTTGCCCTGACGGCTCTGGGGGACTGTCATCCTCAAAGACATAATTTCTGGAACTTTCAGCTGCGGCGAACAAAATGGCTATCTCTAAATGTTGATTGGACGTGTTTGGGGAAATGGTAGGTGTGAGAGGGGTGTTAGTTTTCCTCGAATTACTTTCGAATATTAAAAAGGGCAAAAGCCCTTCTAATTTCCAGTCGAATGAGCCCTTTTCGAAATGTCTATAACAACTTTTTGGATACGAAGTGCCCTGGTCTAAAACCAAAAAAAATAAAAAAAATAATAATAACACATTGATGCAACATCGTTCTTTACTTAGGCAGTGCACTAGCCCTTTCAATTTCCAATTGAATGAGTCCTTTTTGAATTTTCTACGACAACTCTTCCTATAAAAACCTTATATTCCCCCTTGAATAATGCTAAATTGAATAATGTTGATAAATATTTAGTAATTGTATACAGGCTTCCTTCTGGTTCTATTCAAGAAAATTTTTTGAGAATTTTCATGAACACCTGACAAAAGTGCAAATTAGTAACGCATGATCTTCTTTGAAAAATTAATTTAAGAGATAGACTGTTTAAGTCACAAGCTTTAAAACCTACGGATGAGAATAAAGAGCGATACCGTGCTTTTCTTAATGGTTTGAATAATCTCCCCCGTGAGGCTAAAAAAAAAATATTTTAGTATGAAGTTTAAGGACGTTGAAGGTAACCCGTTGAAAACTTGGCAAATAATTTTTAGTCTTATAGGTCAGCGGTCTAATATTCTACCAACTGAAGTGACTGTTAATGAGGTTATAATTGCGGATGGTACTGGGATATGTAATGAGTTTCTAAATCCTTTTTCTTCAACTAGCTAACAAATAGCCGAGATGACTTCCTCGTCTCCAGAAGACCCGCCCTTTGGATCTACTCTGCCATCTCCTGCAAATGTATCACTACTTCTAGAGATGATTACATTAGATGAGTTAAGGGATATTATCTTGTATGAAAAATAATTCGTCCGGTAGTGACCTGGTAAGCCTAAGAGTTCTGAAATGTATTTTCCCTTGTATATCTGGTGTTTTGACATCACTGATTAATGATTGCTTCCGTCAAGGAAGGTTTCCAGATTGTCAAAAAAAAGCATGAGTGACACTGGTTTATAAAGGTGGTGAAAGAAAGGAATTGGGTAATTATCGCCCAATATCAGTCTTGCCAGTTATTTCTCGTCTTATTGAAAAATGTTTTAGTAATCGGTTGAACAATTTTTTAGAGAAGTTTAATTTGTTGAATAATAATCAGTTCGGTTTCAGAAAAGATAGAAAGACAGAGGTACATTGATATTTTTGACTAGTATTATTAACATAGCTTTAGATGAAGGATTTAAGGTTGGTGCAGTGTTTCTAGACCTACAGAAGGCTTTTGATACAGTTGACCATGGCCTACTCCTGGAAAAATGCGAGGTCTATGGGATCCGAAGTAAAGCTCTTGACTTTATACGGAGTTTCCTTAGTAACCGTTACCAGTTTGTAGAGATGACTTGTATACAATCAGGACCCCGCCCAGTGGTTAGTGGTGTCCCGCAGGGAAACTGATGTTAAATTGTTTGTTTGTTTAGAATAAATCTCTCTCTCTCTCAAAATTTGGATTGGATGTGTTTGGGGAAAAGGTGGGTGTGAGAGGGGTGTTAGTTTTCCTCGAATATCTTTCGACTATTAAAAAGGACAAAAGCCCTTCCAATTTCCAATCGAATGAGCCTTTTTCGAAGTTTCTACGACAGCTCCTTGGCTACGAAGTGCCCTGGTTTAAAACCAAGAAAAATAAAAATAATTCATTGATCCAACATCGTTCTTTACTTGGGCAACGATATTGCGCTTTCTTTGTGTTGTTTTTTTTTCTATCAGACTCAATGGTTTTTACTTTGAAAATTTTTTGACTGTGTTACTGCTCATTTTTGGTTTTATGAGGCTTTTTACTTTTCTTAAAAAAATTTGTTCCGTATCTTTCCCATTAACAAATACTATCTGTAATTAATTATATAAAAAACAACAGTTTTTCATTTGAAAGTAACGAGGAACATAAAAACTTAAAACGAACAGAAACTATTATGTATATGAAAGGGTTTACCCTATCCTCAAGACCTAACTCTGTATACTAAAGCTTTCTTATAGGATTTTAAAATACAGCTTATCATTCTATTTAGACGGACATAGTGTTTCAAAAATCGTTCTTAAGGAATTGAGACAAAGAGTCAAAACTCTAGCGTAAAGAGCAAGGTCTTGTACAGGGGGCAGCTCCTTTCAATGCTTAATAATTTCAGTATGGTTTAGGCTTTGATGTTGCTCCTTACTTTAAGTTGAAAAAAAATTAAGTTTAATTTCTGATCATTTTTAAATAATTCCAGAAACTCCGGCCCTCTCTCTCCATGAAAAATTCTGGAACTTGTGTGTTATACGCCATTCACTAAACTTTACACTATGTAAAACTCGAGAACAAACCCGTTTCTTTGTTAATTTCTTCGTTACTTTAGGAACAAATTTTGGAAATATATATATATATATATATATATATATATATATATAATATATATATATATATATATATATATATATATATATATATATATATATATATATATATAGTCCTCTCCCCAATCAGGGGGAGAGGACTATTTTTTGTTTTTTTCCCAAGGGTGATCGTATCGACCCAATGGTCCTAAAACATCTGGAGGGAGGGCCTATCGACTCGTGACCCTACATAATTGATGCATATTTCTATGGTTTTTCTCACTGAGGATATTTTTTTCATGGTTTTTCTCTTTGTGGATGTTTTTTCATGGCTTTCCTCACTTTGATGTTTTTTCATGGTTTTTCTAACTGTTTGATGGTTATAGACATCTTTTTTTTATGTTTCTTGGATGGTTATGAGTGTTGGTCAATTTATTTGTTGTTTTCTTGGATGTTAACATAAGTTCAAATCAACAATTGCTGGATTATTTATCAAGTCTAAAGGGTCAGGGTCAATGACACCTCTTTCAAGGTCAATTTATTTGTTGTTTTCTTGGAAGTCAACATAAGTTCACGACAACAATTGCTGGATTATTGATCGAGTCTAACGGGACAAGATCACGTGTCTCTTTCTAAGCCAATCAGGGAGTTACGTAAGGTTTCCCTTTAGATCACAATTCGCCCTAGAGATTTCCTTTATAACTGACATGCACAGAGGTTAAAATATCATATAGTTTCAAGTCACCATGGATAGAGGATCAAATGTTATTGACAAGGCAACTTTAGCTACAATGATTAATAATGTGAGTTCAGTTTAGTAAATTTTCTTAGGTTATTTCCAAATAAAATTATTTTACATAGTCCCCCTCAATTATATTATAATGCAGGGTATATCCCACTCCTCCCAATACGAACTCCAATATGTGATGTTTATAATCGTTAGAAAGCGTAAAATATGCTCTTTTTTACCATTTAACACCCCCCTGTTTTGACTTTAATTCTTTCATTGGAAATAATTATGTTTTTCGGTAAATTGGTGCTTTCTATATTCTACCTAAAAGTGACAGTCAACTTCTGTTAACCATTATGACATTAAGCCACTAAGGTTTAAATAGTGATAATTACTGGCACTCGTCAAGTCCACGTCCGGCTTGTTAATTCTCATGAATTACGAGTTAAGCATTATATTGGTTTCATGAAAAAGATGCTTCTTTTTGGTGAAATTAGCATTACAGTAAATCCTTTGAATTGCAAGAGGGGATGGGTGTTAGTTATAATAAATAGTTTCATATAGTATTTGTTTTCCATTTTGATTACTCAGTGTTTATATGGGAGAGGTGGGGAAGGGGCAATGCCTCGATTCTAACAGCTTCATTGTAAGGTGAAAACAAACTGTTTCTTCGCGTGAACTGCAAGGGGATGGATTTATTGTACAGACATGTACCCCCTTTTGACAAGAAAACTAATGTAGCCTTTCATATAAATATATATATAACCCTGAAGTTTAGTGTTAGGTTAGCTTTTAATTATACCATATTTATGGCTGGCTATTTTGAGATCTATATTTTAAATCATTGGCATTAATTTGATGCATCTGTTGGCCGTAAAGAATAATGATAGTTTTTTTTATTTTTTTTTAATGGTAAAAATAGGATTTCTATGCTTTTTGGGTTTATTTCCAACACAGAGTGTATTTAATTTTTTATAAATGGTAAAAATAGGAGCAATTCTAACTGTCGCAAATTTTTACTTTTTGCCGTGCTGAAAAGGGGGGAGGGTCTCTTTGAGACAAATGATTTGTAGACAAAATTATGCCTTACAATAAATTCTGTTTTTTCTTCTCTAACAGAGGAATCGTTATTTTATACTAAATTTTTTTCTTCTTTTTTAAGGATGATTCCGACAAATGCCCGCCGCCTCCCAGGAAGAGAGCTAGGACTAACGTTAAAACCCCTGCGAGGGCGTCAGTTGTCGAATATGGCCGCTGGCCGAGGCCCTCCAGCTCTACACTGCCTGCCCAAGTTTCATCTGCTCAGGCAACAATAAAGCCTGGCCGAAAACCAAAAAGAGAGTGGATGACTGCTTTCAATGTCACAGCCCCGCCTATACAAGATTGTGAGCTTGCCCTCCAACATGCGTTGCCCGAGTTTTCAAGATCTGTCTCGTCTGCTCAAGATCATGAGGTTGCCCTCCAACACGCGCTACCAGGACCATCCGGCACCCAAGTGCAGCCGGAATTTGGAAATGTAAGCATTTTTACCTCTACTTTCTACCTGATTATAGAAATATCTACCTATTTCTTCCAACTTTTTTAGGCCTTTTCTTTTCACCATTTTTCAACATTGTAAAAGTGTGTTAGAGATATTAAAAGACATTTTTCTCCCAAAGGAAATATAATGTTCTCCCTTTGAATCATGTCAAGTGCACGCATTCACCCTGCTAAATTAGGTTGGTGAAGCCAAAAAAGGGCACTGTATTCTGGTCATAGCAAGGTTAGGTAATTTCTATTGCGTTATAAACGAAAGGTTAATCTTGATTCTACAAATTTCTTAAAAAACAACTAATGATCGGAACGAGTTGTGTATCATGACAGGAGATGTCTATCCATATCAAATCATGTTTTTTTCCAAAGCAGATAAAGAGTATTAATAAATTTTTTTGGAGGGGTTGTTTGAACAAAATCAAAACCTACTATGTCATGTTTTAGATTGTAAATATCTTTTATTAAGGTGGAACTTTCAGGATATATAAAGTAGTGAATTAAGCAAATGCTACTAAGCACATGTAAATAATAATCCAATCTTAAAAATAGAGTGATTTTGACACTTTGAAAATAAGCTATTTTCTTTTATAGATTACATTGGTTCCATATTCCTTGTCGCCGTCCTCATCAGTTGGAGAAGAAGAAGACACATCTATGGAGTTTCGCAACAATTCACCAATCAGTGAATGGAATGGTATCGTTAATGAAATACCTGACAATATTGATGATTTTTTAAGTAATTATTTTAATGTAGATAGTAGCACAGTTGAGCAGGGTGGCTTGCCCTTGCTAAGTCCAAACACTATGCAACCTTTAGAGGATTTTAAACGGGAATTAACAGGGAACCCTTCCTCCACTGATTACACGAACATAGTTCAAACAAATGAAATGGTTTCCCATAGCCCTATTGTTGAACAATGTGGGGGAGGGGTGGTGATAATATACAAGAGGGGGAGGAGGGTGACAATACCCAATTTATGAAATTTCCAGACTTTCAGCTGTCAAATTCAATATTAAATACGATAGTCGTCTACACTGCAACTTTTGGGGATCCTTTTAATTCGCTTATGGGGGGGGGATTTTGTATTTGACCCTATACAAATTGTCCATGAATATGTAGATAAAATTCGTGCACTGTTATAAAACCAGATTCAGTTGTGGGGGGGGGGGTGGGAGGCTATTACGGTTTCAATCGTTTAAAGGTATTTTATTTAAATGAGGGTAAATGTGAAGTTTATGACCATTATGTACATACCGAGATGCTAGTGGTCTACCCGCATTTGGAAAATTACGAAACAGTTTTTTATGGAATGGGTAGGCCACATTATTATGCATCTCGAAAATTATAACGAAAATGGGAGTGGATCTGTGGTTCTTTTTATTGAAAATTTAAGCGTAAATATTTGTAAATTTAAAAAAGAATTTATTTTAAGAGGGGGGCATGGGGGAGGGAGCGCAAATGAATTAAAATATAACCCTGATTTAGAGGGTTACAAAGGTGTTCAGCGAATCTGTTTTGAAACAGGTCAAAAATGTTTCATGTACAATTTCCTCATATCAGCTTTCGAGCCTCTAGCACGTGCAACTACAAAGAAAAATTTAGAATACTGGGCTCTACATGGGAAGGAGGGCTCTGATTTTCCCACTGTAGAATTCACTTGTTTAGAGGGAAAATACCCAGTAACGCTCAGGTCCATTGATATTTTCGAACGGGCCAATGCCCATTTAAATATCGGCGTTACTGTGGTTCAGTATGAAACTGAATTTCAAGATGGAGTTCGTTCTAATAAAAAGAGGCTGTTGTTCCCAGTAAGGGGCCCGTCAATTGAATTGGTGAAGCACTGGGTTTGGTTGTTATACACACCACCTAGTGAAGCCGATACAATTGGCCATTTCAACCCAATTACAGACATCAGTAGAGTTTTGGGGGAGGGTAAGAAAATAGGGACACATTTCTACTGTCCAATATGCCTGTCACAATTTTGTAGTGATTTAAAATTACAGAATCATATGAAAAATTGTAGACGGCATGACTACCAGTCAGTGGAAACAGTTTAAGGTGATAGGGCCATTTTACGTTTTAAAAATTTCCAAAATACCCTCCTCCAAAGCAATAAAATCTCTTTGTATTGTGAAGCAAAGCTAGTGGAAGTGAACGATCCTCGATTTCCGAATCGAATCAAAGAATATCAAGCTATTGCAGTTTCCTATGCCCACGCACAAAGAGATAACTCTAACACTATGCACTTGTTAGAAATAGTTGAAACGTCTGATGAGGACGAGTGTATGATCAAGGCACTGACCAGATTAATTGGCACCTCAAATGGCGCTATTTCTCGTTTGAGAAATACCCATTACCCAATTTTGTTGTCTGCACAGGATCGTCTCGTGATAAGAAATCCAAAAATATACTGGGTTTGTAAGGGGGAGTTTGAAGAGGGGGCTAAGGGGAAAGGGACTCGGGGGAAGGGGAAAGTCAGAAACTACAATCACTTGTTGCAGGAAATATCATCAGGGGGTAGTAATTTTGGAGGGGTAGCAAATCAATCGTGCAATGTGAATGTAAGCCAGCAGTTTTTTATGCCGGTTTTCATTCACAACGCAAATCATGATTTAAAATTTATTTTACCGGCTTTAGCGCTTATGCACAAGGAGGGAGGGGGAGTAGATAGTCCATGGGTAAGTAATTCATTTATCTATAATATTATCCCCAAATCAGCCGAGAAGCTAGTGCTTCTCGAGTTGAAATGGTAGGTAGTGAATAACCGGTATACGTGTTGGAACAAAATCAAGATTTTAGATTCTTTTAGTTTTTTGCCCAAGGCAAGGAGTCAATTGATTCAAGTGCAGAAAACCGACAATTTTGATAGTTTTCCTTTGCTTAAACAGCACTTTCCAGACAGTGAAATGTATGACCTATTGACCTGTAAAGGTGTATATGCATACGACTATTACTGTTCTGGCGCTCGGTTAGGCGAGGAGAAACTACCTCCAATTGAAGCTTTCTATAATTCACTCAACAATAGTGAATGCACTGCCGAGGAATACGAATTTTCCAAGAGGGTCTGGGCTAAGGGTAGTTGTGAAAATGGATGGGATTATTGTAGACTGTACTTGGCCAGTGACGTTTTAAATCTGTTAGATATTGTCTGTAAAAACACAGACCAAATCTATTCAGAGTTTGGATTAGATATAGGTTATTATTTTTCCACAGGACATTTGGTGATGGAATTGATTTTAAAAATTAGTAGGGAAGAAGCAGGCTTGATCACTGATGTGGATCAACACCTTTTTGTATAAAGATCAATGAGGGGTGGGTATGTTTTTCATGGAGATCGCGTTTTGACCAGAGATCCAAGCGGACAAGACACTGGTGTAAAGTCGAATGCAGTTTTCCTTGACATGAACTCGTTATACCCCTTGGCAATGTCTCACTACTCTTTGCCGTGTGGAAACTATAAATGGCTTGAGAATCTTTGTGAGATCCCCGACATTTACACTGTCGAGGACAATGGGCCACAAGGATGGTTCTTTGAAATTGACAGACACATTCCATTGGCGCTTCATGATTCAGTCAAAGATTTTGTTTTCCCCTGTATCAATCGACCAGTGACCAAGGACTCACTGAGCCCATACAATCGATCATTGGTTGATGATATGGGGGTACACTGGACCTCACCAAAGCAGGAACTGATTGCAGATTTAGACCCTAAACAGAATATCGTTGTTCCCCATGTGCTTTTGCGCTGGATGATGAACAATGGTTTCAAGATCACAAAACCACATAGGGTCCTGCAATTTAGTCAAAAAGCTTATTTGAAGACGTTTATCGACACCTTTGTCGATAAACGCTCTCGGGCAAAAATTAAAGTAGAAAAGGAAATGTACAAGCTTATTTTAAATACAGCGTTTGGCAAAATGTGTGAAAACGTACGGAACAGATCTCGTTTTGACGTCGTGACTGACCCCCAAGAATGTGCACGAATTATTGAAGACCCCAATTTTACATCGTTCACGAGCATAGAGGCAAGCATGGTTCTTCTACACAGAAAGAAAAGAAATGTGGTACTGAACAAGAATATAGCGGGAGGTAGTTCAGTACTTGAAATTTCCAAAAAGCTCATGTTGTCTTTTTTTACAATGTGTGCAAGGTAAAATGGCCAAGGGAGGGGGAGGTTCAAGTTTATTATGGGGATACAGGTTCTCTGCTGTTAAAAGTAAAAACCGGGGATTTATTGGGGGATTTAGAAAATGGGGAACACATCAGGTCGCGGATGGATTTCACTAACTGGAACGCATCCCTCTACCCCGAGTCGGTGAAACGTCAGGCCCCCAATCAGCTACTCATGTTAAAATCAGAGACGATCTAATATCCAATGGGGTATTCCCCAGTCCTAAAGTTTATTGCGTAGAAACTCACAACAAAGATGTAAAACAGGCGTGTAAAGGGGTGCCTACACATTTTGTAAAAAACAACTTCAACATGAGTGTCTACAGAAACTGTGTAGAGAGTAGTCTAGTGCCAAGAGCACAAGTGCTTGCAATTCACTCTCTGCAGTATACAAATTATACTGTTAGAGTAGAAAAGAATGCAATGTCGTGTATATCCGACAAAGTCTTTGTGCTCGAGAATAGTGTAAATGTACTCCCCCAAGGACACTATAGAATTTCAGACCGGGTTGAATGCGTAGACTATCGCAACCAACTTGGTCTGGATAAAATAAATTAACCTAACCTAACCTCACTTGATAAATTAAATTAAATGCTCAAACCTAACCCAACCTGATAAATTAACTTAACCCAACCTAACCTAACCTCACTTGATAAATTAAATTAACCTCACCCAACCCAATCTCACCTGATAAATTAACTTAAATGCTCAAACCTGCAGCAGCAGCGGCGGCGACTATTGTATACAGT
Organism: Artemia sinica; assembly: GCA_027921565.1. Classification (NCBI taxonomy): domain Eukaryota; kingdom Metazoa; phylum Arthropoda; class Branchiopoda; order Anostraca; family Artemiidae; genus Artemia; species Artemia sinica. The sequence goes on along the minus strand of CM051272.1, from coordinate 46,720,304 downwards.
TTTTCCACAGCAATCCCCAGGGGGTGGGGGCCCCGCCCGCGGCCGGCCTTCGGCTCATGATCCCTGGGGGGTGGAGGGTATTCTTTTAAATTTATAGTGTTCAACTGTGCTATTGTTCATGTTTTTTCTATGTCAATAAGTGTTGTACAAATAGTGCTATTGTACAAAAAATGTGTATGTACTATTACTGTTGGTGTTGTTCTTGATGTACAAAAAGTGTTTTTTATGACAATAAATGTTGTTGTACATATAGTGCTGTTCTTGTTGAACAAAAAGTGTTTTTGATAATAAATATTGTTGTCGTTGTTTATAAATATTGCTGTTCTTGTTGAACAAAAAAAGTGACAAAATTTTGTTGTACAGATAGAGTTGTTGTTCTTGCTGTACAAAAAAGTGTCTATTATAATAAATGATTATAATAATTATAATATATAGTTTTTATTCCCGTTCACTGCCCGTGTCAAGAGATTCAACGACCTCGTTTTGCCAATAAGAGATAAACTAACCTGACAAGTATGTGTCCAATAAGAGAGTCATTCATACTCCTGCCATTTACCCGTTCCCCAGCCATTTAAACATTTGCCTCTCAATTACTTGGACTATCTGTCTTGGCTTTTTTCTGTCTACAATTACCCAGCCCAGTCTTGATGCAACCTATGCAACCTATTGCCCAAAATACTTGATAACTTCAATTCAAAATCAACGGGCGGGGGATTGAATTTTGCCCCCGGGGGATTTTCTGTGGAGTAAACATTATATGGAGAGAGATTTTTCCGAAGGTTAGGAGAAATTTTACACTAAGGGAATTTGCCAGAATTTCCCAATGAAATTCTTTTTCATTGACTGGTGGTTTCAGCCACTTTTTTTCTTAATTAGGATTGGAAGTGTTTGTCTCTTACTAGGTTGTTAGCTACCGCTGCAACCCAGATAGATATTTTGATTACTTGACTCTGATACTCTTCTCTGTCAATCTTTCATTTCTTTCGTTTACTTCTTGACATCTTGTCAATGTACAAAACATAAAATCACGTGTTAAGTAGTTAGAACCTAGCAAAAAACAATACTAATTTTAAGATTTTCAGGTATTTTTCTTGTTTCAATTAAATAATCAAAATTATTGCTCAGACACCATAAGTAATTTAGCAGTTTAAATAATAATTATAGCAATCCTTAACTAGAAACTAAAATAACTTTTTATGGAAATACACTAAATGACACGTTGGTTAGTTCGAACCTACCAGATACTAAAACTATTTTAAAAATTTTAGGGTATTTTTCAATTTTTAATTAAACAATTAAAATTATTGCTCGGACAGCATAAATATTTTTGCAGTTTACACTTGACTCTGATACTTTTCTCTGTCAAAATTTCATTTTTTCGTTCACTTCTTGATGTCTTGTCAATGTTTAAAACATAAAATCACGTCTCGAGTACTAAGAACCTAGCAAATAATAAAACTAATGTTAAAATGTTCAGGTATTTTTTTAGTTTTATCAAAAAATTAAATTTATTGCTCAGACACAATAAATAATTTTGCAGTTTACATAATAACTTTAGCGATCCTGAACTGAAAACTAAAATTTTTTTTTTCATGGAAATACACATTAAAGGACATGTCGGGTAGTTGGAACCTAACAAAAAAAATGAAAAAAATTAAAAAATTTTCAGCTATTGTAACAATTTTAATTAAAAAGTTAAAATTATTGCTGAGTCATGATAAATATTTTGCAGTTTACATAATAGCTTTAACGATCCTGCACTGAGAACTAAAATAAAATAATATCTTGTCGAAATATAAACGTGTATAAATATTGCAATCACGTATTACATCATAAATGGTTACAACCTACAACTAATATCATCATTCATCAAGCTTGTACGTAAAACTGCAGTTTCTTGTAAAAAGTGATTCTATTTTAAAAATTTTTGTTTTTAATTACAAAAGTCACTAGATATAGCAATTTCCTTCCAGATGAGCCATCGAAGAGCCTTCTATGATTTTACAGTGCCCAGCTATCAGAATTGAAAAAAAACAGAAATACAAAAAGGATGCCCTTGATGGAGAAAATAGTGGTTTCAGCCACTTTTTTCTTAATTAGGATTGGAAGTGTTTGTCTCTTACTAGGTTGTTAGCTACCGCTGCAACCCATATAGATATTTTGATTACTTGACTCTGATACTCTTCTTTGTCAATCTTTCATTTCTTTCGTTTACTTCTTGACATCTTGTCAATGTACAAAACATAAAATCACGTGTTAAGTAGTTAGAACCTAGCAAAAAACAATACTAATTTTAAGATTTTCAGGTATTTTTCTTGTTTCAATTAAATAATCAAAATTATTGCTCAGACACCATAAGTAATTTAGCAGTTTAAATAATAATTATAGCAATCCTTAACTAGAAACTAATATAACTTTTTATGGAAATACACTAAATGACACGTTGGTTAGTTAGAACCTACCAGATACTAAAACTATTTTAAAAATTTTAGGGTATTTTTCAATTTTTAATTAAACCATTAAAATTATTGCTCGGACACCATAAATATTTTTGCATTTTACAATATAACTTTAGCGATCTTGAACTGAAAACTAAAATACGACAAAATTATCTTGTCGAAAGATAAACGTGCATAAATATTGCATTCACATATTACGTCATATACGGTTACAGCATACAATTATGATTATCATTCATCAAGCTTGTATATTAAAATGCAGTTTTAAATAAAAAATTAATTATATTTTAAAGATTATATTTTTAATTAGGATTTGACGTGATCGTCTCTTACTAGGTTGCTAGCTACCGCTGCAACCCGGATAGATATTTTGATTACTTGACTCTGATACTTTTCTCTGTCAAAATTTCATTTTTTCGTTCACTTCTTGATGTCTTGTCAAAGTTTAAAACATAAAATCAGGTCTCGAGTAATAAGAACCTAGCAAATAATAAAACTAATGTTAAAATGTCCAGGTATTTTTTTAGTTTTATCAAAAAATTAAATTTACTGCTCAGACACAATAAATATTTTTGCAGTTTACATAATAGCTTTAACGATCCTGCACTGAGAACTAAAATAAAATAATATTATCTTGTCGAAATATAAACGTGTAGAAATTTTGTTTCCACTTATTACGTCATTTATGGTTACAACCTACGATTATGGTCATTATTAATCAAGCTTTTACATAAAAACTAAGTTTTTCGTAAAAATTTGATTTTATTTTAAAAAGAGATTTCTCATTTACAAAATATTTTTAACCCCTTCAATTTCTTTTAAAATAAGCCATTTAACAGCTCGCTACGATGTTTCAGTGCAAGGCTATCTGAGGTGAAAAAGAAAAAACAAAAAAGATGCCGTATAGGCAGAATATCGTGGTTGCAGTCACTTTTCTTTATTTTCAAACCATTATATTTTCATCTGGATTGCGGTGGTAGCTAGCAACATAGTGAGAGATGATCACGCCCCATAGTTCAAAACTAAAGTAACCTATAACTCCTGAATATAGATTCAGATCAAAACATGATATACGCTATTAGAACCACCTTGTTCAAAACCTCTATATAGCAAACTTACCGTCCCTTGGCTTGAATAATACGGAAAATATATTGGCTTGAAAATCAAGAAAATTGGAATTAACCACGATATTCTCCACATACAGCATCTTTTTTTCTTTCCGGTTTTTTGCTCCTGAGCTGGCTGGGCACTGGAAAATCAGAGGGTTGTATAATGGCTCGTTTTCAAGGAAATTGCTACATCTAGTTTATTTTGTAATTAAAAATAAAATACTTTTTAATATACAACCAATTTTGACAAAAAAAACTTTATTTTCATGTACAGGCTCGATGAATGTGACATTATAATCGTGTATAGGTTATAATCATATACGATGTAATAAGTGAATGCAATGTTTATACACGTTCATCTCTCGGCAATTGTTATTAAGGCCAAGGGACGGTAAGCTTCCTACATAAGGGTTTATGACAAGGCGGTTCTAATTGTGTACTTTTTGTTTTGATCTGACTCTATTTTTAGGAGTTATGGGCTATTTTGGTTTTTACTATGGGCCGTTATTCTTTCAACTAATTTGCTAGCTACAACTGCAACCTAGATTAATAACATAAACTGCAGCACTGTTATAGAAAAATGCATTTTTTCATAAAAAATTGCTTTTATTAAAAAAAAAATTAGTTACAAAAGGATTTTAACCACATCAATTTCCTTGAAAATGAGCCGTTAAGCAACTCTCTACGATGTTTCAGTTTATATAATAACTTTGGCGATTGTGAACTGATTGAATTTTTCAACCTTTTTCATGTCTTAAAAAGACAGTGCTTATACTTATAAGAAAAGAAATTCGGTACTGATGTTTTTCTAGCAACGATTTCTACTAAGCTTCAAACTTTTGGTTTTCTTTTTCAGTGTTTTTAGAATTGTTGTTATCCAATGTCCAATATCGAATCATCATTTGTATTAATTGCAATTTTTTGGGCCCCCCTACTGATATTATATAACTGGTTGCCTTTAAACCTCTAAGCTTAATCCCGTAGCGAGACGATTTTATCTAAAAAGAAAAACAAGTTAATTATGAAATTTTTAGTCATATTTCTAGTTTGAATTAAAACATTTAAATTATTGCTCGGGCACCGTAAATATTTTTGCTGTTTACATATTAGCTTTAGCTGTTCTAAACTGAACTTACAAACTTTTTCTGCCTTTTTTATAAGAAAAGAATACTCACAAGAAAAGAAATTCGGCAATGATGTTTTTCTAGCAACGATTTCCCTGGGGGCATATATTGTTTTTATAGAACGCATTGTCGTAGAAACTTCAAAAAGGGCTCATTCGATTGGAAATTGAAATGGCTAGTGCCCTTTTTGATATTCGAAAGGGATTCGAAGGCAAGTAACAACCCTTCCACGCCCACCCTTTCCAAAAACATATCAATTAAAAATTTTTAGATAGCCATTTTGTTTCACGCAATTTAAAGTTCAGGAAATTACACCTTTGAGCAGGACACTGCCCCACAGTCTTCAGGGCAAGGGTTATAAGTTATGCCCTGGGGGCACATAAGGTTTCTATTGAAACTCTTGTCGTAAAAATATGAAAAATGGGCTCATTTGAATGGAAATTCAAAGGGCCAGTGCCCTTTTTAATAGTAGAAAGTGATTTGAGGGCAACTAACCCCTTCTCACGCCCATCTTTTCCCCAAACATATCCAATCAAAATTTTTAGATAGCCATTTTGTTTCACGCAGTTTAAACTTCAGGAAATTACACCTTTGAGAAGGACACTCCTCCCACAGTGTTCAGGACAAGGGTTACAAGTTATGCCCAGAGGGCATATAAGTTTTTATTGAAATCTTTGTCGTAGAAACTTCAAAAAGAGATCGTTCTATTAGAAATTCAAAGGGCTAGTGCCCTTTTTAATAGTCAAAAGTGATTTGCGGGCAACTAACGCCCCTGTCACACCCACCTTTTTCCCCAACACATCCAATCAAAATTTTTAGATAGCCATTTTATTCAACGTAGTGGAAAGTTTTGGAAATTAGGTCTTTAAGGATGACAACCCCTCCCCCCACAACTCTCAGGGCAAGGGTTGTAAGTTATGCCCTAGGGGTACGTAAGGTTTTATAGAAAGTGATGTTGTAAAAACATCAAAAAGGAATCATTTAATTGGAAATTGAAGGGGCTAGTGCCCTTTTAATAGTCGAAAGGGATTGAAGGGCAAATAAACCCCCTCTCACGCCCACCATTTCCCCAAACACATCCAATCAAAATTTTGAGATATCCATTTTGTTCAACATAGTCAAAAGTTCTGGAAATTTAGGTCTTTTAGGATGATAACCCCCCTCAGAGCCCTCAGTGCAAGGGTTGTAAGTTATGCCCTGGGGGCATATAAGCTTTATATAGAAAGTTGCTGTAGAAATTTCAAAAAGGGCTCATTTGTTTGGAAATTGAATTAGCCCTTTTTAATAGTTGAAAGTGAGTGGAAAGTAATTGACCCTCCAACCCCCTCCCACTCCCACCATTTCTCGAAGCGCATTCAATCAAAGTTTAGAGATAGCCATTTCGTTCAACGTAGTTGAAAGCTCTGGAAATTATGTATTTAAGGATGACAAACCCCCCAGAGCCCCCAGGGCTAAGGTTGTAAGTTATGCCCTGGGGCATATAAGGTTTTTATAGATAAATTTTTCGTACAAACTTCAAAAGAGGTTCATTCAATTGGGAATTCAGAGGGCTAGTGCCCTTTTTAATAGTCGAAAGTGATTGGAGGGTAACTAATCACCCTCTCACGTGCACAATTCCCTTAAACATATCTAATGAGAATGTTCAGATAGCCATTGTGTTCAATGTAGTAGAAAGTTCTGGAAATTAGGTCTTTGAGGGTAAAAAATTCCCCCCTTCCAGTCATCAGGGCAAGGGTTGTAAGTTATGCCCTTGGGGCATATAAGGTTTTTATTGAAAGCGTCTTTGTAAAAACTTCAAAAGGGCTCATTTGATTGGAAATTAAAAGGGCTAGTGCCTTTTTTAATAGTTGAAATGATGGGAGAGGGACTAAAACCCCTCTCACGCTCACCATTTTCCCAAACACATCCAATCAAAATTTTGAGATAGCCATTTTGTTTAACGTAGTTGAAGGTTCTGGAAATTATGTCTTGAAGGATGACAACACCCTCACAGCCCTAAGGGTAAGGGTTGTAATTTATGCCCTGGGGGCATATAAGGTGTTTATAGAAAGTGTTGTCGTAGAAACTCAAAAAGGGCTCATTAGATTGGAAATCGAAAGGCCTAGTGCCCTTTCTAATAGTCGCAAGTGATTGGAAGGCTTGAAATTTTTATAGTAGAGATCGATGTGGGTATAATTTATAATTTTTTGTGGTTGTTGTTTAGACCAGGGCACTTCGTATCGAAGGAGTTGTCGTAAGAACTTCGAAAAGGGCTCATTTGATTGAAAATAGAAAGGCTTGATGCCCTTTTTAATAGTCAAAAGTGATTGGAGGGCAGTTAATCCCCCTCCCACGCCCACCCTCCCATTTGTCTTTATGTTTAAAAACTAAATGTTGCCTTAAGATTAAATCAAAATGCACTGTGTTAATTGTAATTTCCAATAAGGCATCTCAGCAGAATCCCAAGAACGACTGAGGGTATTATGTTCAAACTTTAGGGGCTACTTCTGCTCTTAAAATTTAACCAAGTCAAAATAGCGTAAGTGTATCCAACCTATCAAAGAAAGTAAGCAGATTTTTTCGCGAATGGTATCAAGTTTTATATTTCAGGTCAACTAGAGGAGGTATGAAACGAAATTAAACATTACTATTTGTGTCTAGATTTTTAAAAGGGTGTATTATGTTAAAAATTGCTGAAAATTTTTCTCCAGCATACAACTAGTAGACCAAAGTATAAAGTCCTAAAAAAACGAAATGATTTAAAGTATTATTTTCTTCTTCCCTGAAAAGACTATGTCAATATAAAACGAACAGAAACTAATTAAAAAAACTTTTTCCGCAAAATAAGTTTTTCAAAGAAAAGTAAAGAACTCCATTAAACAAAAAATGAGTAAAAATAAAATAAAATAATCTACAAAGCATGAAACTACAGTAAATCAGCATCGAGAAATAAATGAATCTCAAAACGAATAGAAATTACAATAAATAACCGAGGAAAACTCAAAACGAGCAGAAATTAACATAAGTTTGGCTCAAAACCCCTATGCCTACCCATAGCCAGAACATAATTTGCACTTTACTGCACTTTACACTTTACTTTGCACTTTACATTATCTTTTTTTTAATATATTCTCTTTGAAGCATCAATTGATTTTCAATGATAATTTCTACCAAAATATTGAAGTTAAAGAAGCAAGTTATGAAAAACAAAAGCTTTTATAAACTTTTTAAACTGCAGGTTGTAAATACTTTAACAATTAGACAATAGAATTTCTTACTTGCAACTTCTCAGAAATGCTAAAGGTAAATGCCCCGAATACTCATTTTAAGATAAAACCCTAGATTTTTAAGAGCTGAGAAGAATTAGAAATTAAAGACAGGTTTTAGCTCAAGAGAGATATTAGCAAAAACTAATGGCATGTTCTTCAGTTTCATTTTTTTTTTTCGTAAGTCGGAAAAAGGCTCTTATAATTGCTCACCTTGGCTCATATTTGCTCACCTTGAGTTAGGCGGAGTTACCTAAACTAGGGCTCAGTTAAATGGGGATTAATTTAAGGTCCAGTTAAGCAGAATTTGGATTAAATTTGGGTTGTGTTGCATAGGAATTGAGTTAAATGAATTAGGCTCAAAGACACTCAGTTAAACACACAATGAATGGAGCTCCTTCGAGTGATATTTGATAAATGACCTGAAAATTAAAAGTGAAGTTGACTCTTACTTTTCTGATTTACAGTGCCACCTATACAGAATTACAGAATTAAATTTATCATCTTTTCTGAAAGAAAGGAAGATAAAGCATTTGGCCTTCTATTCTAGGCTAATCAATGCCCTGTTTGTTCAATCTCAAAAGTAGGTCTAAAAGCCCTTTTTTTCAAATTGCAAACTATAATGTTCCTAACGGAACGTAATTCTTGATAAAGTTCTAGGCTAGCATAAATAAAGAGATGTTAACCAGTTTATAAATTAGACTAGACTAGGCTAAGCGTATCTGGTAGAACTCTAGTTTAAAGATTCCTTGTTATTTGAAATTAGGTAAATTAATCTAAGCCAAGAATATACCCTGGGAAGGTGCCATTAACCTGCTGAATCAAACCTTTTGTTATTTCTAGAGTTTCAAAGATTAATAAGCCTAGGCCACATGTCAGAATGAGGTAAAATTCTACTTTAGCCACTTTTGGATATCTTGGAAAGGGGCTTGGTTAGGAAAATGGAAATTTCAGGGATGGGTGTACAGGCTAAAGTCTGTCTTGGGAAAGTATTTCAATGGGTAAATATTTACCAAATCATATTATTGACTTACAAATAAAGTGAATATACCTCTCGATGCCTTTTTTATGCTCTTTACAAATGTAATAATCATTTTTGTTGGAAAGGAATTTTACCCCCCCCCCCATATATACCAATTCAGGGTATATATTTGCACATTAGAGGGGTGGGGGTAAAGTTTAAACTTACCTCCCATTTACATCAGAAATAAAATATACCCCCCACCCCCCTTATGTGCAAAATATACCCTGAATTGGTATGTATAGGGGGGGGGGGAGGGTAAAATTCGTTTCCGACAAAATTGATTATTATATTCGTAAGAGCATAAAAAAGGCATTGAGTGGTATATTCACTTTATTCGTAAGTCAACATCCTGAAATTTGCCTACATGATAGGTTGACCTATTGACATTTTGATAAAACAATATTTTACCTAAATTTTCAGTTATCAGTTTCTTTTTCTCTGTCTTTAATTTTAAAAATGCATTTCCTGTTATTTGAGTAGAAATTAACTCAAATAACAAAGAACTCCCTTGTGGTAAAGTTCTACTTTAGCTACTTTCGGAAGTCTTGGGAAGAGGTTAGGTTGGGAAAATCAAACTTTCAGGGATGGGTCTACAGGCTAAAGCATGTCCTGGGAAGGTATTTTGAAGTACCAACCTCAACTCCTTCTCCCTCTAGAGCAGGGTTCGGACTCGCCTATAAATTCCAATAAATTCCTATATTTTAATGCACTCCTATAAAATGCCTATATTTTGGCTAAAATTATATTATTCCTATATTTTCGGCTGAAGAGCAGTAAGAACATTGCTGATGATTTGCAATTTTCACTGCTCGTTAAGTATGCGATGTTCCCCGGTAAGATCCCCGACGGAATGTCCCTATGTGCGAAAAAACTCACGTATCTGATTTCCGATGCGCTGCATCCTTACTGTAAGCAAATGCTTGTGAATAGACCCCGAAGCCGCGCCGAAAAGTCGGCGGCGTGCCGCCGAAAAAAACGGCGGCGCGCCACCGAGCTTGCATCAGCGCGCTGACGCCACCGCTGATTCTATCGGCGGCGGCCGCCGTTCTTCTGTTTTTTTTTCTCTCTTTTTTGGTTATCGATATCGACCTCCGGGCCTCAACCGTCATCCCGGCTAATCTGTTTCTTAAAAATAAATACTGTCATCTTGGGCTCGCCATGTATATCGGTTCATAGGAAGGAGAAGAAGAAATTTTTCTTGAAACAAAAATTTTACCTTCCACTTTAAAATTCTGTTCATTTTTCTTTCTGATTTTTCGGATGAAAAGGGGTAGGTAAAAGAGGATTAGGCAATTCAGGATGTTGTCATAGGCAGCGCAATCGAGCTGTCTAAGTAAAGAACAATGTTGGCACAATGTATTATTTACTTTTTTTTCCATACTAGGGCAATTTGTATCGAAGGAGTTGTCGTAGAAACTTCAAAAAGGGCTAATTCGATTGGAAATTGGAATAACTAGTGCCCTTTTTAATAGTCAAAAGTGATTGGAAGGCAGCTAACACCCCTTCCACGCCCACCATTTCCCCAAACACATCCAATCAAAATTTTAAGATAGCCATTTTGTTCAGAGTAACTGATTTCCAGAGAAAGAATATGTTTTTTAGGAGGTTACTCCCCCACAACCCTTAGGGCAAGGGTTTTGTAGTTATGCCCTGGAAGTATATAAGAACGATGTTGGCACAATGTATTATTTATTATTTTTTCCTTTAGACCAGGGTACTTCATATCGAAGAAGTTGTCGTAGAAACTTCGAAAAGGGCTTATTCAATTAGAGATTGGAGTGGCTTGTGCCCTTTTTAACAGAAAAAATGATTGGAAGGAAACTAACACCCCTTCCACGCCCACCATTTCCCGAAACACATACAATCAAAATTTTGAGATAGCCATTTTGTTTAATGTAGTTGAAAGTTCTGGAAATTAGGCTTTAGAGGATGACAACCACCCTCACAGCCCTTAGGGTAAGGGTTGCAATTTATGCCCTGGGGGCATATACGGTGTTTATAGAAAGCGTTGTCGTAGAAACTCAAAAAGGGATCATTAGTTTGGAAATCGAAAAGCCTAGTGCCCTTTTTAATAATCGAAAGTGATTGGAAGGCTTGACATTTTTATAGTAGAGATCGATGTGGGTATAATGTATCATTTTTTTTGTTGTTGTTGTTGTTTAGACCAGGGCACTTCGTATCGAAGGAGTTGTCGTAGGAACTTCGAAAAGGGCTCATTCGATTGAAAATAGAAAGGGCTGATGTCCTTTTTAATAGTCTAAAGTGATTGGAGGAAAACTAATCCCCCTCCCACGCCCACCCTCCCATTTGACTTTATGTTTAAAAAGTAAATGTTGCCTTAAGATTAAATCAAAATGCACTGTGTTTATGCTAATTCCCAATAAGGCATCTCAGCAGTATCCCAAGAACGACTGAGGGTATTATGTTCAAACTTTCAGGGCTTCTCCTGCTCTTAAAATTTGACCAAATAAAAATAGCGTAAGTGTATCCAAGCTATCAAAGAAAGTAAACAAATTTTGCTGAAAATTGTTTTCCAGCATACTAATAGCAGGCCAAACTATAAATTCTTAAGAAAACGAAAAGATTTAAAGTATTATTTTCTTTTTCCCTGAAAAGACTATGTCAATATAAAACGAACAGAAATTAATTAAAAAAAAACTGTTTCCAAAAAATAAGTTTTTTCAAAGAAAAGTAAAGAATTCCATTAAACTAAAAATGAGCAAAATTAAAATCAAATAATCTACCAAGCGTGAAACTACCACAAATCAGCATCGATAAATAAATGAAACCCAAAACGAACAGAAATTACCATAAATAACCGAGTCAAACTCAAAACGAGCAGAAATTAACATAAGTTGGGCTCAAAACCCCTATGCCTTCCCAAGGCCAGAACATAATTTGTACTTTACTTACAAAAATACAAATGAATATGCATTGTCAGTTTAATATACATATACTGATATTTAGTAATCAAAATGTTAATATTATTTGATTTATTAAAGTTATAAAACTAAAAACATTTATATTTTTTCACTAAAGTGAAAATTACGTTCTGGCCTTGGGAAGCATAGGGGTTTTGAGCCCAACTTATGTTAATTTCTGCTCGTTTTGAGTTTGACTCAGTTATTTATTGTTATTTTTGTTCGTGTTGTGTTTCATTTATTTATCGATCCTGATTTGTGGTAGTTTCCCGCTTGGTAGATTATCTAGAGCTAGTATAGAAATATATCTATAGAAATGAATTACGATTTTTTTGCACAGTTAGCAGAGCGCACTGAAGTTGAAGTAGCCTTAAACTTTGACTTGAAACGTTATAACTTGACCACTTCTTTCAGAAAAGAATTCCGGAGGGTTATTCCGTGCTGATAAGAAAAGAGGGTAAAGGTGCAGTTTAGTTCCTCCTGTAGTGTAGGGCGCAGGAGCTCTATGGTGAAGGTTCAGGATTGCTCTCCCTTATAAAACAACTTATTTCAGCAGATACAAAGAAAAAGCCCATTTGCGGCATTCTGTGGGACCCCAAGGTCCAATACTAGTATCAGATCCCGCGAGTGGCAGTTTACGCTCGTCAAGTTCTGGCTGTACCAGCCACATGTGCCCCAGCTAAACGGCTTTTTAGCACGACAGGACTGATAGTGACTGCAAAAAGATCAATGGCTCCAGGCAGAGTGAACAAACTCACTTTTGTTACATCAATTGTACCTGAAGTGATGTAACCGCTGATTTAAAATTGTTGATGTTGTTAAGCCTTGGTATCTGATTTGTATACAGTGTTTTTTCGATGTTGTTATTTGTTTGTTTTTTTTTCACTTCCTTTTCGTATGTATTTTATGAACAGGAGATGTTTGAACTTCAAACTTTGAAAGTTATACACACATTAGCCCAAATCATCAAAAAGAAGGAAATGACTAAACACAGGATTTTATAGGAACAATGCGATGTTAAACATAAACACAACATAGGTTTCCCTGGGTCTAGTGGCTAAAAATGAGAATTCTACTTGGTCTGATCAACTGTGAATATAAACACTTTCCGCACGGCCCAATAAATTCCTGTTTTGTCATATTGTTCTTGTATGTTTTTAGCCAACCATTTAAAAATCCTTACTAAAATCGAGGTTGAACGTGCTTGGTGAAATGGAATTTTTATTATTATTTTTAATCAGAAAAATCGGTGCGCCGTGGCGCGCCGCCGGTCTAAAATCGGCGGTGCGCCGCCAAAAAAATTTCGGCGCGCCTGGCGACAAGCCACCGCCGATACTGAATCACACATTCGCCGCCCTCATTTCGGTGTAGCGCGGCTCCGGGGACTACTTGTGAAGGACATTCAGTCATATTTTGCACTAGAATATGACGAGACAACCAAAAACGCTGGTATGAAAGAGTTACAGATACGTGTTCGATATTGGTCCTCATACGGAAACGAAATCCAGAGCAGAGATTTATGCACATGTTTTATGGGTCACACGACAAGTGAGGACCTGTATGGGAAGATTATGTCAGGCATTGAGCAGAATCAACTGCCAGTTGAAAAACTGATCACGCTTGGAAGTGACGGACCAAATGTCAACAAAAGCGTTTGGAACAAGTTTAATGCCAAAAAAAGAAAGTGGCGGGAAAGGGAATGTTGAAAATTGGTACTTACAACATCCATATAATTCATAACACTTTCTTGAAAGGTCTTCAGGTGTTCGGAGAAGAAAGTTCCGACTTTGTTATTCTTGTGCATTCATTTTTTGACGGCTGGCCTGCACGTTGTAAAGACTATTGAAAGTGCCAAAAGAAAGTGGGAATGCCAGAGAATGCTCTCATGAAGCATGTCCCAAGCCGCTGGCTGACGATCGGACGTGCCCTCGCTAAAATCATGCAGCAGTGGCCGGCAATCTTAGAGTACTTCTGAACTTCGTGCGGAGAGAGAAAAAACTGAAGAATCTTCTGTCCACTCCCAAATTTCTGAAGATTGTGGCTTATATCAAAAGTGCGACGATGAAGGCCCAACTCGAGTTTATTCTGGTGCAGAGGTTGTAAGCAATCGCTAGCAACCTATGATCCTTATTGTAAAAAAACTCTACAAACCTTATTGCATTTTTTTTCATCGTCTTTTACTAGCTACTGTGAATTTACAAACAATTGGAATAGTAAGAGACGACCTGGCTACAACCTACGATTATGACGTCACTGATCAATCTTGTTCATAAGAAATTACGTTTTTCGTACAAAATTGACTCTATTTTAAAAATAATTTTTTTAATTATAAAAGAGTTTTAGTCACATCAATTTCTTTTAAAATGATTCATTAAAGAGCTTTCTACAATGTTCCAGTGCCAAGCTCTCTGAGGAGGAAGAGAAAAAAAAGATGCCGTGTATGCAGGATATCGTGGATACATGCAATCGATATCGTGGATACCGTGGGTAAATAAAAACAATAAGTATCTATACTGAAGAACTACCTTAACTTTAAGAAACAGAGTTTAAAAAAGGTTAATAGAGAAACGAAAACGTATGAAGTACACTGTGAAGAATAAAGAAATGAGACAGTGTAAAAAAAAGAGAAAAACCAGCTAAGTGATACTTAAATAGTTTAAATATGCCTTGGAAATGAGAGACATTGAAATGTGTGTTATCGTTCGAATGGTTTTAATTTTCTACTATATTGATTTAAGGTTTTCTTGTCTTAGAATGCTCGAATCAATTGATATGTCTAACAATCAAATAATAATGTTAAAAATAATACACTTTAACCACTGTATTAAATTCTCATGATAACATTCGGTATTTGATGCTTACAACATTTAACCATTATTGTTTATAGTTTACTTGTGCTAATATAAATTTGGCATAGGAATATAAACAAATATGTAGTATTAGAATTATCAAATACAAAATAATACCAATTAAATACCTTAGGGGTTTGAAAAAGATATATATAGCCAGGGAATACCAAAATCATCATAAGGGAATATTATAAGAAGAATAATAATACAAAAAAGTAAATTCAAGTAAATATATTAAATACTCCATATTAACGAGGATATCAATAAAATAAAAGTTCAAAATAGGGATAAAATCCTTTTTAATAGACAGTGTATAGAAATTCACAAAAATACCAGATATTTTGGTCACATATACAGTGACCGTCATCAGTAATAAAACTAAACTAAAACAATTTAAACAAAAGTTTATATACGAAATCAAATAAAACTACATATTGTTTAGTTCTCTAATTATTTTCAAAGCAAAGGTGGAAGCTAGGCTCTTTGACCTTCTTAGATTCGGTTCATTAGCGTTAAATAATATAACATTTGGACAGAGGTCAACTACATTTGGTGAATTGAACTTTACTCTGTCAGATTTTAATAAATTATCATAGATAGAATTCAGTCCAAATTCACGTCTGTCCAGATTCAAAGCAATATTCTTGAATAAGATTTTCTTTATTTCAAGAGTTTTACGAAGATTTGGCTTTAAACCCTGATCCCTAGAAAATCAAAGAGACATTCTCGAACAAAATAAAATGGTCTGGAAAATTAAAAATATATTCTGAAAGGGCTGAAGTAAAATCTTCAGACTTAGAATTCTGCTTTAAAGCCAAAAAAATAGAATATTTATGCTGTTATAATCTCATTTCCAAATTCTGGTTAGTACGTCCCACATATGAGCTTCCGCAAGTACATGGACTTGCAGAAGCTTATATGTGGGACTTACTAACCAGAATTTGGAAATGAGATTATTACAGCATAAAAATTCTATTTCTTTGGCTTTAAAGCAAGATTCTAAGTCTGAAGATTTTGCTTCAGCCCTTTCAGAACATATTTTCCAGACCATTTTATTTTGTTCAAGAATGTCTCTTTGATTTCTAGGGATCGGGGTTTAAAGTACAATTTTTGTGAAACTTGAAATAAAGAAAATTTTATTCAAGAATATTGTTTTGAATCAGGACACAGGTGAATTTGGGCTGAATTCTATCTATGATAATTTATTAAAATCTGACAGAGTAAAGTTCAATTCACCCAATGTAGTTGACCTCGGTCCAAATGTTAGATCATTGAATGATAATGAACCGAATCCAAGAAGGTCAAAGAGGCTAGCTTCTGCCTTTGCTTTGAAAGCAATTAAAGAATTAAACAATATGTAGCTTTATTTGATTTCATATATAAGCTTTTGTTTTATTTTTTTTTAGTTTAGTTTTACTACTGATGACAGTCAATTTATATATGACTAAAATATCTGGTATTTTTGTGAATTTCTATACGCTGTCTATTAAAAAAATTTTATCCTATTTTGAGCTTTTATTTTATCGTCATGACAAGGCAGTATGATCTCCGAAATTGTAAAAGAGAACATCATTGTTCCGCGGGAAGAGAGATATGTAATATATTATAAAATGAATAAAAACCAAATTTTCTCATGATTTGACAAAAAATACGTTCTGTGAACGAAACCATTTAAGAAAACAGTTGGTGTTTTATTTCGGGATCTGAAATGTGCAAAAACTGTAGCGAAACAACTTTCTGAAGAGTCTTGCAAAATTAGCGCTTTAGAATTCTTACAAAAAAGTACTTTCTTAGTTATAAAACGATTGCCTTTTATCTTCCATCAATTCAAGACTCTTTCAAATAATGAAAGTTCTTCTTTATTCTGGAAAAAAGCTGCTAAAGGAAGATATTTAAAATCTCTCGGAATTAAAAACTAGGCAATTACCACTTTTTGCTTTTGAAATAAATATGTCACGATGAGCCATTGCAACCTTAATGCAAACAAGGCAATCAGAAGTACTTTTAGTGTATGTGATGAAACGCTGAGTTCACTTAATAATAGTCGAAGGTCAAAACAGCTCTCAAATTCATAATGTTATATTTGAAGTCAGTCTGTTTCTTAATGTCACATACTGTTCAGTACTTGAAACATTCATTTCAAAGTTAAAGTCTTGTTAATGTAAGTAGAAAAAAAAGTTGTTCTTCTGCTATTAATTTGTGTTTGATATCACAAAACACAACATAATATATTTGAGACAATCATGGTATGAGCACTAAAAAAAAATAATACATTTGATTGACCCTATATTCTGATAGCGAAACCAACTCGAACACTCCTTATTTAAAAATAAAACTCCACCAGATTACTTAATTTCATCAGATTCAATTAATATTTTCCTTCGGCCCATATTTCGCAATTTGCATTTCCATACACTGTAAAGTAATGGCTATCCATCCGATATGACCCACAAAAGGTACATGTTCAGTGGCAGTCAAGCAGCTAGAATAAGCAGTCCTGATCTGCGGTCATTTTCAGAAGACAAGAATACCAATGCTCAGAGGGTGGGAAGCGTTTCAGCAAAACAAGCCATTTCATCACATATCAGAGTCAGCTCAAGGGAAAAGCCATTTGCCTGCAAGAAATGTCAAAAGAGCTTCTGACAGAAGGGAGATATGCTACGTCACAGGAAGTGTTGTCGGCCTGAAAGTATCAACAGTGTCACAAGCAGCTAAGGGATTCAAAGATTTGTTGCACTGTGAATGAGTCCACTTGGAAGCAATCAATTTTGGGAAAGGAAGCATTCGATTTAGCATTTAAAATTTAATGGTTTTAAAAAACTCAGCAGACAATCCTGTTTAAATATTCATTAGAACTAATGCTTATTAATTGACTGATGTGTTATTCAGCCAGGGGCATCGATTGGGTCATTCTATATTTTTTTTAGCAAGTTTATCTAATTACCTAATTTCAGCGGATTCAATTAATATTTTCTTTCAACCCGTATTTTGCAATATTGCACTATCTGCATTGCCAGTACGTTACCTCATAACTTAGTCGTTCCGTCAAGCTTAAATGCTGTATTCGATGTCAGAATCCTAAATACTATTAGTTTATGTAAAAGAAACTAATAAACAATTATTTTTCGTCATAATGATTCTATTAATGAACAAATAGTCAGTATATGATTTAGCTTACATCAACACATTCCCATTTAATTTACATTAGACCGACTCGTTAACGAACATTGTACCAAAAGCTAAATATCTTCTAATTGATCAACATAAGCGAAAATACTCATTAGCTAAAGTACAAGATTTAAAAAATACATCTGATTTAGAAATCTTGTTTATCAATTGACTCTACCAATATAAAACATTAAAACGGGTTCATGTATGTTACTTATTTTTTAAAAGGAATCTCAATAGGAAAAAAGTTATTCATGTCAGAAATGATCTATGGTTATTCTTTGTGCCTACGACATGAATAGGAGCCATATGGAGTTAAAATAATACACAAAATTGAATACAATCTACAATTCAGAAATAACGTTACAAGATGCTACAGAGTATTGATACATGAACAGTAACCATAAAAAAACGTTTTCAGCTCCTAACAACAGAAACGACAGTTTAAACTTCATTAATAACGACAAGTATATATATAATCGGCCAAAAAGTACTCAAATTTCAAGGCAACTGTTTATCATACCCAATTGCCAATAAAAATGATGAACAAATAAAAACAACAATCTGAGCAAAAAGAGAAAATGAAAGGTACAAGACAAAAACACACGGAGACAAAAACAGGACATATAACACAATTAATACTAGATGCCAAAAGTAAACCGATAGTACTTTTATCAGATTTTTTAATCTTTGCGGGAAATTGATGAAAAAATGATGATAGAAAATGTGTACAGTAAAACAACAATCGTATGGTGCGAAATGGCTTTCGGGCCAAAATGGTAAATTCTTCGTATTGACACTTTTTACTGTGCAATGGTAATTTAGCTTTATTGACAGGACAAACTCAGCCATTTCCGCCAACCAGCATACTTGTTAAGACAAAAGTGGAAAGTAAAAATAAAGTGACAAAATCTTCTGTAACTATTTCTCAATTCCTGGATCTTAGCATACAAACAATAATTATGTACCCTTACAATTTATTTAATGACTGCACTGCTTTTTTCATATTTAAATTAGCTAATCAAAACTTCTAATCTGACTGATCTAAGTCAGCAAAAAAATTGCATATAAACCCACATTTTTTTCCTATCCAGTCTAGATAAGTCTTCCAGAGAGTGGTTTAATTGTTCATGTCTTAAAAACACAAGTTACGTATACAAATTCATTCCATGTGCTATTATGCGCTCAAAAACTCTCACTACGTCTGCGAGCTATGCGCTACATGTGCTCAGGGTTCGCCAAAAACGTGGGCCGAATTTTTTTTCATAATACTAGGTTTAACAGTTATAATTCCAGATTCAAGTTTTATCGTTTTCTAAGCGAATATATATTTTTTCAGTTTTATCTAACAATAGCTGAACCTGTAGCTTGAGAATTGGCTTTGAAAAATCTTGAGATGGAATTTTCTGATTTTTTTTTTACCTTTTTGTCATATATGGAACAAACTTTTCTCATAAATTGCTTTTAGCTCACTTTTATGATAAATTGTTTATAGCAACTTTTGAGCTTTTCAGGTATCTTCAAATTTTTTTTTGCAACTGATATAATTTAATAGAATATTTGGCTGCAATTTTTTTTGTCTAGCCTTTATGTCCATACGGGACAAGGCTTAGCTTACAGCATAGATTTGATAAGGCCCCAAGTTTAGCTTAGATAACTTTGGAGACCACACTGCCTTTCCGTGACGATAAATAAAATTTCAAGTAGGGATAAAATCCTTTTAATCGATAGTGTTTCACAAACAGTGATAGAAATTTACAAAAATACCAGATATTTCGGTCACATATGCAGTGACCTCATCAGTAGTAAAACTGAAGTGAGTTTTACTACTGATGACGGTCACTGCATATGAGTATAGAGGGCATAATATCTCCGAAACGAACACCGTGCTGCCATCTACAATTTAATCTAACGCTGACGGGCTATAAATTATGCATGTTTTTATGGTTTTTGTCACTGAGAATGAAAAAACAGGATTTTTCTCACTTTGATGTATTTTCATGGTCGATGTATTTGTTGTTGTTCGTCTAGGTGTAATGACACTGGGGGTGACTTACATAATCGCTAAGGGGGAATGTATTGATCCAGGACTTGACTAGGACAAGTACAAACAGTACATAATTTATGCATGTTTTTATGGTCTTTGTCACTGAGAATAAAAAAACAGGATTTTTCTCACTTTGATGTATTTTCATGGTTTATTAATGTCTAATGGATGATGTCAAGGTCGATTTATTAGTTGTTGTTGCCCAGGTGTATTGACACGAGGGGTGATTTACATAATCGCAATGGGGAATGTATTGATCTAGGGGAAATGAATTTCCGAGAACTTGATTTACATAATCGGTGGGGAGAATGTTTTGGTCCGATAACGGGAAACAGGATCACGTGTCTCCTTCTAATCCAATCCGAGGGTCGGAAATATTAGTGGGAGAGGATTGCAGAGAATATAAGGAAAGGATTTTTGCTATAGTTTTTATTAGTCTGTGAATAGAATTTAACGGAGTGAGAACAGTTTGACTGTACTCATTTGGATATATTTTTGCTGATAATGAGTGGAATGTTTACCCTATTAGAAGTTGATAGTGGAGTTGGAAGCAATAATACAAGAGCACCAAACATTGCGGTGGAAATCACGAGAGGATCACGGCTTTGTCTGGAATGGGATGAAGTATATGCAAGATATCAGACATCCTTGAGCAAATTTAAAATGAAGGATCAATTATGTTTCGCTGCAAAAGTTGATATAGCGCATGTGAATAGACTTCAATGTGCTTTAAGTGCATTAGTGAAACATATCGAAGACAAAAAACTGTATCGCTAATTGTACATGCTTAGTATTATTGTTTGCTTAGTAATTATTCAATAAAATGGTTTCGAAATCGAAAACGTTCCCTTTCTTTTTGTTGTTAGAATGTTAGGGTAACGAATCATGGTCAGTCTAGATTAATGTCGAATGGATGATGTCAAGGTCGATTGATTTGTTGTTGTTGTTTGGCCAGGTGTAATGACACGATGGGTGGTTTACATAATCGCTAGGGGGAATGTTTTGATCCAGGACTCGACTAGGACAAGTACAAACAGTACATAATTTATGCATGTTTTTATGGTTTTTGTCACAGAGAATGAAAAAACAGGATTTTTCTCACTTTGATGCATTTTCATGGTTTATTAATGTCTAATGGATGATGTCAAGGTCGATTGATTTGTTGTTGTTGTTTGGCCAGGTGTAATGACACGAGGGTTGGTTTACATAATCGCTAGGGGGAATGTTTTGATCCAGGACTCGACTAAGACAAGTACAAACAGTACATAAATGGGGTCAAGGTCGATTGATTTGTTGTTGTTTGGCCAGGTGTAATGACTCCTAGGGTGATTTACATAATCACTAGGGGGAATGTATTGATCTAGGGGAGAGAATTTCCGGGAACTTGATTTACATAATCGGTGGGGAGAATGTTTTGATCCGATAACGGGAAACAGGATCACATGTCTCCTTCTAAGGCAATCAGAGGGCCGGAAGTATTAGCGGGAGAGGATTGCAGAGAATATAAGGAAAGGATTTTTGCTATAGTTTTTATTAGTCTGTGAATTGAATTCAAAGGAGTGAGAACAGTTTGACTTTACTCATTAGGATATAATGATGAGTGGAATGTTTACCCTATTAGAAGTTGATAGTGGAGTTGGTAGCAATAATACAAGAGCACCAAACATTGCTGTGGAAATTACGAGAGGATCACGGCTTTGTCTGGAACGGGATGAAGTATATGCAAGATATGTAATATCCTTGAGCAAATTTAAAATGGAGGATCAATTATGCTTCGCTGCAAAAGTTGATATAGCGCATGTGAATGGACTTCAATGTGCTTTAAGTGCATTAGTAAAGCATATCGAAGACAATAAACTGTATCGCTAATTATACATGTGTAGTATTATTGTTGTAATTATACAATAAAATTGTTTCGAAATCGAAATGTTCCCTTTCTTTTTGTTAGAATGTTACGCTAACGAATCATGATTAGTACAGCAGTCCACAGCCAAGTTTTTTATCAATGATAAAAAAATCATTCTTCTAAATATTTTTATTCATTTGTCAAATCGATGTTTATAACGCTTTTTAAATATAAAACATCATTATCATCATCAACCTCCTCCTCCTCAATGATAATTTCCTCAATTTGAGGATGAGGTAATCTATTTATTTGATTGTTTTCATCTTCATCTACAATCCCTATATTCACCAAAGGGGGAAGAATATCCAACAATCGCTCATCGTCTTCAATACACATTCTTCCAAAAGGCCGCCTCCTCACTATATCATCTGATGTGTATGATAATCCTAATGACGTACAGTGGATTTCCATTACTTCATCAATATCATCAGACGTATAGTGGGTTTCCAGTATTTCATCACTATCATCTATGCTTGTATTGCACAAAAGAAGCTCCTCCTAAACCGTGAGCTCCCACTCGCTCCATACATCCTAAAAAGATTGAGAGCACTATGATCAAAAATTTCTCTTAGAAATAATATTTTTCGTCAGTGATATCACTTTTTCTGTTCGAACTAGCAAGTTTAGTTAGGTTAAAAATATCCCAAATTTTCCACTTTAGTTCAGATTTTTCTCAAAGAGATGAAAAATATTAAATAATGTTCCAAATTTTTCATTGAAGATAGAAAAGTTCAAGTTCTCTTCTGAATTTAAACCAAATTGGAAATCACGATGAAAATTTTTAGATTTTAAGAAAGTAAGTAGACGAGAAAGCATAGCCTTTTCAATTTTTTCATAGAAGATAGAAGAGTTCAAGTTCTCTTCGGAATTTAAACCAAATTGAAAATCACGAAGAAAATTTTTAGATTTTAAGAAAGTAAGGAGACGAGAAAGCCTAGCCTTTTCAAATATTTTACTAAATACTAATACAATTGAAAGTGATCGATAATTGGCTGGTTCATTTCCTGTGCTTAAAAAATATTTAAAAAAGCTTCTAAAGTAAAAATTTTGGAAAATTTTGATTTTGGGGGGGGGGGAAGGGGGATTTCAAAAACATCTTTCCATAACACAATTTGCCCTCTAAAGTCGATTCCGATATTTGTAGCGCTCTATCTATTAGTGCTTTAGAAATATTTAAAAAAGCTTCTAAAGTAAAATATTGGAAAATTAAGAGTTTGGGGGGAAGGAGGATTTCAAAAGCCTCTTTCCATAACACAATTTGTCCTCTAAAGTTGTTTCCGATAATTGTAGCGCTCTATCTATTAGTGCTTTAGAAATATTCAAAAAGCTTCTAAAGTAAAATTTTGGAAAATTTTGAGTTTGGGGGGAAGGGGTTTTTCAAAAAAATCTTTCCATAACACCATTTGTCCTCTAAAGTCGATTCTGATGTTTGTAGCGCTCTATGTCTTAGCGCTTTAAAAATATTTAAAAAAGCTTCATATTAAAATATTGGAAAATTTTGAGTTTGGGGGGAAGAGGGATTTCAAAAACATCTTCCCATGACTTAAATTGTCCTCTAAAGTCGATTCTGGTTTTTTTAGCACTCTATCTATTAGTATTTTTGAAATATTTAAAAAAGCTAAAATATTGGAAAATTTTGAGTTTGGGGGGAAGGGAGATTTCAAAAACATCTTCCCATAACATCATTTGTCCTCTGAAGTCAATTCTGTTGTTTGTAGCGCTCTATCTCTTAGCGCTGTATAAATATTTAAAAAAGCTTCTAAAGTAAAATATTGGAAAATTTTGAGTTTGGGGGGAAGGGGGATTTCAAAAACATCTTCCCATGACATAATTTGTCCTCTGAAGTCGATTCTGGTGTTTATAGCACTCTATCTATTAACGCTTTAGAAATATTTAAAAAGCTTCTACAGTAAAATATTGGAAAATTTGAGTTTGGGGGGAAGGGGGATTTCAAAAACATCTTCCCATGACATAATTTGTCCTCTAAAGTTGATTCTGATGTTTGTAGCGCTCTATGTCTTAGCGCTTTAGAAATATTCAAAAACGCTTCTAAAGTAAATTTTGGAAAGTTTTGAGTTTGGGGGGAAGGGGGATTTCAAAAAAATCTTCCCATGACATAAGTTGTCCTCTAAAGTCAATTCTGGTGTTGATAGCGCTCTATCTATTAACGCTTTAGAAATATTTAAAAAGCTTCTAAAGTAAAATTTTGGAAAATTTGAGTTTGGGGGGAAGAGGGATTTCAAAAAAATCTTCCCATGACATAATTTGTCCTCTAAAGTCGATTCTGGTGTTTATAGCACTCTAACTATTAACGCTTTAGAAATATTTAAAAAGCTTCTAAAAAAAATATTGGAAAATTTTGAGTTTGGGGGGAAGGGGGATTTCAAAAACATCTTCCCATGACATAAATTGTCCTCTAAAGTCGATTCTGATGTTTGTAGCGCTCTATGTCTTAGCGCTTTAGAAATATTTAAAAAAGCTTCTAAAGTAAAATTTTGGAAAATTTTGAGTTTGGGGGGAAGGGGGATTTCAAAAAAATCTTCCCATAATGTAATTTGTCCTCTGAAGTCGATTCTGATGTTTATAGCACTCTATCTATTAACGCTTTAGAAATATTTAAAAAGCTTCTAAAGTAAAATATTGGAAAATTTTGAGTTTGGGGGGAAGGGGGATTTCAAAAACATCTTCCCATGACATAAATTGCCCTCTAAAGTCGATTCTGATGTTTGTAGCGCTCTATGTCTTAGCGCTTTAGAAATATTTAAAAAAGCTTCTAAAGTAAAATTTTGGAAAATTTTGAGTTTGGGGGGAAGGGGGATTTCAAAAACATCTTCCCATAATATAATTTGTCTTCTGAAGTCGATGCTGGTGTTTATAGAACTCTATCTATTAGCGCTTTACAAATATTTAAAAAGGCTTCTAAAGTACAATTTCGGGATTTTTTTTTGTAAATTTACCGGTAATCAAAACCCACTGAAATTTTCTCTGAAGATTTCCACTGAAATTTTCAAAAATTCTATCATGTCTTAAAAAGCTATTTAACCTACATCGGCCATTGAAGAATTTAGGACTTCATTTGAGGTTTTGATCACTTTTTTCTATCTTTATTTCAACCTGCACTGGAGTTAAAACCTTCAAACATCTAATAATATACAGTAATAACGGCATATTATCTTTCGTTAATCAAACGATAATCAGAAGGAAGAGGAATCTAGAAGAGTCACTGTCCCATTCATCATTTAACCCCCTTGGGAGAGTTTTCAAGCAGAAATAGACATATTTCATCATTCTCTATGTCTTAGTGCTTTAGAAATATTTAAAAAAGCTTCTAAAGTAAAATATTGGAAAATTTGAGTTTGGGGGGAAGGGGGATTTCAAAAACATCTTCCCATGACATAAATTGTCCTCTAAAGTCGATTCTTATATTTGTAGCGCTCTATGTCTTAGCGCTTTAGAAATATTTAAAAAAGCTTCTAAAGTAAAATTTTGGAAAATTTTCAGTTTGGGGGGAAGAGGGATGTCAAAAACATCTTCCCATAACATAAATTGTCCTCTAAAGTTGATTCTGATGTTTGTAATGCTCTATGTCTTAGTGCTTTACAAATATTTAAAAAAGCTTATAAAGTAAAATTTTGGAAAATTTTGAGTTTGGGGGAAAGGGGGATTTCAAAAACATCTTCCCATGACTTAAATTTTCCTCTAAAGTCGATTCTGATATTTGTAGCGCTCTACATATTAGTGCTTTAGAAATATTTAAAAAGCTTCTAAAGTAAAATATTGGGAAATTTGAGTTTGGGGGGAAGGGGGATTTCAAAAACATCTTCCCATAACATAATTTGCCATCTAAAATTTATTCTGCTGTTTGTAACGCTGTATGTCTTAGTGTTTTAGAAATATTTAAAAAAGCTTCTAAAGTAAAATTTTGGAAAATTTTGAGTTTCGGGGGAAGGGGGATTTCAAAAATATCTTTTCATAACATAATATGTCCTCTAAAGTTGATTCTGATGTTTGTAACGCTCTATGTCTTAGTGCTTTAGAAATATTTAAAAAAGCTTCTAAAGTAAAATTTTGGAAATTTTGAGTTTGGGGGGAAGGGGGATTCCAAAATCATCTTCCGATGACATTAATTGTCCTCTAAAGTCGATTCTGATATTTGTAGCGCTCTATCTATTAGTGCTTTAGAAATATTTAAGCCGGTAAAAGTTGGGATGGCACGCGCCACTAGGAAATTTATACATAAAGCCGGTAAAAGTTGGGAGGTTTGGTTAGGTTAGACTAGATTAGTAACTTACATTAGGTTAAGTGGCGCACGCCACTATGAAATTTATACTTAAAGCTGGTAAAAGTTTGGGTGGCACGCGTCTATGAAATTTATAAATAAAGCCGGTAAAAGTTGGGAGGTTAGGTTAGGTTAGACTAGATTTGTAACTTACATTAGGTTAAGTGGCGCACGCTACTATGAAATTTATACATAAAGCCGGTAAATTTGGGGTGGCGCGCGCCACTATGAAATTCAAACATAAAGCCAGTAAAAGTTGGGAGGTTAGGTTAGGTTAGGTCAGGCTAGATTAGGTTAGGTTAGGCTAGATTAGGTTAGGTTAGATTAGGTCAGGTTAAGTGGCGCGCGCCACTAAACCTAACCTAACCTAGCCTGACCTAACCTAACCTAATATAGCCTGACCTAACCTAACCTAACCTCCCAACTTTTACTGGCTTTATGTATAAATTTCATAGTGGCGCGCGCCACCCCAACTTTTACCGGCTTTATGTACAAATTTCATAGTGGCGTGCGCCAGTTAACCTAAAGTAAGTTACTAATCTAATCTAGTCTAACCTAACCCAACCTCCCAACTTTTACAGGCTTTATGTATAAATTTCATAGTGGCGCGCGCCATCCGAACTTTTACCGGCTTAAATATTTCTAAAGCACTAATAGATAGAGTGCTACAAATATCAGAATCGATTTTAGAGGACAATTTATGTCATGGGAAGATGTTTTTGAAATCCCCCTTCCCCCAAACTCAAATTTCCAGTATTTTACTTTAGAAGCTTTTTAAATATTTCTAAAGCACTAAGACATAGAGCGTTACAAACATCAGAATCGACTTTAGAGGAAAAATTATGTTATGGAAAGATGTTTTTGAAATCCTCCTTCCCACCAAACTCAAAATTTTCCAAAATTTTACGTTAGAAGCTTTTTTAAATATTCCTAAAGCGCTAAGACATAGAGCGTTACAAACATCAGAATCAACTTTAGAGGACAAATTATGTTATGGAAAGATGTTTTTGAAATCCCCCTTCCCCCCAAACTCAAAATTTTCCAAAATTTTACTTTAGAAGCTTTTTAAATATTTCTAAAGCGCTAAGACATAGAGCGTTACAAACATCAGAATCAACTTTAGATGGCAAATTATGTTATGGGAAGATGTTTTTGAAATCCCCCCCCCCAAAACTCAAATTTTCCAGTATTTTACTTTAGAAGGTTTTTAAATATTTCTAAAGCACTAATAGATAGAGCGCTACAAATATCAGAATCGACTTTAGAGGACAATTTATGTCATGGGAAGATGTTTTTGAAATCCCCCTTCCCCCCAAACTCAAAATTTTCCAAAATTTTACTTTAGAAGCTTTTTTAAATATTTCTAAAGCGCTAAGACATAGAGCGCTACAAACATAAGAATCGACTTTACAGGACAATTTATGTCATGGGAAGATGTTTTTGAAATCCCCTTCCCCCAAACTCAAAAATTTTCCAATATTTTACTTTAGAAGCTTTTTTAAATATTTCTAAAGCGCTAAGACATAGAGAATGATGAAATATGTCTATTTGTTCTCGAAAACACTCCCAAGGGGGTTAAATGATGAATGGGTCAGTGACTCTTCTAGATTCATCTTCCTTGTGATTTTCGTTTGATTAACCAAAGGTAATATGCCGTTTTTACTTTATATTATTAGATGTTTGAAGGTTTTAACTCCAGTGCAGGTTGAAATAAAGATAGAAAAAAGTGATGAATACCTCAAATGAAGTCCTCGATTCTTCAATGGCCGATGTAAGTTTAAATAGCTTTTTAAGACATAATATAATGTTTGAGAATTTCAGTGGAAATCTTCAGGGAAAATTTCAGTGGGTTTAGATTTCCGGTAAATTTACGAAAAATATCCCGAAATTGTACTTTAGAAGCTTTTTAAATATTTCTAAAGCGCTAATAGATAGAGTGCTATAAACACCAGAATCGACTTCAGAGGACAAATTATAGTATGGGAATATGTTTTTGAAGTCCCCCTTCCCCCCAAACTCAAAAATTTCCAAAACTTTAATTTAGAATCTTTTTTAAATATTTCTAAAGCGCTAAGACATGGAGCGCTACAAACATCAGAATCGGATTTCAAAAACATCTTCCCATGACATAAATTGCCCTCTAAAGTCGATTCTGATGTTTGTAGCGCTCTATATCTTAGCGCTTTAGAAATATTTAAAAAAGCTTCTAAAGTAAAATTTTGGAAAATTCTGAGTTTGGGGGGAAGGGGGATTTCAAAAACATCTTCCCATAATATAATTTGTCTTCTGAAGTCGATGCTGGTGTTTATAGCACTCTATCTATTAGCGCTTTACAAATATTTAAAAAAGCTTCTAAAGTACAATTTCGGGATTTTTTTTTGTAAATTTACCGGAAATCGAAACCCACCGAAATTTTCCCTGAAGATTTCCACTGAAATTTTCAACGGCATATTACCTTTCGTTAATCAAACGATAATCAGAAGGAAGAGGAATCTAGAAGAGTCACTGTCCCATTCATCTTTTAACCCCCTTGGGAGAGTTTTCGAGCAGAAATAGACATATTTCATCATTCTCTATGTCTTAGCGCTTTAGAAATATTTAAAAAAGCTTCTAATGTAAAATATTGGAAAATTTTTGAGTTTGGGGGAAGGGGGATTTCAAAAACATCTTCCCATGACATAAATTGTCCTGTAAAGTCGATTCTTATGTTTGTAGCGCTCTATGTCTTAGCGCTTTAGAAATATTTAAAAAAGCTTCTAAAGTAAAATTTTGGAAAATTTTCAGTTTGGGGGGAAGAGGGATTTCAAAAACATCTTCCCATAACATAATTTGTCCTCTAAAGTTGATTCTGATGTTTGTAACGCTCTATGTCTTAGCGCTTTAGAAATATTTAAAAAAGCTTCAAAAGTAAAATTTTGGAAAATTTTGAGTTTGGGGGGAAGGAGGATTTCAAAAACATCTTCCCATGACTTAAATTTTCCACTAAAGTCGATTCTGATATTTGTAGCGCTCTATCTATTAGTGCTTTAGAAATATTTAAAAAGCTTCTAAAGTAAAATATTGGGAAATTTGAGTTTGGAGGGGGGGGATTTCAAAAACATCTTCCCATAACATAATTTCCCGTCTAAAGTTGATTCTGATGTTTGTAACGCTCTATGTCATAGCGCTTTAGAAATATTTAAAAAAGCTTCTAAAGTAAAATTTTGGAAAATTTTGACTTTGGGGGAAGGGGGATTTCAAAAACATCTTTCCAGAACATAATTTTTCCTCTAAAGTTGATTCTGGTGTTTGTAACGCTGTTTTTACCGGCCGGTAAAAGATGTTTTTGAAATCCCCCTTCCCCCCAAACTCAAATTTCCAAAATTTTACTTTAGAAGCTTTTTTAAATATTTCTAAAGCGCTAAGACATAGAGCGTTACAAACATCAGAATCAACTTTAGAGGACAAATTATGTTATGGAAAGATGTTTTTGAAATCCCCCTTCCCCCCAAACTCAAAATTTTCCAAAATTTTACTTTAGAAGCTTTTTTAAATATTTCTAAAACGCTAAAATATTTCTAAAACGACATATTTCATCATTCTCTATGTCTTAGCGCTTTAGAAATATTTAAAAAAGCTTCTAATGTAAAATATTGGAAAATTTTTGAGTTTGGGGGAAGGGAAATGTCAAAAACATCTTCCCATGACATAAATTGTCTTGTAAAGTCGATTCTTATGTTTGTAGCGCTCTATGTCTTAGCGCTTTAGAAATATTTAAAATAGCTTCTAAAGTAAAATTTTGGAAAATTTGAGTTTGGGGGGAAGGAGAATTTCAAAAACATCTTCCCATGACATAAATTGTCCTCTAAAGTCGATTCTGGTGTTTATAGTACTCTATCTGTTAGTGCTTTAGAAATATTTAAAAAAGCTTCTAAAGTAAAATATTGGAAAATTTTGAGTTTTGGGGGAAGGGGGATTTCAAAAACATCTTTCCATAACACAATTTGTCCTCTAAAGTCGATTCTGATGTTTGTAGCGCTCTATGTCTTAGCGCTTTTGAAATATTTAAAAAAGCTTCTAAAGAAAAATATTGGTAAATTTTGAGTTTGGGGGGAAGGGGGATTTCAAAAACATTTTCCCATGACATAATTTGTCCTCTAAAGTTGATTCTGGTGTTTATAGCACTCTATCTATTAACGCTTTAGAAATATTTAAACAGCTTCTAAAGATAAATATTGGAAAATTTTGAGTTTGGGGGGAAGGAGGATTTCGAAAACATCTTCCCATGACATAAATTGTCCTTTAAATTCGATTCTGATGTTTGTAGCGCTCTATGTCTTAGCGCTTTAGAAATATTTAAAAAAGCTTCTAAAGTAAAATTTTGGAAAATTTTGAGTTTGGGGGGAAGGGGGATTTCAAAAACATCTTCCCATAATATAATTTGTCCTCTGAAGTCGATTCTGATGTTTATAGCACTCTGTCTATTAACGCTTTAGAAATATTTAAAAAGCTTCTAAAGTAAAATATTGGAAAATTTTGAGTTTGGGGGGAAGGGGGATTTCAAAAACATCTTTCCATGACATAAATTGCCCTCTAAAGTCGATTCTGATGTTTGTAGCGCTCTATGTCTTAGCGCTTTAGAAATATATAAAAAAGCTTCTAAAGTAAAATTTTGGAAAATTTTGAGTTTGGGGGGAAGGGGGATTTCAAAAACATCTTCCCATAATATAATTTGTCCTCTGAAGTCGATTCTGGTGTTTATAGCACTCTATCTATTAGCGCTTTAGAAATATTTAAAAAAGCTTCTAAAGTACAATTTCGGGATTTTTTTTGTAAATTTACCGGAAATCTAAACCCACTGAAATTTTCCCTGAAGATTTCCACTGAAATTATC
This sequence comes from Artemia sinica, assembly GCA_027921565.1. Taxonomy (NCBI): domain Eukaryota; kingdom Metazoa; phylum Arthropoda; class Branchiopoda; order Anostraca; family Artemiidae; genus Artemia; species Artemia sinica. The sequence continues at coordinate 46,689,300 of CM051272.1, read as the reverse complement.
AAAAATTTTATCATGTCTTAAAAATCTATTTAAACTTACATTGGCCATTGAAGAATCGAGGACTTCATTTGAGGTATTCATCACTTTTTTTTTATCTTTATTTCAACCTGCACTGGAGTTAAAACCTTCAAACATCTAATAATATACAGTAATAACGGCATATTACCTTTCGTTAATCAAACGAAAATCATAAGGAAGAGGAATCTAGAAGAGTCACTGTCCCATTCATCATTTAACCCCCTTGGGAGAGTTTTCGAGAAGAAATAGACATGTTTCATCATTCTCTATGTCTTAGCGCTTTAGAAATATTTAAAAAAGCTTCTAAAGTAAAACATTGGAAAATTTTTGTGTTTGGGGGAAGGAGGTTTCAAAAACATCTTCCCATGACATAAATTGTCCTGTAAAGTTGATTCTTATGTTTGTAGCGCTCTATGTCTTAGCGCTTTAGAAATATTTAAAAAAGCTTCTAAAGTAAAATTTTGGAAAATTTTGAGTTTGGGGGGAAAGGGGATTTCAAAAACATCTTCCCATGACATAAATTGTCCTCTAAAGTCGATTCTGATATTTGTAGCGCTCTATATATTAGTGCTTTAGAAATATTTGAAAAGCTTCTAAAGTAAAATATTGGGAAATTTGAGTTTGGGGGGGGGGGATTTCAAAAACATCTTCCTATAACATAATTTGCCATCTAAAGTTGATTCTGATGTTTGTAACGCTCTATGTCTTAGCGCTTTAGAAATATTTAAAAAGCTTCTAAAGTAAAATATTGGGAAATTTGAGTTTGGGGGGGGGGGATTTCAAAAACATCTTCCTATAACATAATTTGTCCTCTAAAGTTGATTCTGATGTTTGTAACGCTCTATGTCTTAGCGCTTTAGGAATATTTAAAAAAGCTTCTAAAGTAAAATTTTGGAAATTTTGAGTTTGGGGGGGAAGGGGGATTTCAAAAACATCTTCCCATGACATAAATTGTCCTCTAAAGTCGATTCTGATATTTGTAGCGCTCTATATATTAGTGCTTTAGAAATATTTAAGCCGGTAAAAGTTCGGATGGCGCGCGCCACTATGAAATTTATACATGAAGCCGGTAAAAGTTGGGAGGATCGGTTAGGTTAGACTAGATTAGATTAGTAACTTACTTTAGGTTAACTGGCGCACGCCACTATGAAATTTATACATAAAGCCGGTAAAAGTTGGGGTGGCGCGCGCCACTATGAAGTTTATGCATAAAGCCAGTAAAAGTTGGGAGGTTAGGTTAGGTTAGGTCAGGCTATATTAGGTTAGGTTAGGTCAGGCTAGATTAGATTAGGTTAGGTTATGTGGCGCGCGCCACTTAACCTGACCTAACCTAATCTAGCCTAACCTAACCTAATCTATCCTGACCTAACCTAACCTAACCTCCCAACTTTTACTGGCTTTATGTATGAATTTCATAGTGGCGCGCGCCACCCCAACTTTTACCGGCTTTATGTATAAATTTCATAGTAGCGTGCGCCAATTAACCTAATTTAAGTTACTAATATAGTCTAACCTAACCTAACCTCCCAACTTTTACCAGCTTTATGTATAAATTTCATAGACGCGCGCCACCCTAACTTTTACCAGCTTAATGTATAAATTTCATAGTGGCGTGCACCACTTAACCTAATGTAAGTTACTAATCTAGTCTAATCTAACCTAACCTAACCTCCCAACTTTTACCAGCTTTATGTATAAATTTCATAGTGGCGCGCGCCATCCCAACTTTTACCAGCTTAAATATTTCTAAAGCACTAATATGTAGAGCGCTACAAATATCAGAATCGACTTTAGAGGAAAATTTAAGTCATGGGAAGATGTTTTTGAAATCCCCCTTCCCCCCAAACTCAAAATTTCCAAAATTTTACTTTAGAAGCTTTTTTAAATATTCCTAAAGCGCTAAGACATAGAGCATTACAAACATCAGAATCAACTTTAGAGGACAAATTGTGTTATGGAAAGATGTTTTTGAAATCCACCTTCCCCCCAAACTCAAAATTTTCCAAAATTTTACTTTAGAAGCTTTTTTAAATATTTCTAAAACGCTAAGACATAGAGCGTTACAAACATCAGAACAAACTTTACATGGTAAATTATGTTATGGGAAGATGTTTTTGAAATCCCCCTTCCCCCCAAACTCAAATTTCCCAATATTTTACTTTAGAAGCTTTTTAAATATTCCTAAAGCACTAATATGTAGAGCGCTACAAATATCAGAATCGACTTTAGAGGAAAATTTAAGTCATGGGAAGATGTTTTTGAAATCCCCCTTCCCCCCAAACTCAAAATTTTCCAAAATTTTACTTTAGAAGCTTTTTTATATATTTCTAAAGCGCTAAGACATAGAGCGTTACAAACATCAGAATCAACTTTAGAGGACAATTTATGTTATGGGAAGATGTTTTTGACATCCTTCTTCCCCCCAAACTGAAAATTTTCCAAAATTTTACTTTAGAAGCTTTTTTAAATATTTCTAAAGCGCTAAGACATAGAGCGTTACAAACATAAGAATCGACTTTACAGGACAATTTATGTCATGGGAAGATATTTTTGAAATCCCCCTTCCCCTAAACTCAAAAATTTTTCAATATTTTACATTAGAAGCTTTTTTAAATATTTCTAAAGCGCTAAGACATAGAGAATGATGAAATATGTCTATTTCTGCTCGAAAACTCTCCCAAGGGGGTTAAATGATGAATGGGACAGTGACTCTTCTAGATTCCTCTTCCTTCTGATTATCGTTTGATTAACGAAAGGTAATATGCCGTTATTACTGTATAGTATTCGATGTTTGAAGGTTTTAACTCCAGTGCAGGTTGAAATAAAGATAGAAAAAAAGTGATCAAAACCTCAAATGAAGTCCTAAATTCTTCAATGGCCGATGTAGTTTAAATAGCTTTTTAAGACATGATAGAATTTTGAAAATTTCAGTGGAAATCTTCAGGGAAAATTTCAGTGGGTTTCGATTTCCGGTAAATTTACAAAAAAAAATCCCGAAATTGTACTTTAGAAGCTTTTTTAAATATTTGTAAAGCGCTAATAGATAGAGTGCTATAAACACCAGCATCGACTTCAGAAGACAAATTATATCATGGGAAGATGTTTTTGAAATCCCCCTTCCCCCCAAACTCAAAATTTTCCAAAATTTTACTTTAGAAGCTTTTTTAAATATTTCTAAAGCGCTAAGACATAGAGCGCTACAAACATCAGAATCGACTTTAGAGGACAATTTATGTCATGGGAAGATGTTTTTGAAATCCCCCTTCCCCCCAAACTCAAAATTTTCCAATATTTTACTTTAGAAGCTTTTTAAATATTTCTAAAGCGTTAATAGATAGAGTGCTATAAACATCAGAATCGACTTCAGAGGACAAATTATATCATGGGAAGATGTTTTTGAAATCCCCCTTCCCCCCAAACTCAAAATTTTCCAAAATTTTACTTTAGAAGCTTTTTTAAATATTTCTAAAGCGCTAAGACATAGAGCGCTACAAACATCAGAATCGACTTTAGAGGACAATTTATGTCATGGGAAGATGTTTTTGAAACCCCCCTTCCCCCCAAACTCAAAATTTTCCAATATTTTACTTTAGAAGCTTTTTAAATATTTCTAAAGCGTTAATAGATAGAGTGCTATAAACACCAGAATCGACTTTAGAGGACAAATTATGTCATGGGAAGATGTTTTTGAAATCCCTCTTCCCCCCAAACTCAAATTTTCCAAAATTTTACTTTAGAAGCTTTTTAAATATTTCTAAAGCGTTAATAGATAGAGCGCTATAAACACCAGAATCGACTTTAGAGGACAATTTATGTCATGGGAAGATGTTTTTGAAATACCCCTTCCCCCCAAACTCAAAACTTTCCAAAATTTTACTTTAGAAGCTTTTTTAAATATTTCTAAATCGCTAAGACATAGAGCGCTACAAACATCAGAATCAACTTTAGAGGACAAATTATGTCATGGGAAGATGTTTTTGAAATCCCCCTTCCCCCCAAACTCAAATTTTCCAATATTTTACTGTAGAAGCTTTTTAAATATCTCTAAAGCGTTAATAGATAGAGTGCTATAAACACCAGAATCGACTTTAGAGGACAAATTATGTCATGGGAAGATGTTTTTGAAATCCCCCTTCCTCCCAAACTCAAAATTTTCCAATATTTTACTTTAGAAGCTTTTTTAAATATTTCTAAAGCGCTAAGACATAGAGCGCTACAAACATCAGAATTGACTTCAGAGGACAAATTATGTCATGGGAAGATGTTTTTGAAATCCCCCTTCCCCCCAAACTCAAAATTTTCCAATATTTTACTTTACAAGCTTTTTTAAATATTTCTAAAGTACTAATATATAGAGTGCTATAAACACCAGAATCGACTTTAGAAGACAATTTAAGTCATGGGAAGATGTTTTTGAAATCTCTCTTCCCCCCAAACTCAAAAATTTTCCAAAATTTTACTTTAGAAGCTTTTTAAATATTTCTAAAGCACTAATAGATAGAGCGCTACAAATATCGGAAACAACTTTAGAGGACAAATTGTGTTATGGAAAGATGTTTTTGAAATCCTCCTTCCCCCCAAACTCAAAATTTTCCAATATTTTACTTTAGAAGCTTTTTTAAATATTTCTAAAGCATTAATAGATAGAGCGCTACAAATATCGGAATCGACTTTAGAGGGCAAATTGTGTTATGGAAAGATGTTTTTGAAATCCCCCTTCCCCCCAAAATCAAAATTTTCCAAAATTTTTACTTTAGAAGCTGTTTTAAATATTTCTTAAGCACAGGAAATGAACCAGCCAATTATCGATCACTTTCAATTTTATTAGTATTTAGTAAAATATTTGAAAAGGCTAGGCTTTCTCGTCTCCTTACTTTCTTAAAATCTAAAAATTTTCTTTGTGATTTTCAATTTGGTTTAAATTCCGAAGAGAACTTGAACTTTTCTATCTTCTATGAAAAAATTGAAAAGGCTATGCTTTCTCGTCTCCTTACTTTCTTAAAATCTAAAAATTTTCATCGTGATTTTCAATTTGGTTTAAATTCAGAAGAGAACTTGAACTTTTCTATCTTCAATGAAAAATTTGGAACATTATTTAATATTTTTCATCTCTTTGAGAAAAATCTGAACTGAAGTTGAAAATTTGGTATTTTTAACCTAACTAAACTTGCTAGTTCGAACAGAAAAAGTGATATCACTGACGAAAAATATTATTTCTAAGAGAAATTTTGATCATAGTGCTCTCAATCTTAGCGCTTTAGAAATATTTAAAAAAGCTTCTAAAGTAAAACATTGGAAAATTTTTGTGTTTGGGGGAAGGAGGTTTCAAAAACATCTTCCTATAACATAATTTGCCATCTAAAGTTGATTCTGATGTTTGTAACACTCTATGTCTTAGCGCTTTAGAAATATTTAAAAAAGCTTCTAAAGTAAAATTTTGGAAAAATTTTAAGTTTGGGGGGACGGGGATTTCAAAAACATCTTCCCATGACATAAATTGTCCTCTAAAGTCGATTCTGATATTTGTAGTGCTCTATCTATTAGTGCTTTAGAAATATTTAAAAAGCTTCTAAAGTAAAATATTGGGAAATTTGAGTTTGGGGGGGGGGATTTCAAAAACATCTTCCTATAACATAATTTGCCATCTAAAGTTGATTCTGATGTTTGTAACACTCTATGTCTTAGCGCTTTAGAAATATTTAAAAAAGCTTCTAAAGTCAAATTTTGGAAACTTTTGAGTTTGGGGGGGGGGATTTCAAAAACATCTTCCTATAACATAATTTGCCATCTAAAGTTGATTCTGATGTTTGTAACGCTCTATGTCTTAGCGCTTTAGGAATATTTAAAAAAGCTTCTAAAGTAAAATTTTGGAAATTTTGAGTTTGGGGGGGGGGATTTCAAAAACATCTTCCCATGACATAAATTGTCCTCTAAAGTCGATTCTGATATTTGTAGCGCTCTATATATTAGTGCTTTAGAAATATTTAAGCCGGTAAAAGTTCGGATGGCGCGCGCCACTATGAAATTTATACATGAAGCCGGTAAAAGTTGGGAGGTTCGGTTAGGTTAGACTAGATTAGATTAGTAACTTACTTTAGGTTAACTGGCGCACGCCACTATGAAATTTATACATAAAGCCGGTAAAAGTTGGGGTGGCGCGCGCCACTATGAAGTTTATGCATAAAGCCAGTAAAAGTTGGGAGGTTAGGTTAGGTTAGGTCAGGCTATATTAGGTTAGGTTAGGTTAGGTCAGGCTAGATTAGATTAGGTTAGGTTATGTGGCGCGCGCCACTTAACCTGACCTAACCTAACCTAATCTAGCCTAACCTAACCTAATCTATCCTGACCTAACCTAACCTAACCTCCCAACTTTTACTGGCTTTATGTATGAATTTCATAGTGGCGCGCGCCACCCCAACTTTTACCGGCTTTATGTATAAATTTCATAGTGGCGTGCACCACTTAACCTAATGTAAGTTACTAATCTAGTCTAATCTAACCTAACCTAACCTCCCAACTTTTACCGGCTTTATGTATAAATTTCATAGTGGCGCGCGCCATCCCAACTTTTACCAGCTTAAATATTTCTAAAGCACTAATAGATAGAGCGCTACAAATATCAGAATCGACTTTAGAGGACAATTTATGTTATGGGAAGATGTTTTTGAAATCCCCCTTCCCCCCAAACTCAAAATTTCCAAAATTTTACTTTAGAAGCTTTTTTAAATATTCCTAAAGCGCTAGGACATAGAGCGTTACAAACATCAGAATCAACTTTAGAGGACAAATTGTGTTATGGAAAGATGTTTTTGAAATCCACCTTCCCCCCAAACTCAAAATTTTCCAAAATTTTACTTTAGAAGCTTTTTTAAATATTTCTAAAACGCTAAGACATAGAGCGTTACAAACATCAGAATAAACTTTACATGGTAAATTATGTTATGGGAAGATGTTTTTGAAATCCCCCTTCCCCCCAAACTCAAATTTCCCAATATTTTACTTTAGAAGCTTTTTAAATATTCCTAAAGCACTAATATGTAGAGCGCTACAAATATCAGAATCGACTTTAGAGGAAAATTTAAGTCATGGGAAGATATTTTTGAAATCCCCCTTCCCCCCAAACTCAAAATTTTCCAAAATTTTACTTTAGAAGCTTTTTTAAATATTTCTAAAGCGCTAAGACATAGAGCGTTACAAACATCAGAATCAACTTTAGAGGACAATTTATGTTATGGGAAGATGTTTTTGACATCCTTCTTCCCCCCAAACTGAAAATTTTCCAAAATTTTACTTTAGAAGCTTTTTTAAATATTTTTAAAGCGCTAAGACATAGAGCGCTACAAACATAAGAATCGACTTTACAGGATAATTTATGTCATGGGAAGATATTTTTGAAATCCCCCTTCCCCTAAACTCAAAAATTTTTCAATATTTTACATTAGAAGCTTTTTTAAATATTTCTAAAGCGCTAAGACATAGAGAATGATGAAATATGTCTATTTCTGCTCGGAAACTCTCCCAAGGGGGTTAAATGATGAATGGGACAGTGACTCTTCTAGATTCCTCTTCCTTCTGATTATCGTTTGATTAACGAAAGGTAATATGCCGTTATTACTGTATAGTATTAGATGTTTGAAGGTTTTAACTCCAGTGCAGGTTGAAATAAAGATAGAAAAAAAGTGATCAAAACCTCAAATGAAGTCCTAAATTCTTCAATGGCCGATGTAGTTTAAATAGCTTTTTAAGACATGATAGAATTTTTGAAAATTTCAGTGGAAATCTTCAGGGAAAATTTCAGTGGGTTTCGATTTCCGGTAAATTTACAAAAAAAAATCCCGAAATTATACTTTAGAAGCTTTTTTAAATATTTGTAAAGCGCTAATAGATAGAGTGCTATAAACACCAGCATCGACTTCAGAGGACAAATTATATTATGGGAAGATGTTTTTGAAATCCCCCTTCCCCCCAAACTCAAAATTTTCCAAAATTTTACTTTAGAAGCTTTTTTAAATATTTCTAAAGCGCTAAGACATAGAGCGCTACAAACTTCAGAATCGACTTTAGAGGGCAATTTATGTCATGGGAAGATGTTTTTGAAATCCCCCTTCCCCCCAAACTCAAAATTTTCCAATATTTTACTTTAGAAGCTTTTTAAATATTTCTAAAGCGTTAATAGATAGAGTGCTATAAACATCAGAATCGACTTCAGAGGACAAATTATATTATGGGAAGATGTTTTTGAAATCCCTCTTCCCCCCAAACTCAAAATTTTCCAAAATTATACTTTAGAAGCTTTTTTAAATATTTCTAAAGCGCTAAGACATAGAGCGCTACAAACTTCAGAATCGACTTTAGAGGACAATTTATGTCATGGGAAGATGTTTTTGAAACCCCCTTCCCCCCAAACTCAAAATTTTCCAATATTTTACTTTAGAAGCTTTTTAAATATTTCTAAAGCGTTAATAGTTAGAGTGCTATAAACACCAGAATCGTCTTTAGAGGACAAATTGTGTTATGGAAAGATGTTTTTGAAATCCACCTTCCCCCCAAACTCAAAATTTTCCAAAATTTTACTTTAGAAGCTTTTTAAATATTTCTAAAGCACTAAGACATAGAGCGTTACAAACATCAGAATAAACTTTACATGGTAAATTATGTTATGGGAAGATGTTTTTGAAATCCCCCTTCCCCCCAAACTCAAATTTCCCAATATTTTACTTTAGAAGCTTTTTAAATATTCCTAAAGCACTAATGTGTAGAGCGCTACAAATATCAGAATCGACTTTAGAGGAAAATTTAAGTCATGGGAAGATGTTTTTGAAATCCCCCTTCCCCCCAAACTCAAAATTTTCCAATATTTTACTTTATAAGCTTTTTTAAATATTTCTAAAGTACTAATATATAGAGTGCTATAAACACCAGAATCGACTTTAGAAGACAATTTAAGTCATGGGAAGATGTTTTTGAAATCCCCCTTCCCCCCAAACTCAAAATTTTCCAATATTTTACTTTAGAAGCTTTTTTAATATTTCTAAAGCGCTAAGACATTGAGGGCTACAAACATCAGAATTGAATTTAGAGGACAAATGGTGTTATGGAAAGATTTTTTTGAAATCCCCCTTCCCCCAAACTCAAAATTTTCCAAAATTTTACTTTAGAAGCTTTTTAAATATTTCTAAAGCACTAATAGATAGAGCGCTACAAATATCGGAAACAACTTTAGAGGACAAATTGTGTTATGGAAAGATGTTTTTGAAATCCTCCTTCCCCCCAAACTCAAAATTTTCCAATATTTTACTTTAGAAGCTTTTTAAATATTTCTAAAGCACTAATAGATAGAGCGCTACAAATATCGGAAACAACTTTAGAGGACAAATTGTGTTATGGAAAGATGTTTTTTGAAATCCCCCTTCCCCCCAAAATCAAAATTTTCCAAAATTTTTACTTTAGAAGCTGTTTTAAATATTTCTTAAGCACAGGAAATGAACCAGCCAATTATCGATCACTTTCAATTTTATTAGTATTTAGTAAAATATTTGAAAAGACTAGGCTTTCTCGTCTCCTTACTTTCTTAAAATCTAAAAATTTTCTTAGTGATTTTCAATTTGGTTTAAATTCCGAAGAGAACTTGAACTTTTCTATCTTCTATGAAAAAATTGAAAAGGCTATGCTTTCTCGTCTCCTTACTTTCTTAAAATCTAAAAATTTTCATCGTGATTTTCAATTTGGTTTAAATTCAGAAGAGAACTTGAACTTTTCTATCTTCAATGAAAAATTTGGAACATTATTTAATATTTTTCATCTCTTTGATAAAAATCTGAACTGAAGTTGAAAATTTGGTATTTTTAACCTAACTAAACTTGCTAGTTCGAACAGAAAAAGTGATATCACTGACGAAAAATATTATTTCTAAGAGAAAATTTTTGATCATAGTGCTCTCAATCTTTTTAGGATGTATGGAGCGAGTGGGAGCTCACGGTTGAGGAGGAGCTTCTTTTGTGCAATACAAGCATAGATGATAGTGAAGAAGTACTGGAAACCCACTATACTTCTGATGATATTGATGAAGTAATGGAAATCCACTATACGTCATTAGGATTATCATACACATCAGATGATATAGTGAGGAGGGGGCCTTTTGGAAGAATGTGTATTGAAGACGATGAGAAATTGTTGGATATTCTTCCCCCTCTGGTGAATATTGTGATTGTAGATGAAGATGACAACAATTAAATAAATAGATTACCTCATCCTCAAATTGAGGAAATTATCATTGAGGAGGAGGAGGTTGATGATGATAATGATGTTTTATATTTAAAAAGCGTTATAAACATCGATTTGACAAATGAATAAAAATATTTAGAAGAATGATTTTTTTTATCATTGATAAAAAACTTGGCTGTGGACTGCTGTACTAATCATGATTCGTTAGTCTAACATTCTAACAAAAAGAAAGGGAACATTTCGATTTCGAAACAATTTTATTGTATAATTACAACAATAATACTACACATGTACAATTAGCGATACAGTTTATTGTCTTCGATATGCTTCACTAATGCACTTAAAGCACATTGAAGTCTATTCACATGCGCTATTTCAACTTTTGCAGCGAAGCATAATTGATCCTCCATTTGAAATTTGCTCAAGGATATTACATATCTTGCATATACTTCATCCCATTCCAGACAAAGCCGTGATCCTCTCGTAATTTCCACCGCAATGTTTGGTGCTCTTGTATTATTGCTACCAACTCCACTGTCAACTTCTAATAGGGTAAACATTCCACTCATCATAATATCCTAATGAGTAAAGTCAAACTGTTCTCACTCCTTTGAATTCAATTCACAGACTAATAAAAACTATAGCTAAAAACCTTTCCTTATATTCTCTGCAATCCTCTCCCGCTAATACTTCCGGCCCTCTGATTGCCTTAGAAGGAGACATGTGATCCTGTTTCCCGTTATCGGATCAAAACATTCTCCCCAACGATTACGTAAATCAAGTTCACCGAAATTCTCTCCCCTAGATCAATACATTCCCCCTAGTGATTATGTAAATCACCCAAGGAGTCATTACACCTGGCCAAACAACAACAAATCAATCGACCTTGACCCCATTAGACATTAATAACCCATGAAAATACATCAAAATGAGAAAAATCCTGTTTTTTTCATTCTCAGTGACAAAAACCATAAAAACATGCATAAATTATGTACTGTTTGTACTTGTCCTAGTCGAGTCCTGGATCAAAACATTTCCCCTAGCGATTATGTAAATCAACCCTCGTGTCATTACACCTGGCCAAACAACAACAACAAATCAATCGACCTTGACATCATCCATTAGACATTATAAACCATGAAAATGCATCAAAGTGAGAAAAATCCTGTTTTTCATTCTCAGTGACAAAAACCATAAAAACATGCATAAATTATGTACTGTTTGTACTTGTCCTAGTCGAGTCCTGGATCAAAACATTTCCCCTAGCGATTATGTAAATCAACCCTCGTGTCATTACACCTGGCCAAACAACAACAACAAATCAATCGACCTTGACATCATCCATTAGACATTAATCTAAACTGACCATGATTCGTTAGCCTAACATTCTAACAACAAAAAGAAAGGGAACATTTTTGACTTCGAAACAATTTTATTGAATAATTACAACAATAATACTAAGCATGTACAATTAGCGATACAGTTTTTTGTCTTCGATATGTTTCACTAATGCACTTAAAGCACATTGAAGTCTATTCACATGCGCTATATCAACTTTTGCAGCGAAACATAATTGATCCTCCATTTTAAATTTGCTCAAGGATATCACATATCTTACATATACTTCATCCCATTCCGGACAAAGCCGTAATCCTCTCGTGATTTCCACCACAATGTTTGGCGCTCTTGTATTATTGCTACCAAATCCACTATCAACTTCTAATAGGGTAAACATTCCACTCATTATCAGCAAAAATATATCCAAATGAGTAAAGTCAAACTGTTCTCACTCCGTTGAATTCTATTCACAGACTAATAAAAACTATAGCAAAAATCCTTTCCGTATATTCTCTGCAATCCTCTCCCACTAATATTTCAGGCCCTCTGATTGGCTTAGAAAGAGACAAGTGACCCTGTTTCCCGTTATCGGATCAAAACATTCTCCCCAACCGATTATATAAATCAAGTTCTCAACAACAACACAAACAACCACAACAACAAACAACAACAAATAAATCGACCATGAAAATACATCAAAGTGAGAAAAATCCTATTTTTTCATTCTCAGTGACAAAAACCATAAAAACATGCATAAATTATAGCCCGTCAGCATTAGACTAAATTGTAGATGGCAGCACGGTGTTCGTTTCGGAGATATTATGCCCTCTCTACTCATGTGCAGTGACCGTCATCAGTAGTAAAACTCACTTCAGTTTTACTACTGATGAGGTCACTGCATATGTGACCGAAATATCTGGTATTTTTGTAAATTTCTATCACTGTTTGTGAAACACTATCGATTATAAGGATTTTATCCCTACTTGAAATTTTATTTATCGTCACGGAAAGGCAGTGTGGTCTCCGAAATTATCTAAGCTAAACTTGGGGCCTTATCAAATCTATGCTGTAAGCTAAGCCTTGTCCCGTAAGGACATAAAGGCTAGACAAAAAAAATTGCAGCCAAATATTTTATTAAATTATATCAGTTGCAAAAAAAAATTTGAAGATACCTGAAAAGCTCAAAAGTTGCTATAAACAATTTATCATAAAAGTGAGCTAAAAGCAATTTATGAGAAAAGTTTGTTCCATATATGACAAAAAGGTAAAAACAAAAATCAGAAAATTCCATCTCAAGATTTTTCAAAGCCAATTCTCATGCTACAGGTTCAGCTATTGTTAGATAAAACTTTAAAAAATTATATATTTGCTTAGAAAACGATAAAACTTGAATCTGGAATTATAACTGTTAAACCTAGTATTATGAAAAAAAATTCGTCTCAGGTTTTTGGCGAACCCTGAGCACATGTAGCGCATAGAACGCAGACGTAGTGAGAGTTTTAGAGCGCATATTAGCACATGGAATGAATTTGTATACGTAACTTGTGTTTTTAATACATGAACAATTAAACAACTCTCTGGAAGAATTATCTAGACTGGATAGGAAAAAAATATGGGTTTATATGCAATGATTTTTGCTGACTTAGATCAGTCAGATTAGAAGTTTTGCTTAGCTAATTTAAATATGAAAAAAGCAGTGCAGTCATTAAATAAATTGTAAGGGTACATAATTATTGTTTGTATGCTAAGATCCAGGAATTGAGAAATAGTTACAGAAGATTTTGTCACTTTATTTTTACTTTCCACTTTTGTCTTAACAAGTCTGCTGGTTAGCGGAAATGGCTGAGTTTGTCCTATCAATAAAGCTAGATTACCATTGCACAGTAAAAAGTGTCAATACGAAGAATTTACCATTTTGGCCCGAAAGCCATTTCGCACCATACAATTGTTGTTTTACTGTACACATTTTCTATTATCATTTTTTCAACAATTTCCCGCAAAGATTAAAAAATCTGATAAAAGTAATATGGGTTTACTTTTGGCATCTAGTATTACTTGTGTTATATGTCCTGTTTTTGTCTCCGTGTGTTTTTGTCTTGTACCTTTCATTTTCTCTTTTTGCTCAGATTGTTGTTTTTATTTGTTCATCATTTTTATTGGCAATTGGGGATGATAAACGGTTGCCTTGAAATTTGAGTACTTTTTGGTCGATTATATATATACTTGTCGTTATTAATGGAGTTTAAAATTTAGTTTCTGTTGTTAGGTGCCGAAAACGTTTTTTTATGGTTACTGTTCATGTATCAATACTCTGTAACATATTGTAACGTTATTTCTGAATTGTAGATTGGATTCAATTTTGTGTATTATTTTAACTCCATATGGCTCCTATTCATGTCGTAGGCACAAAGAATAACCATAGATCATTTCTGACATGAATAACTTTTTTCCTATTGAGATTCCTTTTAAAAAATAAGTAACATACATGAACCCGTTTTGATGTTTTATATTGGTAGAGTCAATTGATGAACAAGATTTCTAAATGAGATGTATTTTTTAAATCTTGTACTTAAGCTAATGAGTATTTTTGCTTATGTTGATCAATTAGCAGATATTTAGCTTTTGGTACAATGTTTGTTAACGAGTCGGTCTAATGTAAATTAAATGGGAATGTGTAGATGTAAGTTAAATCATATACTGACTATTTGTTCATTAATAGAATCATTATGACGACAAATAATTGTTTATTAGTTTCTTTTACATAAACTAATAGTATTTAGGATTCTGACATCGAATATAGCATTTAAGCTTGACGGAACTACTAAGTTATGAGGTAACGTACTGGCAATGCAGATAGTGTAATATTACAAAATACGGGCTGAAAAAAAATATTAATTGAATCCGCTGAAATTAGGTAATTAGATAAACTTGCTAAAAAAAAATATAGAATGACCCAATCGATGCCCCTGGCTGAATAACACATCAGTCAATTAATAAGCATTAGTTCTAATGAATATTTGAACAGTATTGTCTGCTGAGTTTTTAAAACCATTAAATTTTAAATGCTAAATCGCATGCTTCCTTTCCCAAAATTGATTGCTTCCAAGTGGACCCATTCACAGTGCAACAAATCTTTGAGTCCCTTAGCTGCTTGTGACACTGTTGATACTTTCAGGCCGACAACACTTCCTGTGACGTAGCATATCCCCCTTCTGTCAGAAGCTCTTTTGACATTTCATGCAGGCAAATGGCTTTTCCCTTGAGCTGACTCTGATATGTGATGAAATGGCTTGTTTTGCTGAAACGCTTCTCACCCTCTGCGCATTGGTATTCTTGTCTTCTGAAAATGACCGCAGATCAGGACTGCTTATTCTAACTGCTTGACTGCCTGAGTCCAGAATTTTCACGCTTACTGTCACACTGAACATGTACCTTTTGTGGGTCATATCGGATGGATAGCCATTACTTTACTGTGTATGGAATTGCAAATTGCGAAATATGGGCCGAAGGAAAATATTAATTGAATCTGATGAAATTAAGTAATCTGGTGAAGTTTTATTTTTAGATAAGGAGTGTTCGAGTTGGTTTCGCTATCTGAATATAGGGTGAATCAAATGTATTATTTTTTGAAGTGCTCATACCACGATTGTCTCAAATATATTATGTTGTGTTTTGTGATATCAAACACAAATTAATAGCAGAAGAACAACTTTTTTCTACTTACATTAACAAGACTTTAACTTTGAAATGAATGTTTCAAGTACTGAACAGTATGCGACATTCAGAAACAGACTAACTTAAAATATAACATTATGAATTTGAGAGCTGTTTTGACCTTCGACTATTATTAAGTGAACTCAGCGTTTCATCACATACACTAAAAGTATTGTATTTTTTGGTCACTACATTAAAAGTCGAATATTCATTAATACTTCTGATTGCCTTGTTTACATTAAGGTTGCAATGGCTTATCGTGACATATTTATTTCAAAAGCAAAAAGTGGTAATTGCCTAGTTTTTAATTCCGAGAGATTTTAAATATCTTCCTTTTGCAACTTTTTTTCAGAATAAAGAAGAACTTTAATTATTTGAAAGAGTCTTGAATTGATGGAAGAGAAAAGGCAATCGTTTTATAACTAAGAAAGTACTTTTTTGTAAGAATTCTAAAGCGCTAATTTTGCAAGACTCTTCAGAAAGTTGTTTCGCTACAGTTTTTGCACATTTCAGATCCCGAAATAAAACACCAACTGTTTTCTTAAATGGCGACGCACCTGGCGGCACGTCGCCAGGTGCGCCGATTTTTGTTTGTCGGCACGCCGCCGATTTTAGACCGGCGGCACACCACGGCGCGCCGATTTTTCTGATTAAAAATAATAATAAAAATTCCACTTCACCAAGCACGTTCAACCTCGATTTTAGTAAGGATTTTTAAATGGTTGGCTGAAAACATACAAGAACAATATGACAAAACAGGAATTTATTGGGTCGTGCGGAAAGTGTTTATATTCACCGTCGATCAGACCAAGTAGAATTCTCATTTTTAGCCACTAGACCCAGGGAAACCTATGTTGTGTTTATGTTTAACATCGCATTGTTCCTATAAAATCCCGTGTTTAGTCATTTCCTTCTTTTTAATGATTTGGGCTAATGTGTGTATAACTTTCAAAGTTTGAAGTTCAAACATCTCCTGTTCATCAAATACATACGAAAAGGAAGTGAAAAAAAACAAACAAATAACAACATCGAA
Organism: Artemia sinica; assembly: GCA_027921565.1. NCBI lineage: Eukaryota > Metazoa > Arthropoda > Branchiopoda > Anostraca > Artemiidae > Artemia > Artemia sinica. The sequence continues at coordinate 46,672,973 of CM051272.1, read as the reverse complement.
AAAAACACTGTATACAAATCAGATACCATGGCTTAACAACACCAACAATTTTAAATCAGCGGTTACATCACTTCAGGTACAATTGATGTAACAAAAGTGAGTTTGTTCACTCTGCCTGGAGCCATTGATCTTTTTGCAGTCACTATCAGTCCTGTCGTGCTAAAAAGCCGTTTATCTGGGGCACATGTGGCCGGTACAGCCAGAACTTGACGAGCGTAAACTGCCACTCGCGGGATCTGATACTAGTATTGGACCTTGGGGTCCCACAGAATGCCGCAAATGGGCTTCTTCTTGTATCTGCTGAAATAAGTTATTTTATAATGGAGAACGAACCTGCACCTTCACCATAGAGCTCCTGCGCCCTACACTACAGGAGGAACTAAACTGCACCTTTACCCTCTTTTCTTATCAACACGGAATAACCCTCCGGAATTTTTTTCTGAAAGAAGTGGTCAAGTTATAACGTTTCAAGTCAAAGTTTAAGGCTACTTCAACTTCAGTGCGCTCTGCTAGCTGTGCAAAAAAAATGTAATTCATTTCTATAGATATATTTCTATACTAGCTCTAGATAATCTACCAAGCGGGAAACTACCGCAAATCAGGATCGATAAATAAATGAAACCCAACACGAACAAAAATAACAATAAATAACTGAGTCAAACTCAAAACGAGCAGAAATTAACATAAGTTGGGCTCAAAACCCCTATGCCTTCCCAAGGCCAGAACATATTTTTCACTTTAGTGAAAAAATATAAATGTTTTTAGTTTTATAACTTTAATAAATCAAATAATATTAACATTGTGATTACTAAATATCAGTATATGTATATTAAACTGACAATGCATATTCATTTGTATTTTTGTCAGTAAAGTACAAATTATGTCCTGGCCTTGGGAAGGCATAGGGGTTTTGAGCCCAACTAATGTTAATTTCTGCTCGTTTTGAGTTTGAATCGGTTATTTATTGTAATTTCTGTACGTTTTGGGTTTCATTTATTTATCGATGCTGATTTGTGGTAGTCTCATGCTTGGTAGATTATTTGATTTTAATTTTGCTCATTTTTAGTTTAATGAATTTCTTTACTTTTCTTTGAAAAACTTATTTTTTGGAAACAGTTTTTTTAATTAATTTCAGTTCGTTTTATATTGACATAGTCTTTTCAGGGAAAAAGAAAATAATACTTTAAATCTTTTCGTTTTTTTTAAGAATTTATAGTTTAGCCTGCTATTTGTATGCTGGAAAACAATTTTCAGCAAAATTTAACAACATATACCCTTATAAAAATCTGGACACAAATATTAGTGTTTAATTTAGTTTCATACCTCCTCTAGTTGACCTGAAATGGAAAACTTGATAACATTCGCAAAAATTTTGTTTACTTTCTTTGATAGCTTGGATACACTTACGCTATTTTTATTTGGTCAAATTTTAAGAGCAGAAGAAGCCCTGAAAGTTTGAACATAATACCCTCAGTCATTCTTGGGATACTGCTGAGATGCCTTATTCGGAATTAGCATAAACAGAGTGCATTTTGATTTTAATTTTCTTAAGGCAACATTTACTTTCTAAACATAAAGGCAAATGGGAGGGTGGGCGTGGGAGGGGGATTAGTTTTCCTCCAATCACTTTAGACTATTAAAAGGACATCAGCCCTTTCTATTTTCAATCGAATGAGCCCTTTTTGAAGTTCCTACGACAACTCCTTCGATACGAAGTGCCCTGGTATAAACAACAACAACAACAAAAAAATGATACATTATACCCACATCGATCTCTACTATAAAAATGTCAAGCCTTCCAATCACTTTTGATTATTAAAAGGGCACTAGGCTTTTCGATTTCCAAACTAATGATCCCTTTTTGAGTTTTTACGACAACACTTTCTATAAACACCGTATATGCCCCCAGGGCATAAATTACAACCCTTACCCTAAGGGCTGTGAGGGTGGTTGTCATCCTCTAAGGCCTAATTTCCAGAACTTTCAACTACGTTAAACAAAATGGCTATCTCAAATTTTGATTGTATGTGTTTCGGGAAATGGTGGGCGTGGAACGGGTGTTAGTTGCCTTCCAATAACTTTTGACTATTAAAAAGGGCCCAAGCCACTCCAATCTCTAACTGAATAAGCCCTTTTCGAAGTTTCTACGACAACTTCTTTGATATGAAGTGCCCTGGTCTAAAGGAAAAATAATAAATAATACATTGTGCCAACATCGTTCTTATATACTTCCAGGGCATAACTACAAAACCCTTGCCCTAAGGTTTGTGGGGGAGTAACCTCCTAAAAAACATATTCTCTCTCTGGAAATCAGTTACTCTGAACAAAATGGCTATCTTAAAATTTTGATTGGATGTGTTTGGGGAAACGGTGGGCGTGGAAGGGGTGTTAGCTGCCTTCCAATCACTTTTGACTATTAAAAAGGGCACTATTTATTCTAATTTCCATCGAATCAGCCCTCTTTGAAGTTTCTACGACAACTCCTTCGATACGAATTGCCCTGGTATGGAAAAAAAATAATACATTGTGCCAACATTGTTCTTTACTTGGACAGCTCGATTGCACTGCCTATGACAACATCCTGAATTGCCTAATGCTCTTTTACCTGCCTCTTTTCATCCGAAAAATCAGAAAGAAAAATGAACAGAGTTTTAAAGTGGAAGGTAAAATTTTTGTTTCAAGAAAAATTTCTTCTTCTCCTTCCTATGAACCGATATACATGGCGAGCCCAAGATGAAAGTATTTATTTTTAAGAAACAGATTAGCCGGGATGACGGTTGAGGCCCGGAGGTCGATATCGATAACCAAAAAAGAGAGAAAAAAAAAACAAAAAAAATGGCGGCGTATTAGTGACGCCGCCGCCGATAGAATCAGCGGCGGCGTCAGCGTGCTGATGCAAGCTCGGTGACGCGCCGCCGTTTTTTTTTCGGCGGCACACCGCCGACTTTTCGGTGCGGCTTCGGGTTCTATCCACAAGCATTTGCTTACAGTAAGGATGCAGCGCATCGGTAATCAGATACGTGAGTTTTTTCGCACATAGGGACATTTCGTCGGGGATCTTACCGGGGAACATCGCATGGATGGTTGCGACAATATGGTCTGAAGAGTTAGCAGACATGGAACTCTGTACCGTCTGAAGTGCCCATATTAACTTAGCTTTATAAGCGGCATCACGCTCACAAAACATGTTTGTACCAACTAATGGTTTATCCTTGGTTGTTTCATCAACTCGAGATTGTCCGGTCAGGTGAAGCTGTAGTGGATGTAGTTGAGCATTAACTGTGGCTTTGTGTTCAGCAGATCGCAAATGTTAGTTTAGCTGAGCAAACCCATCTGTGCAACCAAGATTTTTCAAGCAGAGTTTGCAAAAGAACGAGTATTGGTAGTTCCCAGTCCTACACCATTCGCCAATCTTTCTACCGCTGAAATCCGTCTTAGCAAGCCATGAACTATTGAACTTGGTAGGCCCCATACCTAATTACCAAGCATCACCTAAAAAATAGCATCCCGCGATTAAAAGGCCATAAAAAGAAAAAATGTGGATGTGTCCGAAACTGGGCCGTATTCGCATCAGCCTTTATTAGCGTTCAGCCAGGAAACCCATAAGTCGAAAGAACTGATAGTCTCATTAAGCAGAGACTACTAGCCTATATACTGATCTGCGCTCATTTCAGACAGGCCCAACATGACAAAAAACAAAACATAGGCTACTAAGTCAACACAACAGCATAGCCCAGGCAGAAGCAGCTTACTAATCCCAACACAAAACATCAGTTAAGTTAAAACAGCTCAACAGTTGTAATAATTATCGATTTACACCGAAAGACAGCACAGTCTACAAGCAGAGTCAAAAGCAAAGAAAAGCACATCTTGGCTTACTTAACGAGCATTGAAAATTGCAAATCATGAGCAATGTTCTTACTGCTCTTTAGCCGAAAATATAGGAATAATATAATTTTAGCCAAAATATAGGCATTTTATAGGAGTGCATTAAAATATAGGAATTTATTGGAATTTATAGGCGAGTCCGAACCCTGCTCTAGAGGGAGAAGGAGTTGAGGTTGGTACTTCAAAATACCTTCCCAGGACATACTTTAGCCTGTAGACCCATCCCTGAAAGTTTGATTTTCCTAACCTAACCCCTTCCCAAGACTTCCGAAAGTAGCTAAAGTAGAACTTTACCACATTGGAGTTCTTTGTTATTTGAGTTACTTTCTACTCAAATAACAGGAAATGCATTTTTAAAATTAAAGACAGAGAAAAAGAAACTGATAACTGAAAATTTAGGTAAAATATTGTTTTATCAAAATGTCAATAGGTCAACCTGTTATGTAGGCAAATTTCAGGATGTTGACTTACGAATAAAGTGGATATACCACTCAATGCATTTTTTATGCTCTTACGAATATAATAATCATTTTTGTCGGAAACGAATTTTACCCTTGCCCCCTATACATACCAATTCAGGGTATATTTTGCACATAAGGGGGATGGGGGTATATTTTATTTCTGATGTAAATGAGAGGTAAGTTTAAACTTTACCCCCACCCCTCTAATGTGCAAATATATACCCTGAATTTGTATATATAGGGGGGGGGGTAAAATTCATTTCCAACAAAAATGATTATTACATTTGTAAAGAGCATAAAAAGGCATCGAGTGGTATATTCACTTTATTTGTAAGTCAATAATATGATTTGGTAAATATTTACCCTTTGAAATACTTTCCCAAGACAGACTTTAGCCTGTACACCCATCCCTGAAATTTCCATTTTCCTAACCAAGCCCCTTTCCAAGATATCCAAAAGTGGCTAAAGTAGAATTTTATTGATCATTTCGTTTTTTTAGGACTTTATACTTTGGTCTACTAGTTGTATGCTGGAGAAAAATTTTCAGCAATTTTTAACATAATACACCCTTTTAAAAATCTAGACACAAATAGTAATGTTTAATTTCGTTTCATACCTCCTCTAGTTGACCTGAAATATAAAACTTGATACCATTCGCAAAAAAATCTGCTTACTTTCTTTAATAGGTTGGATACACTTACGCTATTTTGACTTGGTTAAATTTTAAGAGCAGATGTAGCCCCTAATTTGAACATAATACCCTCAGTCGTTCTTGGGATACTGCTGAGCTGCCTTATTGGGAATTAGCATTAACACAGTGCATTTTGATTTAATCTTAAGGCAACATTTAGTTTTTAAACATAAAGACAAATGGGAGGGTGGGCGTGGGAGGGGGATTAACTGCCCTCCAATCACTTTTGACTATTAAAAAGGGCATCAAGCCTTTCTATTTTCAATCAAATGAGCCTTTTTCGAAGTTCTTACGACAACTCCTTCGATACGAAGTGCCCTGGTCTAAACAACAACCACAAAAAATGATACATTATACCCACATCGATATCTACTATAAGAATTTCAAGCCTTCCAATCACTTGCGACTATTAGAAAGGGCACTAGGCCTTTCGATTTCCAATCGAATGAGCCCTTTTTGAGTTTCTACGACAACACTTTCTATAAACACCTTATATGCCCCCAGGGCATAAATTCCAACCCTTACCCTTAGGGCTGTGAGGGTGTTGTCATCGTTCAAGACATATTTTCCAGAACTTTCAACTACGTTAAACAAAATGGCTATCTCAAAATTTTGATTGGATGTGTTTGGGAAAATGGTGAGCGTGAGAGGGGTTTTAGTCCCTCTCCATCATTTCAACTATTAAAAAAGGCACTAGCCCTTTTAATTTCCAATCAAATGAGCCCTTTTGAAGTTTTTACAACGACGCTTTCAATAAAAACTTTATATGCCCCAAGGGCATAACTTACAACCCTTGCCCTGATGACTGGAAGGGGGGAATTTGTTACCCTCAAAGACCTAATTTCCAGAACTTTCTACTACATTGAACACAATGGCTATCTGAACATACTCATTAGATATGTTGAAGGGAATCGTGCACGTGAGATGGTGATTAGTTACCCTCCAATCACTTTCGACTATTAAAAAGGGCACTAGCCCTCTCAATTCCCAATTGAATGAACCCCTTTTTGAAGTTCTTACGAAAAATCTATCTATAAAAACCTTATATGCCCCAGGGCATAACTTACAACCTTAGCCCTGGGGGCTTTGGGGGGTTTGTCATCCTTAAATACATAATTTCCAGAGCTTTCAACTACGTTGAACGAAATGGCTATCTCTAAACTTTGATTGAATGCGCTTCGAGAAATGGTGGGAGTGGGAGGGGGGGGGGTCAATTACTCTCCACTCACTTTCAACTATTAAAAAGGGCAATTTCAATTTCCAAACAAATGATCCCTTTTTGAAATTTCTACAACAACTTTCTATATAAAGCTTATATGCCCCCAGGGCATAACTTACAACCCTTGCACTGAGGGCTCTGAGAGGGGTTATCATCCTAAAAGACCTAATTTCCAGAACTTTGGACTATGTTGAACAAAATGGATATCTCAAAATTTTGATTGGATGTGTTTGGGGAAATGGTGGGCGTGAGAGGGGGTTTATTTGCCCTTCAATCCCTTTCGACTATTAAAAGGGCACTAGCCCCTTCAATTTCCAAATAAATGATTCCTTTTTGATGTTTTTACAACATCACTTTCTATAAAAACCTTACATACTCCTAGGGCATAACTTACAAACCCTTGCCCTGAGAGTTGTGGGGGGAGGGGTTGTCATCCTTAAAGACCTAATTTCCAAAACTTTCCACTACATTGAATAAAATGGTTATCTAAAAATTTTGATTGGATGTGTTGGGGGAAAAGGTGGGTGTGACAGGGGGGCTAGTTGCCCGCAAATCACTTTTGACTATTAAAAAGGGCACTAGCCCTTTGAATTTCTATTCGAACGATCTCTTTTTGAAGTTTCTACGACAAAGATTTCAATAAAAACTTATATGCCCTCTGGACATAACTTGTAACCCTTGTCCTGAACACTGTGGGAGGAGTGTCCTTCTCAAAGGTATAATTTCCTGAAGTTGAAACTGCGTGAAACAAAATGGCTATCTAAAAATTTTGATTGGATGTGTTGGGGAAAAAGGTGGGTGTGACAGGGGCGTTAGTTGCCCGCAAATCACTTTCTACTATTAAAAAGGGCACTGGCCCTTTGAATTTCCATTCGAATGAGCCCATTTTCATATTTTTACGACAAAAGTTTCAATAGAAACCTTATGTGCCCCCAGAGCATAACTTATAACCCTTGCCCTGAAGACTGTGGGGCAGTGTCCTGCTCAAAGGTATAATTTCCTGAACTTTAAATTGCGTGAAACAAAATGGCTATCTAAAAATTTTGATTAGATATGTTTTGGGAAAGGGTGGGCGTGGAAGGGGTGTTACTTGCCTTCGAATCCCTTTCGAATATCAAAAAGGGAAATAGCCATTTCAATTTCCAATCGAAAGAGCCCTTTTTGAAGTTTCTACGACAATGCGTTCTATAAAAACATTAATTGGCCCCATGGAAATCGTTGCTAGAAAAACATCATTGCCGAATTTCTTTTCTTGTGAGTATTCTTTTCTTATAAAAAAGGCAGAAAAAGTTTGTAAGTTCAATTCAGAACAGCTAAAGCTAATATGTAAACAGCAAAAATATTTACGGTGCGTGAGCAATAATTTAAATGTTATAATTCAAACTAGAAAAATGACTAAAAATTTCAAAATTAATTTGTTTTTCTTTTTAGATAAAATCGTCTCGCTACGTGATTAAGCTTAGAGGTTTAAAGGCAACCAGTTATATGATATCAGTAGGGAGGCCCCCAAAAAATTGCAATTAATACAAATGATGATTCGATATTGGACATTGGATAACAACAATTCTAAAAACACTGAAAAAGAAAACCAAAAGTTTGAAGCTTAGTAGAAATCGTTGCTAGAAAACATCAGTACCGAATTTCTTTTCTTATAAGTATAAGCACTGTCTTTTTAAGACATGAAAAAGGTTGAAAAATTCAATAAGTTCATTATGTAATAATGTATCGCCAAAGTTATTATGTAAACTGAAACATCGTAGAGAGTTGCTTAACGGCTCGTTTTCAAGGAAATTGATGTGGTTAAAATCCTTTTGTAACTAAATTTTTTTTTAATAAAAGCAATTTCTTATGAAAAAATGCATTTTTCTATAACACTGCTGCAGTTTATGTTATTAATCTAGGTTGCAGTTGTAGCTAGCAAATTAGTTGAAAGAATAACGGCCCATAGTAAAAACCAAAATAGCCCATAACTCCTAAAAATAGAGTCAGATCAAAACAAAAAGTACACAATTAGAACCGCCTTGTCATAAACCCTTATGTAGGAAGCTTACCGTCCCTTGGCCTTAATAACAATTGCCGAGAGATGAACGTGTATAAATATTGCATTCACTTATTACATCATATCCGGGTTGCAGCGGTAGCTAGCAACCTAGTAAGAGACGATCACGTCCAATGTTAAGAAATATAAAAACCCATAGTTCTTAAAAAAGAGTCAGATCAAAACAAAAAGTACACCATTAGAACCGCCTTGTCCGAAACCCCTGCATAGTAAAATTTCTGTCCCTTGGCTTGAACAGCAAGGGAAATATATTGGCTTGAAAATCAAGAAAAGTGGCAGCTACTACAACATTCTGCCTAAACGGGATATTTTTTTCTTTTTTTTTCTTTTTTCTTTTCCACAGATAGCTTGGCACTGGAACATCGTAAAGGGTTGTTCAATAGCGCATTTTCAAGGAAATTAATTGGGTTAAAAATCTATAGTAACTAAAATAAATTATTTCTAAAAGAGAATAAATTTTTCCACCAAAAACTGCATTTTGATGTCTTTTCACACTGCAGTCTTTCAAACATAATCGTATACCAGCGGTAAGAATTGAACCCACGCCTCTGAAGAGACTGGTGGCTAACACCAGTGCCTTGGACCACTCGGCCAGGCTGCCTCTCATAAATAAATATATATGTGAATTTGGGTTGCAGCAGTAGCTAGCAACCTAGTAATAGACGATCAGTCCAATGCTAAGAAATATAAAAACCCAAAACTCCTAAAAATAGAGTCAGATCAAAACAAAAGTACATCATTAGAAATACCTTGTCTGAAACCCTACTAGATAAATAATGAACGTCATCATAGTTTTATATTAGAGCTATGACGTGAATAGAGTGACGTCATAATTAGTATATAAGGAAAGTCAAAACTGAAAATTCTCTCATTCTTGATTAGAATAATGGTTAGATCGAAGCAAGCTATACGCAATTTGAAGAAAGAGTACTACACAAACAACAGAGCTAGTATCTTGAAAAGAGAAAAGCAAAGGTATTCAACCGACCAGGCGTATCGAGAAGTAAAAATTGAGAGAGCAAAACAAAGGTATTCAACCGACCAGGCGTATCGAGAAGTAATAATTGAGAGAGCAAAAGAAAACAGCAAGATGTGTTATCACAATGATGAAGATTATAGACATGCAAAAATTGAGACAGCCAAATATAATAAAGAACGACCTCTTGCCTATACTAAATTTTATACGCCACTTAATTATAGTATAGCTTCGTAATTTCATAGATAGCTTGGCACTGCAACATCATAGAGAGTTGTTTAATGGCTCATTTTAAAGGAAATTAATGGGGTTAAAAATACTTTGTAATTATAAAACAAATATTTTTAATTTACATTAAAAGACGATCACTGAAATAACAAACCATTCCATACATCGACTTAGTTAGCTGCTTGATTGTTTGAGTTTCGTCTCTTACTATTTAAAAGAAGAAAAAGCCGTAGGCTTTTTCCTGTTTGTATTTATAGTTAAAAAACGAACTCAAGTCCAAAGAAACTGAACCCTGTGGTTCATTCATATTATCTTCATTATTTTAGCTAGAATGTAAATAAACAAGTTTCTTTTTTAAATTTTAAATTGAAAAGATAGTGCTTTTAATTCAACATATTAAAAGTTCTCCCTGACGGGGAATCGAACCCCATTCTCCCAGGTAACAAGAGGGCATGCTTACCATTAGACTATCGAACACTTATAAAATAAAAGTTACATATAAGATATGATAATAATTTTTTAATCCGGGCTGCAGCGGTAGCTAGCAACCTAGTAAGAAACGATCACGTCCAATGTTAAGAAATATAAAAACGCATAGCTCCTAAAAAAAGAGTCAGATCAAAACAAAAAGTGCACCATTAGAATCGCCTTGTCCGAAACACCCGTATAGGAAACTTTCTGTCATTTGGCTTGAACAGCAAGGGAAATATATTGGCTTGAAAATCAAGAAAATTACATGAAGGACCGATATAGTTCATCATGAGTGGTGTTTGTCAATTAGGTTTTTTTATATAACTATCCATTATTATGTAAAATGCAGTAATTTTTGGGTTAATTTAACTAATTTAACGGTTAATTTGTTATCCGGGTTGCAGCGGTAGCTAGCAACCTAGTAAGAGACGATCACGTCCAATGTTAAGAAATATAAAAACCCATAGTTCCTAACAAAGGAGTCAGATCAAAACAAAAAGTACACCATTAGAACCGCCTTGTCCGAAACCCCTGTATAGGAAACTTTCTGTCCCTTGGCTTGAACAGCAAGGGAAATATATTGGCTTGAAAATCAAGAAAATTGACTTTAACCACGTTATTCTCCCCAAACGAGATATTTTTTTCTTTTTTCTTTTTTTTTTTTTCTTTTCCACAGATAGCTTGGCACTGGAACATCGTAGAGGGTTGTTCAATAGCTCATTTTAAAGTAAATTAATTGGGTTAAAAACCTTTGTAACTAAAATAAATTATTTCTAAAAGAGAATAAATTTTTCCACCAAAAACTGCATTTTCGATGTCTTTTCACACTCCAGTCTTTCAAACATAATCGTATACCAGCGGTAAGATTTGAACCCACGCCTCCGAAGAGACTGGTGGCTAACACCAGTGCCTTGGACCACTCGGCCAGGCTGCCTCTCATAAATAAATATATATGTGAATTTGGGTTGCAGCAGTAGCTAGCAACCTAGTAAGAGATGATCAGTCCAATGCTAAGAAATATAACAAAACTCCTAAAAATAGAGTCAGATCAAAACAAAAGTACATCATTAGAATTACCTTGTCTGAAACCCTACTAGATAAATAATGAATGTCATCATAGTTTTATATTAGAGCTATGACGTGAATAGAAAAACATGAAATTATATTGTTGTTTCTGAAGACGTCATGAAATAATATCATTGCTCTATGACGTCAACAAAATCATTACGCTGTGACGTCATAATTACTACTTAAGAACTACAAAGATGAAAATGTTCTCATTCATAATTACATAATGGTTTCAATCAAGCAAGTCGCACGCAAGTTGAAAAAACAGTACTACACAAACAACAGAGATAGTATCTTGAAAAGAGAAAAGCAAAAATATTCAACCGACCAGGCGCATCGAGAAGTAAAAATTGAGAGAGCAAAACAAAGGTATTCAACCGACCAGGCGTATCGAGAATGTAATAAAGATCAAACTCTTCCGTATACTAACTTGCATACGCAACTTCACTATAGTTAAGATTACAGTATTTATATTTTTACATTAAAAGACGATCACTGAAATTTATAATAAAGAACCACCTCTTGCCTATACTAGATTTTATAGGCCACTTAACTATGGTATAGGTTAGTAAAGTTTACATAAAGGACTGATATAGTTCATTATGTTAAAGAACGAATTCTAGGCCATAGTAACTAATTTAATTTTGAAAAGAAGAAATTTACATAAAGGACCGATATAGTTCATCATAAAAGATATTTGTCAATTAGGTTTTTTTGACATAATTATCCATTATCATGTAAAACGCAGTAGTTTTTGGGGGGTTTTAACAAAAAATTTATTTGTTAACTGAAACTAGAATAATTCCTGAAAATTTTAAATATAATAATTTTATTTAACTGCAAACTGCAAAAATATTTATGATGTCAGAGCAATAATTTTAACTTTTTAATTCAAAACAGTATACATTAATCCAGTAAGGGACGATCACACCCAATGGTAAAAATGAAATAGGTCTTATATCCTAAAACTAGAATCACATCAAAAACGATGTACACTATTAGAATCAAACAGTTCGTAGTAACGAAATGTATAGTAAGAGTTACATTAAAGAATAGTTCATATAAATGAAGAATCGCTATAATAAAGATTGAACTCTTGCTTTTGCTAACTTGCATAGGCAACTTAACTATAGTTAAGATTAAAGTACTTATATTATGACAAAGCATTTTGTCTCTTACTATTTCAAAGAAGAAAAAGCCGTAGGCTTTTTCTTGTTTGTCTGGGTTGCAGCGGTAGATAGAAACCTAGGAAGAGACGATCATGCACCATAGTAAAAATTAAATAACCCATAACTCCTAAGAATATAGTCAGATGGAAACAAGAAGTACACTATTAGAATGGCATTCTCCAGTGCCCCTAGATAGGAAACTAAATGTCCCTTCGCTTGAAAAACAAGGAAAACCTATTGCTTTGAAAATCAAGAAAATGGCTGTAACAACGATATTCCTCATCGACAGCAGGTTTGCTTTTTCCGTTTTCTTTTCAGTGCAGCTGGTGGGGCACTGGAAAATCATATAGAGCTGTTTAATGGCTCATTTGAAAGGAAATTGATGTATTTAAAAAGGTTTATAACTAACATCATATATTTTAAAAAACAAAATTATTTTTTACGAAAAACTGTATTTTCTATAGTTCGGTAGTAGAAAGTTCTATAGTAGAAAATCGTGCATACAAAATTCAAAACAGGATTTTGACAATTTTACAATAAAGAACGATACCTTGCCCATGTTAACTAAAACATAAATAGGGATTATGTAATTTCCATCAGTATCATGGCTGTAGAGATGGCTGAAACCTAGTTACAATAAAAGACGATCATTGGAATAACAAACAATTGCATACATTGGAATTAGGTAGCTACTTGATTGCTTGAGACTCGTCTCTTACTATTTCAAAGAAGAAAAAGCCGTAGGCTTTTTCCTGTGTGTAATCAGTTTATTATCATAGACAGCGCGCTAGCACTGCCTGAGTAAAGAACGATCCGGGTTGCAGCGGTAGCTAGCAACCTAGTAAGAGACTTACAGTAAGGACCGAAGTCTATTCGTAGCATTGATCCGGTAAGAGCAACCTAGTAAGAGACGATCACTTCCAATGTTAAGAAATATAAAAACCCATAACTCCTAAAAAAAGAGTCAGGTCAAAACAATTACATTAAAAGACGATCATTCGAAGAACATACCATTGCATATATTGGACTTAGTTAGCTGCTCGATTTCTAGGAAAAAATCTTATTTATCAACGGAAACTAGAATAATTCCTGAAAATTTAAAATAAGATAGTTTTATTTATCTGCAAAGTGCAAAAATATTTATGGTGTCTGATCAATAATTTTCATTTTTTAATTAAAACCAGAAATAAACCTGAAAATTATAAAATTAGTTTGGTTTTCCTTTTGTTTCAATTGGCTCAACACGTTACATAAAGGATCGAAATAGTTCATTATAAATCTTGATTATGTAAGTTTCATCTTTATCAGGGTTACAGAGGCAGTTAAAATTTAATACAGAGGATCGACACAGTTCGTTATATCTATCAAACAGTTCGTGGTAATGAACTGTATAGTAAGAGCGACCCGTCTCGCTAGTATCCGAAACTCTAGGGAACGGAATTTAGATACCGATACATACATTAAAAGAATTGGATTTTTAGATTATAAGCCGATGTTTCCGGGTTGCAGCGGTAGCTAGCAACCTAGTAAGAGACGATCACGTCCAATGTTAAGAAATATAAAAACCCCTAACTCCCAGAAAAATAGTCAGATCAAAACAAAAAGTACACCATTAGAACCGCCTTGTCCGAAACCCCTATAAAGGAAACTTACCACCCTTTGGCTTGAATAACAAAGAAAATATATTGGCTTGAAAATCAAGAAAATTGACTTTAACCACGTTATTCTGCACAAACGGGATATTTTTTTCTTTCTTTTGTTTCCAGAGATAGCTTGGCACTGGAACATCGTAGAGAGTTGTTCAATGGCTCATTTTAAAGGAAATCTCTAGATCTAGCGCCTTTTGCACTTAATTTTTTTTATTAATTATTTTTCACGAAAAACTTAATTTTGTATATACAATATTGATCAATGACGTCATAATCGTTGGATGTAGTACATAAAGGCTCGATCATCGAATTTAAGCTGAAACTAAGTAAAGGACAATTATGCCTCCATATATTCACAGTGATGTATAAGATTTCCCATTACATCTGTAAACTGTTCCACAGTTGCCGGTCCATACCTTGGAAGCTTTTCACTAAACATGCAACATTTCTTTTGGATATTACTATGAAGTTTTGCGAAAGCATCTCTAGCTGACTTTTCAACAAAATCTATTCTTTCAGAGATAATTTTAATCTTTAATTTTGAATATTTTTCGTTATCCCGGTAAAACATTCGTAAAATTTTTCTCAGTTTACAAAGATCAGCCTGTGCGTTCTTTGCAGCTTGTGTATTATAATAAAGAACGACCTCTTGCCTATACTAAATTTTATACGCCACTTAATTAAAGTATAGGTTTCTAATTTCATAGATAGCTTGGCACTGCAACATCGTAGAGAGTTGTTTAATGGCTCATTTTAAAGGAAATTAATGGGTTTAAAATATTTTGTTATTATAAAACAAATTTTTTTAAAATAGAATCATTTTTCTTACAAAACTACAAAAGAAGACCATTACAATAACAAACCATTGCATATATTGGACTCAGTTAGCTACTTGGTTGTTTGAGGTTCGTCTCTTACTATTTCAAAGAAGAATCTTTTTCCTGTTTGTAATTATTTTTGAGGAGGGGGTGAGCTTTTCTTATACGTAATAATTTCTGTTCGTTTATAAACTTTGATGTTGCTTCTTACTTTCAGTTGAATTTTTAAAAATTTAATTATAATAAAGAACGACCTCTTGCCTATACTAAATTTTATACGCCACTTAATTATAGTTTAGGTTAGTAATTCAACAGATAGCATGGCATTGGAACATCGTAGAGAGTTGTTAAATGGCTCATTTTAAAGGAAATTAATGGGGTTAAAAACATTTTGTAGTTAAAACAAATTATTTTTATTATATTAAGAAATTTTTTAATTATGTTCCTTAAGAAATCATCATGAGTAAAAAATTCCCATACGGAAACTGAACTCAAGCCTACTGAGTGAGAGCTATCCAAACCTCTAGACCATATAGGATATATTAAAATATCCGATTAATGAAGTTTATGTTAAAGAACAAATTATAAACCCAGTTAGCTGCCTGATTATTTGAGGATCGTCTCTTACTATTCCAAAGAAGAAAAAGCCGTAGACTTTTTCCTGTTTGTAATTTATTTTTTAATAAAGAATGAATACATAAAGGACCAATATAGTTCATCATAAATGGTGTTTGTCAATATACTATTTTATATCCGGGTTGCAGCGGTAGTTATAATAAAGAACGACCTCTTGCCTATACTAAATTTTATAGGCCACTTAACTATAGAGTATAGGCTAGTACAGTTATATTTAAGGTCAATATATTAAAATTTTCCATTAAAAGACGATCATTGGAATAAAAACTCATTACATACATTTGATTTAGTTATTACATTAGGGAACGAACTGTAGCCCATAGTAACTGAAGTAACCAAAAACTGCATTTTTGATGTCTTTTCACACTGCAGTCTTTCAAACATAATCGTATACCAGCGGTAAGATTTGAACCCTCGCCTCCGAAGAGACTGGTGGCTAACACCAGTGTCTTGGACCACTCGGCCAGGCTGCCTCTCATAAATAAATATATATGTGAATTTGGGTTGCAGCAGTAGCTAGCAACCTAGTAAGAGACGATCAGTCCCATGCTAAGAAATATAAACAAAACTCCTAAAAATAGAGTAAGATCAAAACGAAAGTACATCATTAGAACTACCTTGTCTGAAACCCTACTAGATAAATAATGAATGTCGTCATAGCTTTATTTTAGAGCTATGACGTGATCCGGGTTGCAGCGGTAGCTAGCAACCTAGTAAGAGACGATCACCTGCAATGTTAAGAAATATTTAATAAAGATCGAACTCTTCCCTATACTAACTTGCATAGGCAACTTCACTATAGTTAAGATTACAGTATTTATATTATACATCATTATAAATTATAAAAGGTTCAAATGTTCGAAGATTATAGAGTTAAAAATTTTACCACACCGGGAATCGAACCCAGGCCTGTTAAGTGAAAGTTAACTATCCTAGCCACTAGACCATATGGGACCATAAAGAAGTATGATTTAAGAGCCATATGCATATTATTATTGCACCATACCAATTATAATAAGGGCAAAACAAAATCGTCGACTTGCAACCTTACTTTTGACACATTAGTTAAATCTTCATCAGACTTAAAAAAATGTTTTGCTAGTTTTACATGAAAGAACGAACCTTAGCCCATAGTAGCAGAAATAAGAATATCTAGGTTGCTGCGGTAGCTAGAAACCTATTACATAATCCGGGTTTAAGTGGTAGCTAGCAACCTAGTAAGAAAGGCCAAATTAAAAGATGATCATTAGAAGAACAAACAATTGCTTATATTGGACTTAGTTAGCTGCCTGATTATCCGGGTTGCAGCGGTAGCTAGCAACCTCCGGGTTGCAGCGGTAGCTAGCAACCTAGTAAGAGACGATCACGTCCAATGTTAAGAAATATAAAAACCCATAGTTCCTAACAAAGGAGTCAAATCAAAACAAAAAGTACACCATTAGAACCGCCTTGTCCGAAACTCCTGTATAGTAAACTTTCAGTCCATTGGTTTGAACAGCAAGGGAAATATATAGGCTTGAAAATTAAGAAAAGTGGCAGCTACTACAACATTCTTCCTAAACGGGATATTTTTTCTTTTTTCTTTTTTTCTTTCTTTTCCACAGATAGCTTGGCACTGGAACATCGTAGAGAGTTGTTCAATGGCTCATTTTAAAGGAAATTAATTGGGTTAAAAACTTTTTGTAACTAAAATAAATTATTTCTAAAACTGAATAAATTTTTCAACCAAAAACTGCATTTTTGATGTCTGTTCACACTGCAGTATTTCAAACATAATCGTATACCAGCGGTAAGATTTGAACCCACGCCTCCGAAGAGACTGGTGGCTAACACCAGTGCCTTGGACCACTCGGCCAGGCTTCCTCTCATAAATAATATATATGTGAATCTGGGTTGCAGCAGTAGCTAGCAACCTAGTAAGAGACGATCAGTCCAATGCTAAGAAATATAACATTATAATAAAGAACAACCTCTTGCCTATACTAAATTTTATACGCCACTTAATTATATATCTGGGTTATACAATAAAGACCGACACCTAGCCCATGTTAACTGAAACATAAATAGGGATTATGTAATTTCCATCAGTATCATGGCTGTAGAGATGGCTGAAACCTTTTAAAGAACAAACTTATAATACATTACAGTAAAGAACGATCGCTCATGCATAGTAACTGATATATGGTGGTTCCAGAGGTAGTTACTTGTGGTTCGTCTCTTACTATTTCAAAGAAGAAAAAGCCGTAGGCTTTTTCCTGTTTGTAATGATATTTTTACAATAATCCGGGTTGTATAAGAAATATAAAACCCAGAGTTCCTAAAAAAGGAGTCAGATCAAATTTAAATGTACACCATTAGAACCGCCTTGTCCGAAACTCCTGTATAGTAAACTTTCATTCCATTGGTTTGAACAGCAAGGGAAATATATAGGCTTGAAAATTAAGAAAAGTGGCAGCTAGTACAACATTCTTCCTAAACGGGATATTCTTTTTTTCTTTTTTTCTTTTGTATCCAGAGATAGCTTGGCACTGGAACATCGTAGAGAGTTGTACGCACTGGAACTGAAGATCCGGGTTGCACCGTATTATAATAGAAAAGAGGAACTCTCACTTATATTCGAGTTGCAGCGGTAGCTAGCAACCTAGTAAGATTACATTAAAGAAAGAACTTTAGTCCATAGTTATATTAAAAGACGAGCATTGGAAGATCCTGGTTGCAGCGGTAGCTAGCAGCCTAGTAAGAGACGATCAGGACCCATAGTAAAAACTAAAGTAACCCATAACTCCTGAAAAAAGATTTAGATCAATCCGGGTTGCAGCGGTAGCTAGCAACCTAGTAAGAGACGATCACGTCCAATGTTAAGAAATATAAAAACCCATAGTTCTTAAAAAAAGAGTCAGATCAAAACAAAAAGTACACCATTAGAACCGCCTTGTCCGAAACCCCTGCATAGTAAAATTTCTGTCCCTTGGCTTGAACAGCAAGGGAAATATATTGGCTTGAAAATCAAGAAAAGTGGCAGCTACTACAACATTCTGCCTAAACGGGATATTTTTTTCTTTTTTCTTTTTTTTTCTTTTTTTGTATCCAGAGATAGCTTGGCACTGGAACATCGTAGAGGGTTGTTCAATAGCTCATTTTAAAGGAAATTAATTGGGTTAAAAATCTATAGTAACTAAAATAAATTATTTCTAAAAGAGAATAATTTTTTCCACCAAAAACTGCATTTTGATGTCTTTTCACACTGCAGTCTTTCAAACATAATCGTATACCAGCGGTAAGGATTGAACCCACGCCTCTGAAGAGACTGGTGGCTAACACCAGTGCCTTGGACCACTCGGCCAGGCTGCCTCTCATAAATAAATATATATGTGAATTTGGGTTGCAGCAGTAGCTAGCAACCTAGTAATAGACGATCAGTCCAATGCTAAGAAATATAAAAACCCAAAACTCCTAAAAATAGAGTCAGATCAAAACAAAAGTACATCATTAGAAATACCTTGTCTGAAACCCTACTAGATAAATAATGAACGTCATCATAGTTTTATATTAGAGCTATGACGTGAATAGAGTGACGTCATAATTAGTATATAAGGAAAGTCAAAACTGAAAATTCTTTCATTCTTGATTAGAATAATGGTTAGATCAAAGCAGGCTATACGCAAGTTGAAGAAAGAGTACTACACAAACAACAGAGATAGTAACTTGAAAAGAAAAAAGCAAAGGTATTCAACCGACCAGGTGTATCGAGAAGTAATAATTGAGAGAGCAAAACAAAGGTATTCAACCGAACAGGCGTATCGAGAAGTAATAATTGAGAGAGCAAAAGAAAACAGCAAGATGTGTTATCACAATGATGAAGATTATAGACATGCAAAAATTGAGACAGCCAAACAAAAGATCAAGGAACGGTATGGTAATGATGAACATTACAGAGAAGCAAGAATTGAGCAGGCTAAACAAAAGATCAAGGAGCGTTATCACAATGATAAACTTTATAGAGAAGCAACAATTGAGCAGGCTAGACAAAAGAGCAGGGAACGTTATCACAATGATGAAGATTATAGACATGCAAAAATTGAGACAGCCAAACAAAAGATCAAGGAACAGTATGGTAATGATGAACATTACAGAGAAGCAAGAATTGAGCAGGCTAGACAAAAGAGCAGGGAACGGTATGATAATGATGAAGATTATCGAAACAAACATAAGAAAAAAGTTGCTACCAGAATAATGGGTAGATACTGGGGTAACAAAAGCTATAATGCAAAAATTAAATTCTCTGCGAGGTTGTACCGAAGAACGCATAAGGACAAAGGGAAAAATTACATTCAGAAATACAAGAAGATGGCAAAAATGCAGGCTGATCTTCGTAAATTGAGAAACATTTTACGCATGTTTTACCAGGATCACGAAAAGTATTCAAAATTACAGATTAAAATTCTCTTTGAAAGAGCGGATGCTGTTGAAAAGTCGGCTAGAAATTCCTTGGCAAAGCTTCATAGTAATATCCAAAAGAAATGTTGTCAGTTTAATGAAAAGCTTCCAAGGTATGGATTGGCAACTGCGGAACAGTTTACAGATGCAATGGAAAATGTTCGACAACACAGTGAATATACGGAGGCGTACTTCTTTGAAAATTCGTATATTAATTTTGGAAGGAGCAATTGCAGTTTATGTAGCAGCAATAAAAACATATATACAAGCATACCTATCAACAGCGAAGGAAAAGCAATGTTTTTCAATTATGGCGAAAACGAGCCTGTTAGGGTTATTAGTAAATGTGTTTGTAAGACTAATGATTTAGAACAAATTCCTGGAACACCGACTCATGAAAAAAGCATTTCTAACTGTGTTTTAAACAGTTCTTTTAGTTCTACTGAATATTTGGCAAAAAATTCTCTGTGTAGTAGAACAAACTGTCCTGAAAAGTACGAGACAACTATTGAAGAATGCTCTGAATCTAGATCTGACAAGGAAATTATGATGGCTGAAGTCACCTATAACAATCTGAGTAAACATTCAAAACCAAAAATTGGGCAGCAGGTTACTTGGCAATGTCACCCTGATATCTGCAAGCTCTATCCGACGGATATTGAATTATGTCAAATTCTTTTTGATATCCTTGAAAATAATATAGCATTAAAATTTTCAACTGACAAAGTGGTTAATTTCTACCTTGGCGGCTTGGATTATTGTGAAATCAATTACAGGGACACAAGAAAGCATGGGCATTCGTTATACTGTAGCCCAAATGAGGGATGTCAGAGCTATTTGCGTTCTCTAAGGGCACTAGCTCCACATTTTCCTGTCTTGAACTGTTTCATTAATAGCGTATATAAGGCAGTATCAAAATGTAAGATTATACAACATATTAATCTACTAAAAGTCGAGGGCTCGTACAAGGAACTAAGTCATTACATAGAAGAAGTGTCAAGTAGACTCTGTCGTAATAATAGTCAAGACTTCATTTACGGTGATAGCAATATTAGAGTTTCTGTGGATGAAAATACAATAATAAAATTATTTGGTGAGAGCCTTGATAAGGTAGCGAACATTAGGGATGTATACCCCACAATGCATTGTGACAGTTGTGAGCAGATAAAGACAAAATACCAATTGAAGAGTCTAAGATCCCTTTCAAATAAGAAAGGTTTTGATGTAATGATGGCCACGATTTTAGAACACCTACAACAGGACATACCCAAAGATGACAGAGAACAACTAATTCAATGTACAGGTTGGAAAGAGGATGTCATAGATTCATTCTTTGTCTGTGATTACTGTGCTGGGAAAATGTTCAAAAGTCAGGAGAATGTCCGATCAGTATTAAATAACCTTCATATAGACTGTACACCGGAATGTATAAAGTGTTTAAATAATTTTGAAATGGCAATGATTCGATTTGTAATGCCTTGTCTTACGATCGTCAGATTAGGGCAAGTAACTGCATTGAAGAGACCTAGAACAGAACTTGTTGACGCTCTTAAGGGGAGAATAGTATATCTACCTGTTGATGTGCAAGCAAATGCAGATATTCAGCCTGAAAAACTTCTTAACATTGATAGTTTTGTAGTCATTGTCAATGGTCAGCCTACTTACAACAAGAATGTTTGGACTGCACTAATAGATCTGAGAAAAGTCCATGAAGCACTGCTGTGGTTAAGAGAGAACAACAGTCTCTATAAAACAATACATGCATACACCCTAGAAGATTTAAAAAAAATACTTGAAGCCCGTCTTGCTGAAAAAGCGGTTGGTGTTGATAATTTACCTGAAATACCGGAAGCTGCAATCCTTCAGAAACTGACAGAAAGCGCAAAATCTACATTGGTTGAACATTTTTCTGTCCAGCCTCTCAATTCAGCGGTTCCAAAAGACTTCATTGAAGATTTTAAGCAAATGAAAGATCTTGGTACTGACCAATTTCAAATCAAGAAACTAAAAGGTGAGAGCGAAGACTTATTTCAGGAAGAACTTGATCTAAAAGTGTTTCCAAATCTTTTCCCGAAAGGCAAATATGGCTTGCGTGACAAGGCAAGACCATTTCGGATTAGGAATGCAGAATATTTTAAATCAAGGCTTCTTAGCAGACATACTAAGTTTCGTCTTGACAAACAGTTTCTTTTTCACAGCTTCCAATTGCAAGAATTCTCTTACATGTGTAATAGCGTTGGTCATATGTTGCGGACTGTGAAACCAAATCAAAATGCTCGTCAATTTATAGACAGGCTTCATTCCCGTGATGGAGAGATGGAAGCGACTTTGTTTTCTGTTCAATCAAAAATCAGAGGATCTCAGCAGTATTTTCAATCTCTTTCCTATAAAGTAAAGTCAATGATTGAGCAATTGGGTCCACCGACTTTGTTTCTGACAGTTTCATGTGCTGAGTGGTACTCTCCTGAATTTATTGACTATTTACGGACTGTCCATAAGAACTTACCTGGTGTGGCAAAAATGACCCCAGCAGAGTTGACGTGTCTAGATCCAATTGCAGTTTCCATGCACTTTGACCAAAAATGGACACCTATATTTAATGAGCTAATTTGTTCAAAGACAAATCCTTTGTTTGGTAAAATTAAGGATCATTTCTGGCGTATCGAGTATCAGAAACGAGGTGCGCCTCATGTACACTGTGTGTTGTGGATTGAAGATGCTCCTATTATTGGGAAATCAACAGCGTCTGAAGTGATTCAGTATATCAATAGTATTATAACTTGTGAAATACCAAATAGATTGACTAGTCCAACTCTTCACAAACTGGTCAAAGACCATCAAGTGCACCGCTGTAATACATACTGTCAAAAAAAGTATAAGAGAAAAAGAGGAAGATGGGTTACGTATTGTAAGTTTGGCTTTCCTCGTCCTACAAAGGAACGAACAGAATTATATGACATCCTTGACTGCTTGGCTCATGGTACAAACCGTAAAAAGCCAAGAAAAAGAATATATCATCTGCTTCGAAGAGATGACGAGCGTTATATAAATGACTATTCTCCTGCGTTACTTATTGCTAATCAAGCAAACATTGATGTTCAATATATTGGCCATTTGGGCTCTAAATTACCGTATTACATTACCGATTACATGACAAAAGCAGAGAGTGTCGAAATAGAAGCAATGTGGGAGGAAGTAAATAATGCATGCAAAAGTCTTGGTCAACGAACTATGTCCTACTTGTTGAAGTCCATAAAAACCCGTCAAGTTGGAGCAGTTGAAGCTGCTGATAGGCTTCTTGGTACTAAATTGTATAGTATTTCTAGGCAATTTAGATATATTGACCTTGCGAAAAAGAGCGAGGTGAAGAGGACACTGAGAAGGTATGAGGAGCTTGAAATATGATTTAAGAGCCATATACATATTATTATTTCACCATACCAATTATACTAAGGCCAAAACAAAATCGTCGACTTGCAACCTTACTTTTGACACATTAGTTAAATCTTCATCAGGCTTAAAAAATTTTTTGCTAGTTAATTTCTAAATTGTTAATTTGTAGTTAATTTGTAAAGACATCCATTTAGCAAAAGAAAAGTAATATTTTTTATAATAAATTATAGTAAAGAACGAACTTCAGTCCATAGTAACTAAAACAAGATTATAATCAGCTTTGGTATAAAATACTGTCATCCGGGTTGCAGCGGTAGCTAGCAACCTAGTAAGAGACGATCACGTCCAATGTTAAGAAATATAAAAACCCATAGTTCCTAAAAAAGGAGTCAGATCAAAACAAAAAGTACACCATTAGAACCGCCTTGTCCGAAACCCCTGTATAGGAAACTTTCTGTCCCTTGGCTTGAACAGCAATGGAAATATATTGGCTTGAAAATCAAGAAAATTGACTTTAACCACGTTATTCTCGTCAAAAGGGATATTTTTTTCTTTTTTTTTTGTATCCAGAGATAGCTTGGCACTGGAACATCGTAGAGGGTTGTTCAATAGCTCATTTTAAAGGAAATTAATTGGGTTAAAAATCTATAGTAACTAAAATAAATTATTTCTAAAAGAGAATAAATTTTTCCAATAAAAACTGTATTTTTGATGCAGTGACGTCATAATTACTATATAAGATCATCATAGTTTTATATTAGAGCTATGACGTGAATAGAGTGACGTCAAAACTGAAAATTCTCTCATTCTTGATTAGAATAATGGTTAGATCAAAGCAGGCTATACGCAAGTTGAAGAAAGAGTACTACACAAACAACAGAGATAGTAACTTGAAAAGAAAAAAGCAAAGGTATTCAACCGACCAGGTGTATCGAGAAGTAATAATTGAGAGAGCAAAAAAAAGGTATTCAACCGACCAGGCGTATCGAGAAGTAATAATTGAGAGAGCAAAAGAACGGTATGGTAATGATGAACATTACAGAGAATATAATAAAGAACGACCTCTTGCCTATACTAAATTTTATACGCCACTTAAGTATAGTATAGGTTAGTAATTCAACAGATAGCATGGCACTGGAACATTGTAGAGAGTTGTTCAATGGCTCATTATCCGGGTTGCAGCGGTAGCTAGCAACCTAGTAAGAGACGATTATAATAAAGAACGAATATTGTGTACTAATAACCATATATGACTTAATTAGCGACGTGACGTAAAAATTGAAAAAATTAATTTTTATTTTATTTTCGTTTTTAGTTCAGAATCGCTAAAGTTATAAACTGAAAAAATATTTATGGTGTCTGAACAATAGTTTTAATCTTTTAATTTAGACTAGAAAAATACCTGAAATTACGGTTCGTTGTCATAGTAAAGAGCTGTGTAATGGCTCATTTTAAAGAAAACTGCTGTATATAGAAACCTTTTGTAATTAAAAAAATTAATTATTATTATAAAACAAATTATTACGATGTGGTAAAGAACTAACTCTAGGCGATAGCAACTAATTTAATTTTGAAAACAAGAATTACAGCAGAAACCTAAATGATAGTATAAGTAAGCTACATTTAATAACGACCGTCCACCAGGATTTGAACTCGGATCGCAGGATTCAAAGTCTTAAGTGCTAACCACTACACCAAGAAATGTTCATATAACAAAGAATTTTAACAGTATATGATAACTTAAAGACCAAACTCTATCCATCAGTATTGTCTATCAGATCGTTTTAACGAACTTTATAGCAATTTTATACATTAAAAGACGATCATTGGAATAAGAAATTATTGCATACATTGGACTTAGTTAGCTACTTGATCGTTTGAGGTTCGTCTCTTACTATTTCAAAGAAGAAAAAGCCGTAGGCTTTTTCCTGTTTGTAATATCCGGGTTGCAGCGGTAGCTAGCAACCTAGTAAGAGACGATCACGTCAAATGTTAAGAAATATAAAAACCCATAGTTACAATAATTACAATAAAGAACCACGATATTCGGCATCTAGAGCATCTTCTTTTCTGTTATTTTTTCACCCAGATAGCTGGGCACTGGAAAATCATAAAGAGCTGTTTAATAGCTCATCTTAAAAGAAATTGCTACTTTTAGTACCTTTTGTAATTAAAAAACAAAAAGTTTTTAAAATAGTATAATAAAGATCGAACTCTTCCCTATACTAACTTGCATACGCAACTTCACTATAGTTAAGATTACAGTATTTATATTATACATCATTATAGATTATAAAAGGTTCAAATGTTCGAAGATTATAGAGTTAAAAATTTTCCCACACCGGGAATCGAACCCGAGCCTGTTAAGTGAAAGTTAACTATCCTAGCCACTAGACCATATGGAACCATAAAGAAGCATGATTTAAGAGCCATATGCATATTATTATTTCACCATACCTACAATAAAGAACGAACTGTAGTCCATAGTAACTGAATCAGGGTTGCAGCGGTAGCTAGCAACCTAGTAAGAGTACAATAAAGAACGAACTGTAGTCCATAGTAACTGAAGTATTCTAAGGAATCGTTATATAGATGGTAAATTTTCCTTAAGAAATCATCAGAGGTAAAAAATATCTCTTACCGGGAATCGAACTCGGGTCAACTAGGTGACCCGATTGCCCATGGTAAATGAAAAATTTTACTTTAAAGAACGAACTGTAGTCCGTTATAACTGAAGTGCTATAAGGAATAAAATTACATTAAAAGACGATCCCTTAAATAACAAACCATTCCATACGTTAGACTTAGTTATAATAAAAAACGACCTCTTGCCTATACTAAATTTTATAGGTTGTAGTAAAGAACGAACTTCAGCCAATAGTAACTAAAACAAGATTATAATTTGCTTTGGTATAAAATATTTGTTGTAATAAAGATCAAACTCTTCCCTATACTAACTTGCATACGCAACTTCACTATAGTTAAGATTACAGTATTTATATTTTTACATTAAAAGACGATCACTGAAATAACAAACCATTCCATACATTGGATTTAGTTAGCTACTTGATTGTTTGAGTTTCGTCTCTTACTATTTAAAAGAAGAAAAAGCCGTAGGCTTTTTCCTGTTTGTATTTATAGTTAAAAAACGAACTCAAGTCCAAAGAAACTGAACACTGTGGTTCATTCATATTATCTTCATTATTTTAGCTAGAATCCGGGTTGCAGCGGTAGCTAGCAACCTAGTAAGAGACGATCACGTCCAATGTTAAGAAATATAAAAACCCATAGCTCCTAAAGCAGGAGTCAGATCAAAACAAAAAGTACACCATTAGAATCGCCTTGTCCGAAACCCCTGTATAGGAAACTTTCTGTCCCTTGGCTTGAACAGCAAGGGAAATATATTGGCTTGAAAATCAAGAAAATTGACTTTAACCACGTTATTCTCCTCAAACGAGATATTTTTTTCTTTTTTTTTTGTTTCTTTTCCAGAGATAGCTTGGCACTGGAACATCGTAGAGGGTTGTTCAATAGCTCATTTTAAAGGAAATTAATTGGGTTAAAAACCTTTTGTAACTAAAATAAATTATTTCTAAAAGAGAATAAATTTTTCCAATAAAAACTGTATTTTTGATGCAGTGACGTCATAATTACTATATTATAATAAAGAACGAATATTTTACCGATTATCTACTAATAACCATATATGACGTAATAAGTGACATGACGTAATATCTAAAACCTATTGTGTACTAATAACCAATGTTAAGAAATATAAAAACCCATAGCTCCTAAAGCAGGAGTCAGATCAAAACAAAAAGTACACCATTAGAATCGCCTTGTCCGAAACCCCTGTATAGGAAACTTTCTGTCCCTTGGCTTGAACAGCAAGGGAAATATATTGGCTTGAAAATCAAGCAAATTGACTTTTACCACGTTATTCTTCTCAAACGAGATATTTTTTTCTTTTTTTTTTTCTTTGTATCCAGAGATAGCTTGGCACTGGAACATCGTAGAGGGTTGTTCAATAGCTCATTTTAAAGGAAATTAATTGGGTTAAAAACCTTTTGTAACTAAAATAAATTATTTCTAAAAGAGAATAAATTTTTCCAATAAAAACTGTATTTTTGATGCAGTGACGTCATAATTACTATATTATAATAAAGAACGAATATTTTACCGATTATCTACTAATAACCATATATGACGTAATAAGTGACATGACGTAATATCTAAAACCTATTGTGTACTAATAACCATATATGACATCGTAGGAACATCGTAGAGGGTTGTTCAATAGCTCATTTTAAAGGAAATTAATTGGGTTAAAAACCTTTTGTAACTATTTTACAGTAAAGAACGAACTTCAGCCCATAGTTTATAATAAAGATCGAACTCTTCCCTATACTAACTTGCATACGCAACTTCACTATAGTTAAGATTACAGTATTTATATTATACATCATTATAGATTATAAAAGGTTCAAATGTTCGAAGATTATAGAGTTTTCCCACACCGGGAATCGAACCCGAGCCTGTTAAGTGAAAGTTAACTATCCTAGCCACTAGACCATATGGAATCATAAAGAAGTATGATTTAAGAGCCATATGCATATTATTATTTCACCATACCAATTATAATAAGGCCAAAACAAAATCGTCGACTTGCAACCTTACTTTTGACACATTAGTTAAATCTTCATCAGGCTTAAAAAATGTTTTGCTAGTTTTACATGAAAGAACGAACCTTAGCCCATAGTAGCAGAAATAAGAATATCTAGGTTGCAGCGGTAGCTAGCAACCTATTACATAATCCGGGTTTAAGTGGTAGTTACAATAAGGAACGAACTATAACCCATAGTACAGAAAAGAACGATCTCTCGCCCATAATAACTGATATACGGTGGTTCCAGGTGTAGCTACAAGCTAACCAGATTGTAGCGGTATCCGGGTTGCAGCGACAGCTCTAACCAGGAGTCTCTTTGCTTAACATCCGGGTTGCAGCGGTAACTAGCAACCTAGTAAGAGACGATTACGTCCAATGTTAAGAAATGTAAAAACCCCTAACTCCTAAAAAAAGAGTCAGATCAAAACAAAAAGTACACTATTAGAACCGGTACAATCATTAATAGCGCATATAAGGCAGTATCAAAATCTAAGATTATACAACATATTAATCTACTAAAAGTCGAAGGCTCGTACAAGGAACTAAGTCATTATTTAGAAGAAGTGTCAAGTAGACTCTGTCGTAATAGTCAAGACGTCATCTACGGTGATAGCAATATTAGAGTTTCTGTGGATGAAAATACAATAACAAAATTATTTGGTGAGAGTACATAAAGGATCGATCTGAAAATTACTAAAGAACAAACAACCGAATGTAATGGAGTTGCTTAGTTGCCTGATTTTCTGTGTTTTTTTAATTTAAAACACGGGACAGTATATGGTTGAAAACCAAGGTGGTAATTACTTTAGTCCATAGTAACCTATCGTCTCTTACTATTCCAAAGAAGAAAAAACCGTAGGCTTTTTACGGTTTTTGAGAGTAAGGATTATAATATCCGGGTTGCAGCGGTAGCTAGCAACCTAGTAAGAGACGATCACGTCCAATGTTAAGAAATATAAAAACCCATAGTTCCTAACAAAGGAGTCAGATCAAAACAAAAAGTACACCATTAGAACCGCCTTGTCTGAAACCCTTGTATAGTAAACTTTCTGTCCCTTGGCTTGAACAGCAAGGGAAATATATTGGCTTGAAAATCAAGAAAAGTGGCAGCTACTACAACATTCTGCCTAAACGGGATATGTTTTTTTTTCTTGTTTTCCAGAGATAGCTTGGCACTGGAACATCGTAGAGAGTTGTTAAATAGCTCATTTAAAAGGAAATTAATTGGGTTACAAATCTATAGTAACTAAAATAAATTATTTCTAAGAGAGAATAAATTTTTCCACCAAAAACTGCATTTGTGATGTCTTTTCACACTGCAGTCTTTCAAACATAATCGTATACCAGCGGTAAGATTTGAACCCACGCCTCCGAAGAGACTGGTGGCTAACACCAGTGCCCTGGACCACTCGGCCAGGCTGCCTCTCATAACTATATATATGTGAATTTGGGATGCAGCAGTAGCTAGCAACCTAGTAAGAGACGATCAGGCCAATGCTAAGAAATATAAAAACCCAAAACTCCTAAAAAATAGAGTCAGATCAAAACAAAAGTACATCATTAGAACCACCTTGTCTGAAAACCTACTAGATAAATAATGAATGTCATCATAGTTTTATATTAGAGCTATGACGTGAATAGAAAAACACGAAATTATATTGTTGTTTCTGAAGACGTCATGAAATAATACCATTGCGCCATGACGTCATGAAATAAAATCATTACGCAGTGACGTCATAATTACTATATAAGAAACGTCAAAACTATAAATGGTCTCATTCATGAATACATAATGGTTAGATCAAAGCAAGCTACATGCAAGTTAAAAAAACAGTACTACAAAAAAACAGAGATAGTATCTTGAAAAGAAAAAAGCAAAGGTATTCAACCGACCAGGCGTATCGAGAAGTAATAATTGATAGTGAAAAACAGCGTTATCACAATGATGAAGATTATAGACATGCGAAAATTGAAACAGCCAAACAAAAGATCAAGGAGCGTTATCACAATGATGAAGATTATAGTTTCAGTAAAGAACGATCTCTCGCCCATAGTAACTGATATACGGTGGTTCCAGGGTATCTACAAGCTATCCAGATTGTTGCGGTATCCGCAACAAATCTCTTTGCTTAACAACAAAGAAAATATGTCTGCTTGTTATTAAACAAAAACCTAACAAAAAAAAAACTAATTTTAAAATTTTCAGGTATTTTTCCAGTTTTTACATAAGGGATCGATAAAGTTATCATAAATGGTGTCACTCAAGAAGATTTCGTGTAGTAGTCATTAATAGAAGTTTTGTTTAGACTGAATAGTACATAAAGCCTCGATCATCGGATAAAGGTGAAACCTAGTAAAGGACAATCCATGACAAATAGTAATAAAAAGTGAAGATAATACAAGCATCTTGTATCTGGAATAGAAAACCATTTCATACATTCGACTTAGTTGGCTACTTTATTGTTTGAGGTTCGTCTCTTACTATTTAAAAGAAGAAAAAGCTGTAGGCTTTTTCCTGTTTGTAATCATATGGCATAAAACGAACCCCAGTTGCTAGTCATATGGCATAGAAAAAGTTTTACTATATCCGGGTTGCAGCGGTAGCTAGCAACCTAGTAAGAGACGATCACGTCCAATGTTAAGAAATATAAAAACCCATAGTTCCTAACAAAGGAGTCAGATCAAAACAAAAAGTACACCATTAGAACCGTCTTGTCCGAAACCCCTGTATAGTAATCTTTCTGTCCCTTGGCTTGAACAGCAAGGGAAATATTTTGGCTTGAAAATCAAGAAAAGTGGAAGCTACTACAACATTCTGCCTAAACGGGATATTTTTTTCTTTTTTTCTTTCTTTTCCACAGATAGCTTGGCACTGGAACATCGTAGAGAGTTGTTCAATGGCTCATTTTAAAGGAAATTAATTGGGTTAAAAATCTATACTAACTAAAATAAATTATTTCTAAAAGAGAATAAATTTTTCCACCAAAAACTGCATTTTTGATGTCTTTTCACACTGCAGTCTTTCAAACATAATCGTATACCAGTGGTAAGATTTGAACCCACGCCTCCGAAGAGACTGGTGGTTAACACCAGTGCCTTGGACCACTCGGCCAGGCTGCCTCTCATAAATAAATATATATGTGAATTTGGGTTGCAGCAGTAGCTAGCAACCTAGTAAGAGACGATCAGTCCAATGCTAAGAAATATAAAAACCAAAAACTCCTAAAAATAGAGTCAGATCAAAACAAAAGTATATCATTGGAACTACCTTGTCTGAAACCCTACTAGATAAATAATGAATGTCATCATAGTTTTATATTAGAGCTATGACGTGAGTAGAAAAACACGAGATTATATTGTTGTTTCTAGTAGCTAGCAACATAGTAAGAGACGATCAGTCCAACGCTAAGAAATATAAAAACCCAAAACTCCTAAAAATAGAGTCAGATCAAAACAAAAGTACATCATTAGAACTACCTTGCCTGAAACCCTACTAGATAAATAATGAATGTCTTCATAGTTTTATATTAGAGCTATGACGTGAATAGAAAAACACGAAATTATATTGTTGTTTCTGAAGACGTCATGAAATAATACCATTGCGCCATGACGTCATGAAATAAAATATATTGTTGTTTCTGAAGACGTCATGAAATAATACCATTGCGCCATGACGTCATGAAATAAAACCCCTATAAAGGATACTTTCTGTCATTTGGCTTGAAGAGCAAGGGAAATATATTGGCTTAAAAATTTAGAAAAGTGGAAGCCACTACAGCATTCTGCCTAAACGGCATCTTTTTCTTTCTTTTTTCTTTCTTTCTTTTCCACAGACAGCTTGGCACTGGAGCATCGTAGAGAGTTTTTCAAGGGCTCATTTTAAAGGAAATTAATTGGGTTAAAAACCACCTTTTGTAACTAAAACAAATTATTTTTAAAACAGAATAAATTTCTCCACTAAACACTGCTTTTTTGATGTCTTTTCATACTACAGTCTTTTAAAAGATATTTGATTTTTCAAGCAATCAAACATTTCGTGGTAAGAAATGTTTTATAAAACATCAAGTTATGTTAAATACCAGCGGTAAGATTTGATCCCACGCCTCTGAAGAGACTGGTGGCTAACACTAGCGCTTTGGACCACTCGGCCACGCTGCCTCTCATAACTACTATATATGTGAAACCGGGTTGCAGCAGTAGCTAGCACTCTAGTAAGAGACGATTAGTCCAATGCTAAGAAAGATAAAAACCCAGAACTACTAGAAATAGAGTCAGACCAGAACAAAATCCAGGCTGCCTCTCATAAATAAATATATATGTGAAATTTGGGTTGCAGCAGTAGCTAGCAACATAGTAAGAGACGATCAGTCCAATGCTAAGAAATATAAAAACCCAAAACTCCTAAAAATAGAGTCAGATCAAAACAAAAGTACATCATTAGAACTACCTTGCCTGAAACCCTACTAGATAAATAATGAATGTGTTCATAGTTTTATATTAGAGCTATGACGTGAATAGAAAAACACGAAATTATATTGTTGTTTCTGAAGACGTCATGAAATAATACCATTGCGCCATGACGTCATGAAATAAAATCATTACGCCGTGATGTCATAATTACTATATAAGAAACGTCAAAACTGTAAATGGTCTCATTCATAATTAGATAATGGTTAGATCAAAGCAAGCTATGCGCAAGTTAAAAAAACAGTACTACATGAACAACAGAGATAGTATCTTGAAAAGAGAAAAGCAAAGGTATTCAACCGACCAGGCGTATCGAGAAGTAAAAATTGAGAGAGCAAAACAAAACAGCAAGATGTGTTATCACAATGATGAAGATTATAGACATGCAAAAATTGAGACAGCCAAACAAAAGATCAAGGAACGGTATGGTAATGATGAAGATTACAGAGAAGCAACAATTGAGCAGGCTAGACAAAAGAGCAAGGAACGGTATGATAATGATAAAGATTACAGAGAAGCAACAATTGAGCAGGCTAGACAAAAGATCAAGGAGCGTTATCACAATGATAAACTTTATAGAGAAGCAACAATTGAGCAGGCTAGACAAAAGATCAAGGAGCGTTATGACAATGATGAAGATTACCGAAAAATATATAAGAAAAAAGTTGCTACCAGAATAATGGGTAGATACTGGGGTGACAAAAGCTATAATGAAAAACTTAAATTCTCTGCGAGGTTGTACCGAAGAACGCATAAGGACAAAGGGAAAAATTACATTCAGAAATACAAGAAGATGGCAAAAATGTAGGCTGATCTTCGTAAATTGAGAAACATTTTACTCATGTTTTACCAGGATCACGAAAAGTATTCAAAATTACAGATTAAAATTCTCTTTGAAAGAGCGGATGCTGTTGAAAAGTCGGCTAGAAATTATAATAAAGAACGACCTCTTGCCTCTACTAAATTTTATAGGCCACTTAACTATAGTGTATGCTAGTACAGTTATATTTAAGGCCAATATATTTTTACATTAAAAGACGATTATTGGAATAACCAATCATTGCATACATTGGAGTTAGTTAGCTACTTGATTGTTTGAGCTTCGTCTCTTACTATTTCAAAGAAGAAAAAGCCGTAGGCTTTTTCCTGTTTGTTACAGTAAAGAACGATCTCTGGCCCATAGTAACTGATATATGGTGGTTCACGGGGTAGCTGCATGATATCCGGATTTCACTCTATGATCCGGGTTGCAGCGGTAGCTAGCAACCTAGTAAGAGACG
The DNA here is from genome assembly GCA_027921565.1 of Artemia sinica. Classification (NCBI taxonomy): domain Eukaryota; kingdom Metazoa; phylum Arthropoda; class Branchiopoda; order Anostraca; family Artemiidae; genus Artemia; species Artemia sinica. Next base: position 46,639,397 of record CM051272.1, on the reverse strand, counting down.
ATCACGTCCAATGTTAAGAAATATCAAAACCCATAGGTCCTAAAAAAGGAGTCAGATCAAAATTTATAATAAAGAATGACCTCTTACCTATGCTAAATTTTATAGGCCACTTCACTATACTATAGGCTAGGACAGTTATATCCGGGTTGCAGCGGTAGCTAGCAACCTAGTAAGAGACGATCACGTCCAATGTTAAGAAATGTTCCTAAAAAAGGAGTCAGATCAAAACGTAAAGTACACCATTAGAACCGCCTTGTCCGAAACCCCTTGAAAGGAAACTTACCGCCCTTTGGTTTGAACAGCAAGGGAAATATATTGGCTTGAAAATCAAGAAAATTGACTTTAACCACGTTATTCTCCACAAACGGGATATTTTTTTCTTTTTTTCTTCTTTTCCAGAGATAGCTTTGCACTGGAACATCGTAGAGAGTTGTTCAATGGCTGATTTTAAAGTAAATTAATTGGGTTAAAAACGTTTTGTTACTAAAACAAATTATTTTAAAACAGGATAAATTTTTCCACTAAAAACTGTATTTTTGATGTCTTTCCATACTGCTGTCTTTTCAGAGACATTTGATTTTTGAAGCAATCAAACAGTTCGTGGTAAGGTTGTATTTTAAACTTTATATTCCATAGATAGCTTAGCACTGGAACATCGTAGAGAGTTGTTCAATGGATCATTTTAAATTATAATAAAGAACGCATATTTTACCGATTATCTACTAATAACCATATATGACGTAATAAGTGACATGACGTAATATCTAAAACCTATTGTGTACTAATAACCATATATGACTTAATGAGCGACGTGACGTAAAAATTGAAAAAATTAATTTTTATTTTATTTTCGTTTTTAATTCAGAATCGCTTAAGTTATAAACTGCAAAAATATTTATGGTGTCTGAACAATAGTTTTAATCTTTTAATTTAGACTTGAAAAACACCTGAAAATTTAAAAATTAGTTTAATTTTTTGTTAGGTTCTTGATACTTGATACGTGACTTAAACATTCAACTAATGGTTACATAATGGTTTCAATCAAGCAAGCTAAACGCAAGTTAAAAAAACAGTACTACCAAAAAAAACAGAGATAGCATCTTGAAAAGAGAAAAGCAAAGGTATTCAACCGACCAGGCGTATCGAGATGCGAAAATTGATAGTGACAAACAGCGTTATTATAATGATGTAGTTTATAGACATGCGAAAATTGAGACAGCCAAACAAAAGATTAAGGAACGGTATGATAATGATGAAGATCAAGGAGGCACACTTGTGCTCAAGGAGGCACACTTGTGCCTCTATAAAGAGGCGACCCACCACAATGTTAAGCGATTTCAGGTCCTAGAGGTCGCAGAGAGACGGCGATAATCGCATTTTGTAGCCCAAGCTCAAACTAAGAAACTTGCAAAATTTCATCCTCCTCCGACTTTATCTTCATGGGGTAAACTGGGCCGGAAGTTTGGACCCTCCCACCACAGCCCCCCTTTAACGTTGTCCGATTGGGCTGAAATTTAGAGGTTAAGCTTTCCTAGGGCCCGGGAGCTTATCCTCGAAATATCAGCTCAATCCGATCACTCCTTCCCTGTTTTCAAAAAACCAAATATAGCCACTTAAAATTCATTTCTTTTTTTTTCTTAGCCACGCCTACAGGCCACAGTTGGCAACGGATCCGGTTGAATGAGGACTCATTCGAAGCAGAATTCGACCTGTTAGGGCCTTTTGATATTTTCAGGCCGAAAAAATTATCCCCCGAATTTACATTTACGAAAAACCTTAGTTTTTTTCAAATAATACAGATAAACAGGTTAGACATGCTTTGTTATGAAAATATCTGCGCGTCAATTTTCATAACAAAGCATGTCTAACCTGTTTATGTGTATTATTTGAAAAAAACTACGTTTTCTAAAGAGTTAAAGAGGCTGAGTTACGAGGTCAACCCTTAAAACGTATAGGGATTAGGAGGCACAGTTGGGGGGACTGTTAAAGAGGCTGAGTCACAAGATCGAACCTTAAAACGTACAGGGATTAGGAGGCACCCTGTACGACGTGATTTGAGTATTCAGGAATTAAAAGCCTTAACACAAGAATGTTCAAGAGCGGGGGGTTTGGGGGGCGGCAGCCCCCCAACTTCAACTCCTGACACGATCAGCTAACAGTTAGTCAAGCAATAATAAGTAATAAACTGTACAAAAACGAGCAGAAATTATTTGAAAAAAACTACGTTTTCTAAAGAGTTAAAGAGGCTGAGTTACAAGGTCGAACCTCAAAACGTACAGGGATTAGGAGGCACAGTTGGGGGGCTGCCGCCCCCCAAACCCCCGCTTTCGCAGCCTTTAAATAAAAAAAAAATTTTTAAACTGAAAGTAAGGAGCGACATTAAATCTTAAAACGAACAGAAATTATTCCGTATATGAAAGAGGCTGTGCCCTCCTCAACGCCTCGCTCTTTACGCTAAAGTTTTTATTGTTTAAAAAAAGAGTTGTGAGAAAGTCAAACTTTAGCGTAAAGAGCGAGGCGTTGAGGAGGGCACAGCCTCTTTCATATACGGAATAATTTCTGTTCGTTTTAAGATTTAATGTCGCTCCTTACTTTCAGTTTAAAAACTTTTTTTTTATTTAAAGGCTGCGAAAGCGGGGGGTTTGGGGGGCGGCAGCCCCCCAACTGTGCCTCCTAATCCCTGTACGTTTTAAGGTTCGACCTTGTAACTCAGCCTCTTTAACTCTTTAGAAAACGTAGTTTTTTTCAAATAATTACAGAGAAGCAACAATTGAGACAGCCAAACAAAAGAGCAAGGAACGGTATGATAACGATATAGATTACCGAAACAAACATAAGAAAAAAGTTGCTACCAGAATAATGGGTAGATACTGGGGTGACAAAAGCTATAATGAAAAAATTAAATTCTCTGCGAGGTTGTACCAAAGAACGCATAAGGACAAAGGGAAAAATTACATTCAGAAATACAAGAAGATGGCAAAAATGCAGGCTGATCTTTGTAAATTGAGAAACATTTTACGCATGTTTTATCGGGATCACGAAAAGTATTCAAAATTACAGATTAAAATTCTCTTTGAAAGAGCGGATGCTGTTGAAAAGTCGGCTAGAAATGCTTTGGCAAAGCTTCATAGTAATATCCAAAAGAAATGTTGTCAGTTTAATGAAAAGCTTCCAAGGTATGGACTGGCAACTGCGGAACAGTTTTACAATAAAGAACGAACTCTTGCCTATACTAAATTGTATAGGCAACCGGGTTGCAGCGGTAGCTAGAAACCTAAAGTTAATCTTAATACTAGCTTTAATTAAGTAAAATATCCGGGTTGCAGTGGTAGCTAGCAACCTAGTAAGAGACGATCACGTCCAACCTTAAGAAATATAAAAACCCATAGCTCCTAAAAAAAGAGTCAGATCAAAACAAAAAGTACACTATTAGAACTGCCTTGTCCGAAACCCCTATATCGGAAACTTTCAATCCCTTGGCTAGAACAGCAATGGAAATATTTTGTCTTGAAAATCAATAAAAGTGGCAGCTACTACAACATTCTGCCTAAACGGGATATTTTTTTTCTTTTTTTTCTTTCCAGGTTGCAGCGGTAGCTAGCAACCTAGTAAGAGACGATCACGTCCAATGTTAAGAAATATAAGAACCCATAGTTCCTAACAAAGGAGTCAGATGAAAACAAAAAGTACACCATTAGAACCGCCTTGTCCGAAACCCCTGTATAGTAAACTTTCTGTCCCTTGGCTTGAACAGCAAGGGAAATATATTGGCTTGAAAATCAAGAAAAGTGGCAGCTACTACAACATTCTGCCTAAACGGGATATTTTTTTTTCTTGTTTTCCAGAGATAGCTTGGCACTGGAACATCGTAGAGAGTTGTTCAATAGCTCATTTAAAAGGAAATTAATTGGGTTACAAATCTATAGTAACTAAAATAAATTATTTCTAAGAGAGAATAAATTTTTCCACCAAAAACTGCATTTTTGATTACATAAAGGACCGATATAGTTCATCATAAATGGTATTTGTCAATTAGGTTTATTTTTATATAATTATCCATTATTATTTAAAATGCAGTAATTTTTGGGGGTTTTAACAAAAAATTTATTTGTTAACTGAAACTAGAATAGTTCCTGAAAATTTTAAATATAATAATTTTATTTAACTGCAAACTACAAAAATATTTATGATGTCTGAGCAATAATTTTAATTATTTAATTCAAATCCGGGTTGCAGCGGTAGCTAGCAACCTAGTAAGAGACGATCACCTCCAATGTTAAGAAATATAAAAACCCGTAGCTCCTAAAAAAAGAGTCAGATCAAAACAAAAAGTACACCATTAGAACCGCCTTGTCCAAATCCTCCATAAAGGAAACTTACCGCCCTTTGGCTTGAACAGAAAGGGAAATATATTGGCTTGAAAATCAAGAAAATAGACTTTTACCACGTTATTCTCCCCAAACGGGATATTTTTTTTTTTCTTTTTTTGTCTCCAGAGATAGCTTGGCACTGGAACATCGTAGAGGGTTGTTCAATAGCTCATTTTAAAGGAAATTAATTGGGTTAAAAACCTTTTGTAACTAAAATAAATTATTTCTAAAAGAGAATAAATTTTTCCAATAAAAACTGTATTTTTGATGCAGTGACGTCATAATTACTATATAAGAAACGTCAAAACTGTAAATGGTCTCATTCATGAATACATAATGGTTAGATCAAAGCAAGCTACACGCAAGTTAAAAAATCAGTGCTAAAATATTATAATAAAGATCGAACTCTTCCCTATACTAACTTGCATACGCAACTTCACTATAGTTAAGATACAATAAAGAACGACACCTTGCCCATGTTAACTAAAACATAAATAGGGATTATGTAATTTCCAATAGTATCATGGCTGTAGAGATGGCTGAAACCTAGTTACAATAAAAAACGATCATTGGAATAACAAAAATTGCATACCTTTGGAATTAGCTAGCTACTTGATTATTTGAGACTCGTCTCTTACTATTTAAAAGAAGAAAAAGCCGTAGGCTTTTTCCTGTGTGTAATCAGTTGATTATAATAGGCGGCGCGCTAGCACTGCCTGAGTAAAGAACGATGTGGGCACAATGTGTTTTTTCCGGGTTGCAGCGATAGCTAGCAACCTAGTAAGAGACGATCACGTCCAATGTTAAGAAATATAAGAACCCCTAACGCCTAAGAAAAGTCAGATCAAAACAAAAAGTACACCATTAGAACCGCCTTGTCCGAAACCCCTGTATAGGAAACTTTCTGTCCCTTGGCTTAAACAGCAAGGGAAATATATTGGCTTGAAAATCAAGAAAATTGACTTAAACCACGTTATTCTCCCCAAACGGGATATTTTTTTCTCTTTTCTTTTTTTTTCTTTTCCACAGTTATAATAAAGATCGATCTCTTCCCTATACTAACTTGCATAGGCAACTTCACTATAGTGAAGATTATAGTATTTATATTATACATCATTATAAATTATAAAATTACCCAACATAGTAAGAGACGATCACGTCCAATGTTAAGAAATATAAGAACCCCTAACGCCTAAGAAAAGTCAGATCAAAACAAAAAGTACACCATTAGAACCACCTTGTCTGAAACCCCTGTTTAGGAAACTTCTCTGTCATTTGGCTTGAACAGCAAGGGAAATATATTGGCTTGCAATCCGGGTTGCAGCGGTAGCTAGCAACCTAGTAAGAGACGATCACCTCCAATGTTAAGAAATATAAAAACCCATAAAACCTAAAAAAAGAGTCAGATCAAAACAAAAAGTACACCATTAGAACCGCCTTGTCCGAATCCTCTGTAAAGGAAACTTACCGCGCTTTGGCTTGAATAACAAAGAAAATATATTGGCTTGAAAATCAAGAAAATTGACTTTTACCACGTTATTCTCCACAAACGGGATATTTTTTTCTTTCCGCTTTTTTTTCCTCCTCAGCTAGCTGGGCACTGGAAAATCATAGAGAGCTGTATAATAGCTCATTTTAAAGGCAATTGCAACATCTAGTGCCTTTTGTAATTAAAAATAAAATACTTTTTAAAGTAGAATCAATTTTGTCAAAAAAATTGCATTTTCGATGTATTTTCATACTGCAGTCTTTTCAAAGATATTTGAATTTTTCAGCAATCAAACAGTTCATGGTAATGAACTCTATAGTAATAATAGCTACTTGTCTCAATAGTAATCGAAACTCCTGGAACCAAAATTTTCTTTTTTGGCTTAATCGCTAAAATTATTATGTAAACTGCAAAAATATTTATGATGCCTCATCAGTAATAGTAAGTTCTTAATTTAAACAACAAAAATACATGAAAATTTTAGAATTAGTTTTACTTTTTGTCTCCTGGAAGAAAATTTTTTTTCATCTCAGTTCAAAGTTATTATTGTATCCTGGAACCAAACTTTTTTGGTTTGTAACCCGTAAAGTACGTATCTCCATATTATTGTCTTATAATTGCATTTATTTTAGTTTTCAGTCCAGAATCAACAAACTTATTATGTAATTATAATAAAGATAAAACTCTTCCCTATACTAACTTGCATAGGCAACTTAACTATAGTTAAGATTACAGTATTTATATTATACATCATTGTAAATTATAAAAGGTTTAAATGTTCAAAGATTATAGAGTTAAAAATTTTCCCCCGCCGGGAATCGAACCCGGGCCTGTTAAGTGAAAGTTAAATATCCTAGCCACTAAACCATATGGGACCATAAAGAAGTATGATTTAAGAGCCATATGCATATTATTATTTCACCAAACCAATTATAATATGGCCAAAACAAAATCGTCAACTCGCAACCTTACTTTTTACACATTAGTTAAATCTTCATCAGACTTAAAAAATGTTTTGCTAGTTTTATCCGGGTTGCAATGGTAGCTAGCAACCTAGTAAGAGTTGATCACGTCCAATGTTAAGAAATGTAAAATAGCTTTTCACTGGAACATTGTAGAGAGTTGTTCAATGGCTCATTTTAAAGGAAATTAATAGGGTTAAAAACTTTTTGGAATTAAAACAAATTATTTTTATTACATTAAGAAATTTTAATTATTTTCCTTAAGAAATCATCATTAAAATAAAGATCGAATTCTTCCCTATACTAACTTGCATAGGCAACTTCACTAGAGTTAAGATTACAGTATTTATATTATCACAATGCAAAATTATAATAAAGAACGACCTTTTGCCTATACTAAATTTTATAGGCCACTTAACTATAGTATAGGTAATATATAGTATATAGTAACAAATCCGGGTTGCAGCGGTAGCTAGAAGCCTCCGGGTTGCAGCGGTAGCTAGCAACCTAGTAAGAGACGATCACATCCAATGTTAAGAAACATAAAAACCCATAGTTCCTAAATTTTTCTTTTTTTCTTCTTTTCCAGAGATAGCTTTGCTCTGGAACATCGTAGAGAGTTGTTCAATGGCTCATTTTAAAGGAAATACAATAAAGAACGACACCTTGCCCATGTTAACTGAAACATAAATAGGGATTATGTAATTTCCAATAGTATCATGGCTGAAGAGATGGCTGAAACCTAGTTACAATAAAAAACGATCATTGGAATAACAAAAATTGCATACCTTTGGAATTAGCTAGCTACTTGATTATTTGAGACTCGTCTCTTACTGTTTAAAAGAAGAAAAAGCCGTAGGCTTTTTCCTGTGTGTATCCGGGTTGTAGCGGTAGCTAGCAACCTAGTAAGAGACGATCAAGTCCAATGTTAAGAAATGTAAAAACCCAAAGTTCCTAAAAAAGGAGTCAGATCAAAACAAAAAGTACAGTATTAGAACCGCCTTGTCCGAAATTATAATAAAGAACGACCTCTTGCCTATAATAAATTTTATACGCCATTAATTATAGTATAGGTTAGTAATTCAACAGATAGCATGGCACTGGAACATCGTATATAAGAACTACAATAGCCCATAACTCCTTAAAATAAAACTTACAGTCTCTTGGCTTCAACAACATTACATTAAAAGACGATCATTGGAATAACAAACAATTACATACATTGGAATTAAATAGCTACTTGATTGTTTGATGTTTGTCTCATACTATATCAAAGAAGAAAAAGCCGTAGGCTTTTTCCTGTTTGTAATCAGTTTATAATCCGGGTTGCAGCGGTGGCTAGCAATTTACATAAATAACCGAAATAGTTCATCATAAATGTTATTTGTCAATTAGCTTTTTTTATATTTACATTAAGGATCGATGTAGTTCATTACATTATTAGAGTTAAGAGCGAACTCAAGGACTCAGGAACTGAACCCTCTGGTTACTACTACTACTACTAACAACTCATCGCAGCACCAAGCCGCCTGAGGCCAACACAGCTACGCACGCTCCTCCTCCACCCCAATCTATTCAAAGCCTCCCTTTTTACACCCGCCCACGAAGTTCCCATTTCCTTTAAATCTTTCTTTATGACGTCCTCCCAACCCAGACGGGGACGACCTGCTTTCCGTTTAGCCCTAGATGGTTGGCCGAAAAGAACAATCTTCGGCAATCTGTCATCCTTCATCCGAACAACATGCCCTAACCACCTCAACCTTTCTTTCATTATAGACCTAGAAAGAGGTATTGAACCACATTTTTCGTATAGCCTATTGTTTGAAATACGGTCAGTCAGCCGGGTACCCAGAACAATCCTTAAGCAATTTCTCTGGAAAACATCTAGCAAATCTTCATCCGCTTTTCGGAGCGTCCATGCTTCAGAGCCATATTTGACCACTGTCATCACTGTAGCTTCTAAGATTCTAATCTTGGTTTGCAGACTTATCTTCCTATTCTTCCAGACTTTTTTTAACTGTGAAAAAACACCCTGAGCCTTGGCTATTCTATTTTTAACATCTTCACTGCTCCCACCATCTTTACTAATAATACTACCAAGGTAAGTGAAACTGCCCACCTGATCAATCTTTTCATTACCCAACGTCACCTTTTCATCTTCACTTATTCCTAGCCTTATTGACTTGGTCTTCCTAACATTAATTTTCAAACCAATACTAGCACCTTGAACTCGCAAAACCTCTAAAACTTCATTCATTTTGCTCACACTTTCATCTAGGATGCTTAAATCATCAGCATAATCCAAGTCCAGGAGACTTTTTCCTCCCCATTTGATTCCGTGGTCTCCCATTGCCTTTCCTGTGCTCCTTAAAACAAAGTCCATCAAAATAATCCATATAAAGGGGGATAGAACACAACCCTGCTTAACTCCTGATTTAATACAAAACCAGCTGCTAACCTCATTTCCTACCTTAACCGCAGCAGTGTTATTCTCGTACATAGCACTAATCACTTTAATGTATTTGTCTGGTATACCATACAAGGATAAAACCTTTACTAAAGCTCCTCTATCAACAGAATCGAACGCTTGCTCATAATCTATAAAACTAAGGACCAAAGGTGTTTGAAAACTTAGGCACTTCTCAATTATTAACCTAAGAGTGAAAATTTGGTCAACACATCCTCTACCTTTTCTAAAACCGCACTGCTCTTCTCTTAAAACTTTGTCTACGGCATCTCTCAGTCTAAAAAGTATCATATTACTAAGCAATTTGCTACCTACAGAGACCAGACTAATGCCTCGATAATTACCACACTCACTTTTATCACCTTTCTTATAAAGTGGCTTAATTAAGGTTTTCCTAAAATCATTAGGTACTTCCCCTTTTTCAAAAATCATATTCATAATCTCCAATAACTTATTTCTAACCTCAGAGCCACCATATTTAAGAAACTCATTTACTACCCTATCAGCACCTGGAGCCTTATTATTCTTTAATCCTTTTAGTACTGTTTCTAATTCCTCCTCACAAAACAAATCTTCCTTCACATCCAAGGTATCACAAACTTTTTCATTTTCCTCTATATTTTTTCCTGCAACTCTATCTCGGTTAAGCAAATTCTCAAAATGTTCGGCCCATCTCGCTTTAGCTTTTGTCTTATCGCTAATTGCCACCCCATTCCTATCTTTAACTGGGACAAGTCCGGATTGACTACTACCTCTCAATTTGTTAACGTGCCAGTACAATATTTTACTATTATGCCGTCTAGCTGCATCTTCTAAATCCTCGGCAATTTTATCCATGGCCTCCACTTCACACCTCCTTAGTTCATATTTCAATGCTTTCTCCACTTTCTTTACATTTCTTTTGTTTTCATATGATCTATCACTCAGATAATTCTTGTACAAGTCCTTTCTCCTTTCTATTAAACTTAAAGCTTTTTCACTAATATTCTTAGCTGCAGTTCTAGCTTTCTTCCCTAATACACCTTCAGCAACTTCACAAATTATTTTTCTAAAATTATTCCAACCATCTTCCACATTATCAAATTTTAAGCTCTCAAGTTTAGTATTCAACTGTTCCTGGAAAGTTTCTCTCAAATTCTCATCCTGGAGTCTACTAACATCATAACTTCCCGGGAGGTAATTACCCTTCCGATATTTCAGCTTTAAACTAACCCTTGACACTACTAGATGGTGATCTTTACTTTTAACATCAATAACAGCACTCCTATATACCCTAGTATCTTGTATTGATCCTGCCAGTCTTCAATTTACTATAACATAATCAATAAGGTTTGCTGTCTTACCATCACGTGAATACCATGTTAGCTTATGAGCCATTTTATGACCAAACACCGTATTGGTTATAACTAGATTGTTATACCTACAAAATTGCAAAGTCTGTATCCATTACTGTTTTCTTTTCCTACACCAAATTTACCTAAGCTGGGATACCATCTATCCATATTTCTACCAACCTGGGCGTTAAAATCTCCCAGCAATAACATCATATTTCTACCTGGGACCTTGTCTATTTGCTCCTGTAACTGTAAGTAAAATTCATCTGAGTCACTAGTATCTCCATCAGTCGGTTCTACAGGGGCGTATACTACTATAACTGATACCTTGAACTTTCTAGTCATAAAATGAGCAATTAGTATTCTATTATTAATACCTTCCCAGCCTAAACAAGACTTAGCAGCTTCCTTATTCATCATGAGCCCTACTCCCTGTCTATGTAACCCATCCTTCCTGCCTGAGTAAACAAATTCTATATCACCTAATTTCATGCTTCCTACCCCTGGGATATGAGTTTCTGAAACTCCTAATAAATCCAGTTCGAATCGTCTGAATTCGTCAGTCAAAATGTCAATACGATAGTCATTTTTTAATGTCGTAACATTCCAAGTTCCAATTTTCATGTTCTTTAAATCATTGAAATTTTTTTCGCCTCAGTTATAATAAAGAACGACCTCTCGCCTATACTAAATTTATATACGCTACTTAATTATAGCATAGGTTAGTAATTCCACAGATAGCTTGGCACTGGAACATCGTAGAGGGTTGTTTAATGGCTCATTTTAAAGAAAATTAATGGGGTTAAAACCTTTTGCCTTTAAAAAACAAATTAGTTTTAAAATAGAATCATTTTTCTCACGAAATTACATTAAAAGAAGATCATTACAATAACAAACCTTTCCATACATTGGACTTAGCTAGCTACTTGATTTTTTGAGGTTCGTCTCTTACTATTTCAAAGAAGAAAAACCCGTAGGCTTTTTCCTGTTTGTAATGCGGTTTGCAGTGGTAGTTATAATAAAGAACGAAGCAGGGTTGTAGCGGTAGCTAGTATTTACATAAAGGAACGATATAGTTTATCATAAATGGTGTTTGTCAATACGGTTTCATTTTATATAATTTATAATAAAGAACGACCTCATACCAATACTAAATTTTATACGCCACTTAATTATAGTATAGGTTAGTAACTCAACAGATAGCATGGCACTGCAACATTGTAGAGAGTTGTTCAATGGCTCATTTTGAAGGAAATTAATGGGGTTAAAAACCTTTTGTAATTAAAACAAATTATTTTTATTAAATTAAGAAATTTTATATGTTCCTTAAGAAATCATCATAAGTAAAAATTTCCCATACAGAAATTGAACTCAATTATAGTAAAGAACGACCTCTAACCCATGTTAATTGATCTGGGTTGATGTTACATTAAAGGACGATCATTGAAATAACAAACCATTGCATACATTGGACTTAGTTAGCTACTTGATTGTTTGAGGTTCGTCTCTTACTATTTTAAAGAAGAAATTACATTAAAAGACGATCATTGGAATAACAAACAATTGCATACATTGGAATTAGTTAGCTACTTGATGGTTTGAGGTTCGTCTCTTGCTATTTCAAAGAAGAAAAAGCCGTAAGCTTTTTCCTGTTTGTAATCAGTTTATTATCCGGGTTGTTATAACAATCTTAATAAGCATGAGATATTATTAATAAATCATATAATAAAGAACGACCTCTTGCCTATATTGAATTATATAGGCCACTTAACTATAGTATAGGTTAGTAAATTTACATTAAAAGACGATCACTGAAATAACAAACCATTCCATACATTGGACTTTGTTAGCTACTTGATTGTTTGAGTTTCGTCTCTTACTATTTAAAAGAAGAAAAAGCCGTAGGCTTTTTCCTGTTTGTATTTATAGTTAAAAAACGAACTCAAGTCCAAAGAAACTGAACCCTGTGGTACATTCATATTATCTTCATTATTTTAGCTAGAATATAAATAGACAAGTTTCTTTTTTAAATTTTAAATTGTTATAATAAAGAACGACTTCTTGCCTATACTAAATTTTATAGGCCACTTAATCCGGGTTGCAGCGGTAGCTAGCAACTTAGTAAGAGACGATCACGTCCAATGTTAAGAAATATAAAAACCCATAGTTCCTAAAAAAGGAGTCAGATCAAAACAAAAATTAAATTAAAAGACGATCACTGAAATAACAAACCATTCCATACATTGGACTTAGTTAGCTACTTGATTGTTTGAGTTTCGTCTCTTACTATTTAAAAGAAGAAAAAGCCGTAGGCTTTTTCCTGTTTGTATTTATAGTTAAAAAACGAACTCAAGTTCAAAGAAACTGAACACTGTGGTTCATTCATATTATCTTTATTATTTTAGCTAGAATGTAAATAAACAAGTTTCTTTTTTAAATTTTAAATTGAAAAGATAGTGCTTTTAATTCAACATATTAAAAGTTCTACCCGACGGGGAATCGAACCCCCTTCTCCCAGGTAACAAGTGGGCATACTTACCATTAGACTATCGAAGACTTAAATAAAAGTTACATATAAGATATGATAATAATTTTTTAATCCGGGTTACATAAAGGCTCGATCATCGACTTTTTACATTAAAGAACGAACTTTAGTCCATAGTTTATATTAAAGGACGATCATTAGAAAAGCAAACCATTGCATATATTGGATTGAGTTAGTTTTTCAGTTTCATAATAAAGAACGAACTCTTAACTATATTAAGATGGATATACAACTTAACTATACTTAATAATTAGACTTACTTAGCTGCCTGATTCATCTCTTACTATTCCAAATAAAAAAGAGCCATAGGCTTTTTCCTGTTTGTAATGTTCTTTGAAAAAGGTTTTGCGTCAATCCGAGTGTCAGTGGTTTTATAGTAAAGAACGAACTCTGGACCATAGTAAAATTAGAGATAGATGCAATCTAGCAATTACATTTTATAATAAAGAACGACCTCTTTCGTATACTAAATTTTATAGGCCACTTAACTAGAGTATAGGCTAGTACAGTTATAATATTTAAGGTCAATATATTAAAATTTTCCACTAAAAAACGTTCAGTGGAATAAAAACCCAATACATACATTTGATTTAGTTAGCTACTTGATTGTTTCAGGCTAGTCTCTTACTATTTCAAAGAAGAAAAAGCCATAGGCTTTTTCCTGTTTGTAATCAATTAGAAACAGTTCTACCTTTAAAATGAGTTACGTAGTCCGGGTTGCAGCGGTAGCTAGTAACCTAGTAAGAGACGATCACGCCCAATGTTAAAAAATATAAAAACCCATAGTTCCTAACAAAGGAGTCAGATCAAAACAAAAAGTACACCATTAGAACCGCCTTGTCCAAAACCCCTGTATAGGAAACTTTCTGTTCCTTGGCTTGAACAGCAAGGGAAATATATTGGCTTGAAAATCAAGAAAAGTGGCAGCTAACTCTTAAAAATAGTGTCAGGTCAAACAAGAAGTATAATATTAGAACCATCTTGTCCAAAACTCCAGTATAGGAAGCTTACCGTTCCTTTACTTGAATAACGAGGAAAATCTAGTAACTTGAAAAACATGATAAGTTGCTTGAACTAAGATACTGTGCATCAACGGCATCTCTTTTCCATGTTCTTCCTCCTCAGCTAGTAGGGCACTGGAACATCATAGAGAGCTGTTTAATGGCTCATTTGAAAGGAAATAGAAAAAATAAGTTTTCATGTACAAGCTTGATGATCCGGGTTGTAGTGATAGCGAGCAAACTAGTAAGAGACGATCACGTCCCTCAGTAAAAACTACAATAACTAATAACTTCTAAAAATACAGTCAGATCAAAACAAGATCTGGGTTGCAGCGGTAGCCAGCAACCTAGTAAGAGACGATCACGTTCAATGTTAAGAAATATAAAAACCCATAGCTCCTAAAAAAGGAGTCAGATCAAAACAAAAATACACCATTAGAACCGCCTTGTCCGAAACCCCTGTATAGGAAACTTTCTGTTCCTTGGTAATAATTTACAATAAAGAACGAACTTTAGTCCATAGTTTATATTAAAGGACGATCATTAGAAAAGCACATCATTGCATATCCGGGTTGCAGCGGTAGCTAGCAACCTAGTAAGAGACGATCACGTCCAATGTTAAGAAATATAAAAACCCATAGTTCCTAAAAAAGGAGTCAGATCAAAACAAAAATACACCATTAGAACCGCCTTGTCCGAAACCCCTGTATAGGAAACTTTCTGTCCCTTGGCTTGAACAGAAAGGGAAATATATTGGCTTGAAAATCAAGAAAAGTGGCAGCTACTACAACATTCTTCCTAAACGGGATATTTTTTTCTTTTTTTCTTTTTTTCTTTGTTTCCAGAGATAGCTTGGCACTGGAACATCGTAGAGGGTTGTTCAATAGCTCATTTTAAAGGAAATTAATTGGGTTAAAAACCTTTTGTAACTAAAATAAATTATTTCTAAAAGAGAATAAATTTTCCCACCAAAAACTGCATTTTCGATGTCTTTCCACACTGCAGTCTTTCAAACATAATCATATACCAGCGGTAAGATTTGAACCCACGCCTCCGAAGAGACTGGTGGCTAACACCAGTGCCTTGGACCACTCGGCCAGGTTGCCTCTCATAAATAATATATATGTGAATCCGGGTTGCAGCAGTAGCTAGCAATCTAGTAAGAGACGATCAGTCCAATGCTAAGAAATATAACAAAACTCCTAAAAATAGAGTCAGATCAAAACAAAAGTACATCATTAGAATTACCTTGTCTGAAACCCTACTAGATAAATATTGAATGTTGTCATAGTTTTATATTAGAGCTATGACGTGAATAGAAAAACACGAAATTATATTGTTGTTTCTGAAGACGTCATGAAATAATATCATTGCGCTATGACGTCAATAAAATCATTACGCTGTGACGTCATAATTACTATATAAGAAGCGTCAGAACTGTAAATGTTCACATTCATAATTACATAATGGTTTCAATCAAGTATGATTATAACCTATACACGATTATAATGTCACATTCATCGAGCCTGTAAATGAAAATAAAGTTTTTTTGTCAAAATTGGTTGTATATTAAAATGTATTTTATTTTTAATTACAAAATAAACTAGATGTAGCAATTTCCTTGAAAATGAGCCATTATACAACCCTCTGATTTTCCAGTGCCCAGCCAGCTCAGGAGCAAAAAACCGGAAAGAAAAAAAGATGCCGTATGTGGAGAATATTGTGGTTAATTCCAATTTTCTTGATTTTCAAGCCAATATATTTTCCTTATTATTCCAGCCAAGGGACGGTAAGTTTGCTATATAGAGGTTTTGAACAAGGTGGTTCTAAAAGCGTACATCATGTTTTGATCTGAATCTATATTCAGGAGTTATAGGTTACTTTAGTTTTTAACTATGGGGCGTGATCATCTCTCACTATGTTGCTAGCTACCATCGCAATCCAGATGAAAATATAATGGTTTGAAAATAAAGAAAAGTGACTGCAACCACGATATTCTGCCTATACGGCATCTTTTTTGTTTTTTCTTTATCACCTCAGATAGCCTTGCACTGAAACATCGTAGCGAGCTGTTTAATGGCTTATTTTAAAAGAAATTGAAGGGGTTAAAAATATTTTGTAAATTAGAAATCTCTTTTTAAAATAAAATCAAATTTTTACGAAAAACTTAGTTTTTATGTAAAAGCTTGATTAATAATGATCATAATCGTAGGTTGTAACCATAAATGACGTAATAAGTGGATACAAAATTTCTACACGTTTATATTTCGACAAGATAAATTTATTTTATTTTAGTTCTCAGTTCAGGATCGCTAAAGTCATTATGTGAACTGCAAAATTATTTATTGTGTCTGAGCAATAAATTTAATTTTTTGATTAAAACTAAAAAAAATACCTGAACATTTTAACATTAGTTTTATTATTTGCTAGGTTCTTATTACTCGAGACGTGATTTTATGTTTTAAACATTGACAAGACATCAAGAAGTGAACGAAAAAATGAAATTTTGACAGAGAAAAGTATCAGAGTCAAGTAATCAAAATATGTATCCGGGTTGCAGCGGTAGCTAGCAACCTAGTAAGAGACGATCACGTCAAATCCTAATTAAAAAAATAATCTTTAAAATATAATTAATTTTTTATTTAAAACTGCATTTTTATATACATGCTTGATGAATGATAATCATAACTGTGTGCTGTAACCGTGTATGACGTAATATGCGAATGCAATATTTATGCACGTTTATCTTTCGACAAGATAATTTTGTCTTATTTTAGTTTTCAGTTCAAGATCACTAAAGTTATTATGTAAACTGCAAAAATATTTATGGTGTCCGAGCAATAATTTTAATTGTTTAATTAAAAATTGAAAAATACATTAAAATTTTTAAAATAGTTTTAGTATCTGGTAGGTTCTAACTAACCAACGTGTCATTTAGTGTATTTCCATAAAAAGTTATTTTAGTTTCTAGTTAAGGATTGCTATAATTATTATTTAAACTGCTAAATTACTTATGGTGTCTGAGCAATAATTTTGATTATTTAATTGAAACAAGAAAAATACCTGAAAATCTTAAAATTAGTATTGTTTTTTGCTAGGTTCTAACTACTTAACACGTGATTTTATGTTTTGTACATTGACAAGATGTCAAGAAGTAAACGAAAGAAATGAAAGATTGACAGAGAAGAGTATCAGAGTCAAGTAATCAAAATATCTATCTGGGTTGCAGCGGTAGCTAAAAACCTAGTAAGAGACAAACACTTTCAATCCTAATTAAGAAAAAAGTGGCTGAAACCACTATTTTCTCCATCAAGGGCATCCTTTTTTTATTTCTGTTTTTTTTCAATTCTGATAGCTGGGCACTGCAAAATCATAGAAGGCTCTTTGATGGCTCATCTGGAAGGAAATTGCTACATCTAGTGACTTTTGTAATTAAAAACAAAAAATTTTAAAATAGAATCACTTTTTACAAGAAACTGCAGTTTTACGTACAAGCTTGATGAATGATGATATTAGTTGTAGGTTGTAACCATTTATGATGTAATACGTGATTGCAATATTTATACACGTTTATATTTCGACAAGATAATATTATTTTATTTTAGTTCTCAGTGCAGGATCGTTAAAGCTATTATGTAAACTGCAAAAATATTTATCATGTCTCAGCAATAATTTTAACTTTTTAATTAAAATTGTTACAATAGCTGAAAATTTTTAAATTTGTTTCATTTTTTAGTTAGGTTCCAACTATCCGACGTTCTTTAATGTGTATTTCCATGAAAAAAAAAATTAGTTTTCAGTTCAGGATCGCTAAGGTTATTATGTAAACTGCAAAATTATTTATTGTGTCTGAGCAATAAATTTAATTTTTTGATTAAAACTAAAAAAAAATACCTGAACATTTTAACATTAGTTTTATTATTTGCTAGGTTCTTATTACTCGAGACGTTATTTTATGTTTTAAACATTGACAAGACATCAAGAAGTGAACGAAAAAATGAAATTTTGACAGAGAAAAGTATCAGAGTCAAGTAATCAAAATATCTATCCGGGTTGCAGCGGTAGCTAGCAACCTAGTAATAGACGACCACGTCAAATCCTAATTAAAAATATAATCTTTAAAATATAATTAATTTTTTATTTAAAACTGCATTTTAATATACAAGCTTGATGAATGATAATCATAATTGTATGCTGTAACCGTGTATGACATAATATGTGAATGCAATATTTATGCACGTTTATCTTTCGACAAGATAATTTTGTCTTATTTTAGTTTTCAGTTCAAGATCGCTAAAGTTATTATGTAAACTGCAAAAATATTTATGCTGTCCGAGCAATAATTTTAATTGTTTAATTAAAAATTGAAAAATACCCTAAAATTTTTAAAATAGTTTTAGTATCTGGTAGGTTCTAACTAACCAACGTGTCATTTAGTGTATTTCCATAAAAAGTTATTTTAGTTTCTAGTTAAGGATTGCTGTAATTATTATTTAAACTACTAAATTACTTATGGTGTCTGAGCAATAATTTTGATTATTTAATTGAAACAAGAAAAATACATGAAAATCTTAAAATTAGTATTGTTTTTTGCTAGGTTCTAACTACTTAACACGTGATTTTATGTTTTGTACATTGACAAGATGTCAAGAAGTAAACGAAAGAAATGAAAGATTGACAGAGAAGAGTATCAGAGTCAAGTAATCAAAATATCTATCTGGGTTGCAGCGGTAGCTAATAACCTAGTAAGAGACAAACGCTTCCAATCCTAATTAAGAAAAAAGTGGTTGAAACCACTATTTTCTCCATCAAGGGCATCCTTTTTTTATTTCTGTTTTTTTTTTTCAATTCTGATAGCTGGGCACTGTAAAATCATAGAAGGCTCTTCGATGGCTCATCTGGAAGGAAATTGCTACATTTAGTGACTTTTGTAATTAAAAACAAAAATTTTTAAAATAGAATCACTTTTTACAAGAAACTGCAGTTTTACGTACAAGCTTGATGAATGATGATATTAGTTGCAGGTTGTAACCATTTATGATGTAATACGTGATTGCAATATTTATACACGTTTACATTTCGACAAGATAATATTATTTTATTTTAGTTCTCAGTGCAGGACCGTTAAAGCT
This sequence comes from Artemia sinica, assembly GCA_027921565.1. Lineage (NCBI taxonomy): Eukaryota > Metazoa > Arthropoda > Branchiopoda > Anostraca > Artemiidae > Artemia > Artemia sinica. Next base: position 46,620,097 of record CM051272.1, on the reverse strand, counting down.
ATTATGTAAACTGCAAAAATATTTATCATGTCTCAGCAATAATTTTAACTTTTTAATTAAAATTGTTAAAATAGCTGAAAATTTTTAAGTTTGTTTCACTTTTTTTGTTAGGTTCCAACTACCCGACGTGTCCTTTAATGTGTATTTCCATGAAAAAAAAAAATTTAGTTTTCAGTTTTCAGTTCAGGATCGCTAAAGCTATTATATAAACTGCAAAAATATTTATGGTATCGGAGCAATAATTTTAATTTTTTATTTAAAACTAGAAAAATACCTGAAAATTTTAAAATTAGTTTCGTTTTTTGCTAGGTTCATGGTACTCAACACGTGATTTTATGTTCATAAACGATAATGCCTTTGAAATAAAAGATATCATGGATTTTGTTAAAAAGAATATAAAAAATGAAGCTACAGCCAAAAAGATCATTTCAAGCACAGTTGGCAAAGCACAGCTCGCAATGGACGTTAATGGGCAAGAACAAGTTGAAATGAAACTTTCCATTGGGCCTTCAATTTTAAACTCAGATTTGTCAAATTTGGCACAAGAATGTCAAGAGATAATTAATTCTGGTGCCGATTTTCTTCATTTAGATGTTATGGATGGACACTTTGTCCCGAATCTAACGTTTGGACATCCAGTTGTGAAAAGTCTTAGAACTCAACTACCCAAAACCGTACTCGAAGCCCATATGATGGTGTCTGATCCAGAGAAGTGGATTCAACCAATGGCTGACGCAGGCGTAAATCGGTACACATTCCATTTAGAGGCCGGAAAGGACATTGAGTCGTTGGTTAGTAAAATTCAAGAGGCTGGTATGAAGGTGGGGATTGGTATAAAGCCAAACACGCCAGTTGATGATGTCATACAGTATATCGATCTTTGTGACCTTGTTCTTATAATGACAGTTGAGCCAGGATTTGGCGGACAAAAATTTATGCATAACATGATTCCTAAAATAAAATACATCCGAAGCCAATTTCCCGATGTAGACATTGAAGTAGATGGTGGAGTTTCTCATGCAAATATAAGTTGCTGTGCTGAAGCAGGAGCCAATGTTATTGTTGCCGGCACAGCAGTAACGGGTGCAAAGAATAAACGAGAAGCCATCAAAGGCCTGCGTGATGAATGGAACAAAACTAAATGACTAGAAGAAAAACACAATATACGGACATCAGTATCTGAGCTATAAGGATATATGAAACCTAGTAAAAAACAAATCACGGCATATAGTAATTAATTTATATAAAGGATAATTTTTACAATTTAAAACTCTTGCCCTAGGGACAGTGGGGGCTAGGTAATCTGTGAAGGCATAGTATCTTTAGACTATTTGGAACAAGAGGCCTATTTCAAGGTTTTGATCGGATGTCTTTAGGAAAGGGGCAGTTAAAGAGGATGAAGGAGAAGGCTTGTTCCTGTTGTAACAATTTTCAACGTGACTCTCAACATAGCCTGAAACCTGTAACTTAATAACCTAAGCTGTTTCTTGGTTATTTCTGTTCGGCCCTTTGGAAAACCACCTTTCACATAGTGTAATTTGATTTTCCTTGACAATTGACAAATAAACAACCACCGTCTTGACTGCGGTTCGATTCCCCATTGGAGAGAATTTTTAATAAATTGACTGTATGTATAACCGCATAAGCCTATACTATAGTTAAGTTGCCTATGCAAGATAGTATAGGCAAGAGTTCGTTCTTTATAATGACTTAAAATAAAAAGAGAGAGAAGTATAATAATGTTTGATTAGTTTTAAACAAGTGATGAACAAGTTCCTTTATCTCCAGTTCAAACTTAGATTAACAAAACGTTTGGGAAAGATAAAACTTCAGGAAAATCAATTCAAAGCATTTATGAGTGGAGGTTGCAAAATTATAGATAATAAAGAGGAACTGGAGATTTTTGTGCTGTGACACAAGAAAATACCATCTGTTCTACCAAATGATGAGAAACAAGATTTGAAGAGATCGTTTTCATGGAAGACGCCATTTGTTACTAACATATCAGGAATTAGATGATGTAGTTAAAATGATAAGCAAGGGTTTTCCCCAGAAAACGATCGACTATGCTAAAAGTGGATATAACATTCCGGTCCTATATTTTGTAAAACGCTACTTCGTAATACTACTACTAACAACCCATCGCATCAAAAAACCACTTGAAGCAAACACAGCTGCGCAAGCTCCTTTCCCATCCCAATCTATTCAAAACCTCCTGGAAAGTTCTAATTTCTTTTAAATACTTTCTTAAGACATCCTCCCACCCCAAGTGAGGACGAACTGCTTTCTGTTTAAACCTAGATTGTTGGCCGAAAAAAGACAATCCCTAGCATAATTTTTTGTACACCAGTATTTCAATGACGTTGTCACACTTGTCTTACTTATTTAGATTTTGTTTTGATCTGAATCTTTTTTCAGGATTTATGGGTTACATTAGTTTTTGCTATGGGGCGTGATCGTCTCTTACTATGTTGCAGCGGTAGCTAGCAAATATGAATAATTCTCAGGAGTAATGGGTTACTTTAGTTTTTACTATGGGGCGTGATCGTCTCTAGATAGGTTACTAGCTACCGCTGCAACCCAGATTATATAAAAAATAACCTAATTGACAAATACCATTTATGATGAACTATATCGGTCCTTTATGTAAGTTGCTAACTACCGCTGCAACCCGGATAATAAACTGATTACAAATAAGAAAAAGCCCATGGCTTTTTCTTCTTTGAAATAGTAAGAGATGGACCTCAAACAATCAAGTAGCTAACTAATTCCAATCTATGCAATTGTTTGTTATTCCATTGATCGTCTTTTAATGTAATATTTGACAAAATTGATTCTACTTTAAAAACTATTTTATATATAATGACAAAAGGCGCTAGATGCTAGCTACCGCTGCAACCCGGATTAGTATAACACAAGAGGTTGTTCTTTATTATAATTTGGTCTGAAACTACATAGTCAATCCCACATCGGGTAGTTAGAACCTAACCAAAAATAAAACTAATTTTAACATTTTAAGGTATTTTTCTAGTTTGTATTCAAATATTCAAACTATTGCTCGGATACCATGGATATTTTTGCCGTTTACACAAGCTGCAAAGAACGCATAGGCTGACCTTTGTAAATTGAGAAAAATTTTACGAATGTTTTACCGGGATTACGAAAAATATTCAAAATTAAAGATTAAAATTATCTCTGAAAGAATAGACTTTGTTGAAAAGTCAGCTAGAGATGCTTTCGCAAAACTTCATAGTAATATCCAAAAGAAATGTTGCATGTTTAGTGAAAAGCTTCCAAGGTACGGACCGGCAACTGTGGAACAGTTTACAGATGTAATGGGAAATCTTATACATGACTGTGAATATATGGAGGCATAATTGTCCTTTACTTAGTTTCAGCTTAAATTCGATGATCGAGCCTTTATGTAATTCAAGGATATCAAAAAGAATTTGACATAATTCAATATCCGTCAGATAGAGCTTGCAGATATCAGGGTGAAATTGCCAAGTAACCTGCTGCCCAGTTTTTGGTTTTGAATCTTTACTCAGATAGTTAAAGGTGACTTCAGCCATCATAATTTCCTTGTCAGATCTAGTTTCAGAGCATTTTTCAATAGTTGTCTTGTACTTTTCAGGACAGTTTGTTCTACAACACAGAGCATTTTTTTCCAAATATTCAGTCGAACTAAAAGAACTGTTTAAAACACAGTTAGAAATACTTTTTTCTTGAGGCGGTGTTCCAGGAATTTGTTCTAAATCATTAGTCTTACAAAGACATATACTAATAACCCTAACAGGCTGGTTTTCGCCATAATTGAAAAACATTGCTTTTCCTTCGCTGTTGATAGGTATGCTTGTATATAAATTTTTATTACTGCTGCATAAACTGCAATTGCTCCTTCCAAAATTAATATACGAGTTTTTTAAGAAGTACGCCTCCGTATATTCACTGTGTTGTCGAACATTTTCCATTGCATCTATAAACTGTTCCGCAGTTGCCAATCCATACCTTGGAAGTTTTTCATTAAACTGACAACATTTCTTCTGGATATTACTATGAAGTTTTGCCAAAGCATTTCTAGCTGACTTTTCAACAGTATCCGCTCTTTTAAAGAGAATTTTAATCTGTAATTTTGAATGCTTTTTGTGATCCTGGTTAAACATGCGTAAAATGTTTCTCAATTTACGAAGATCAGCCTGCATTTTTGCCATCTTCTTGTATTTCTGAATGTAATTTTTCCCTTTGTCCTTATGCGTTCTTCGGTACAACCTCGCAGAGAATTTAATTTTTTCATTATAGCTTTTGTCACCCAAGTATCTACCCATTATTCTGGTAGCAACTTTTTTCTTATGTTTGTTTCGGTAATCTTTATCGTTATCATACCGTTCCTTGCACTTTTGTTTGGCTGTCTCAATTGTTTCTTCTCTGTAATCTTCATCAATATCATACCTTTCCTTACTTTTTTGTTTGGCTGTCTCAATTTTCGCATGTCTATAAACTACATCATTATAATAACGCTGTTTGTCACTATCATTTTTCGCATCTCGATACACATTGTCAGTTGAATACCTTTGCTTTTCTCTTTTCAAGATGTTGTCTCTGTTTTTTGTATAGTACTGTTTTTTTAAATTACGTATAACTCACTTAGAAGGCATCTTATTACAAAACAAGAAATAATATTTTCATCTAATTAACACTTCTTATAACTCGTTTTGAGTATCCATAACCTAACAAAAAATAAAAGTAATTTTAAAATTTTCAGGTATCTTGTTAGTTTGAATGAAAAGATTAAAATTATTGCTCAGAAATCATAAATATTTTTGCAGTTTACATAATAACTTTAGCGATTCTAAACTGAAAAACAAAATATATAAAAAATGGAATTTTTTGGTCTGAAAATACATAGTCAATCCCACATCGGGACGGACCGGCAACTACATACTAACTACATCCAACGACTATGACGTCTTTGATCAATATTGTACATAAAAAATTAAGTTTTTCGTAAAAAATAATTAATTAAAAAAAAAATTAAGTACAAATAGCACTAGATCTAGAGATTTCCTTTAAAATGAGCCATTGAACAACTCTCTACGATGTTCCAGTGCCATGCTATCTGTGGAAAAGGAGAAAGAAAGAAAAAAATATCCCGTTTGTGGAGAATAACGTGGTTAAAGTCAATTTTCTTGATTTTCAAGCCAATATATTTTCTTTGTTATTCAAGCCAAATGGCGGCAAGTTTCCTTTGTAGGGGTTTCGGACAAGGCGATTCTAATGGTGTACTTTTTGTTTTCATCTGACTCTTTTTTTAGGAGTTAGGGGGTTTTTATATTTCTTAACATTGGACGTGATCGTCTCTTACTAGGTTGCTAGCTACCGCTGCAACTCGGATCAGGCCAAATGACAAAGTTTCCTCTACAGGGGTTTCAGGCATGGCGGTTCTAATGGCGTACTATTTGTTTTGATCTGACTTTTTTTAGGAGTTATGGATTTTTATATTTCTTAACATTGGACGTGAGCGTCTCTTATTAGGTTGTTAGCTACCGCTGCAACCCGGAAATATCTTGTGAATAGATCTTTTCAGTTAAAATGGGGTAGAGGTCGTTGTTTACTATAATACTAACTACATGCAACGACTATGACGTCATTGATCAATATTGTATATAAAAATTAAGCTTTTCGTAAAAAATAAAAAATAAAAAAAAGTAAGTGCAAATAGCACTAGATCTAGAGATTTCCTTTAAAATGAGCCATTGAACAACTCTCTACGATGTTCCAGTGCCAAGCTGTCTGTGGAAAAGTAGAAGAAGAAAGAAAAAAATATCCCGTTTGTGCAGAACAACATGGTTAAAGTCAATTTTCTTCAATTTCAAGCCAATATATTTTCTTTGTTATTCAAGCCAAAGGGCGGTAACTTTCCTATATAGGGGTTTCGGACAAGGCGGTTCTAATGGTGTACTTTTTTTGATCTGACTCTTTTTTTAGGAGTTATAGGTTATTATTTTTGTTATCATTGGACGTGATCGTCTCTTACTAGGTTGCTAGCTAGCGCTGCAACCCGGATGTTTGTCACTATCAATTTATACTTCTCGATACGCCTGTTCGGTTTAATAACTTTGCTTTTATCTTTTCAAGATGCTATCTCTGTTTTTTGTGTATAACTCTTTTTTTAACTTGCGTGTAGCTTGCTTTGATTTAACCATTATGTAACCATGATTGAGACCATCTACATCTTTTTCACCTTTTATATAGTAATCATGAAGTCATGGCGTAATGATTTTATTTCATAAAGTCATGGCGTAATGATATTATTTCATGACGTCTTGAGAAATAACAACATAATGTCGTGTTTTTCAATTCACGTCATAGCTATAATAAAACTATGACGACATTCATTATTTATTTAGTAGGGTTTCAGACAAGGTGGTTCTAACGATGTACTTTTGTTTTGATCTGAATCTATTTTTAGGAGTTCTGGGTTTTATATTTCTTCGCATTGGACTGATCGTCTCTTACTAGGTTGCTAGCTACCGCTGCAACCTGGATTCACATATATAGTTATGAGAGGCAGCGTGGCCGACTGGTCCAAGGCGCTGGTGCTAGCCACCAGTCTCTTCGGAGGCGTGGGTTCAAATCTTACCGCTGGTATACGATTATTATTTATGTACAAAAATCAAATATCTTTGAAAAGACTGCAGTATGAAAAGACATCAAAAATGCAATTTTTAGTGGACAAATTTATTCTCTTTAGAAATAATTTATTTTAGTTACAAAAGATTTTTAACCCAATTAATTTCCTTTAAAATAAGGCATTGAACAACTCTCTACGATGTTGCAGTGCCAATCTATCTGTGGTAAAGAAAAAAGAAAAAAATATGCTGTTTAGGCAGAATGTTTTAGTAGCCGCCAATTTTTTTGATTTTCAAGCCAATATTTTTCCCTTGCTGTTCAAGCCAAGGGACAGAAAGTTTCCTTTACAGGAGTTTCGGACAAGGCGGTTCTAATGTTTTTTCTTTTTTTTTGATCTGACTTTTTTTAGGAGTTATAGGTTTCTATATTTATTAACATTGGAAGTGATCGTCTCTTACTAAGTTGCAAGCTACCGCTGCCACCCGAATTAATTTACTTTAAAATGAGCCATTGAGCAACTCTCTATGATGTTCCAGTGCCAAGCTATCTGTTGAAAAGAAAGAGGAAAGAAATAAAAAAAATATGCCGTTTAGGCAGAATGTTGTAGTAACCGCAATTTCTTGATTTTCAAGCCAATATATTTCCCTTGCTGTTCAACCCAAGAAACAGAAAGTTTCCTATACAGGGGTTTCGGACGAAGCGGTTCTAATGGTGTACTTTTTGTTTTGATCTGTCTTTTTTTAGGAGTTACGGGTTTTTGTATTTCTTAACATTGGACGTGATCGTCTCTTATAAGGTTGCTAGCTACCGCTGCCACTTTTCTTGATTTTTCAAGGCTATATATTTCCCTTCCTGTTCAAGCCAAGGGACAAAATGTTTTCTATACAAGTATTTTGGACAAGGTGGCTCTAATGGTGTACTTTTTGTTTTGATCTGAATCTTTTTTCTGGAGTTATTGGGTCCTTGAAAGCATGCGTGGCGCAGTCTATAGCGTGTTGGAATTTTACTCCGAAGGCTGCAGGTTCAAATCCTTCCAGGGGCAATTTTTGCACATTTATCTATTTAAAGTCTAAATAAAACTTCTATTAATTAGTACTACATTAGATCCTCTTGTGACATTGATCCTTTATGTAAGAACATTCTTTTCTCTATTGTTATACGAAAATACAGTTTTTCGAAAAAAATGATTATATTTTGATGTTTATTTTTGTTAATTACAAAACGTTTCTCAATACAGCAGTTTCCTTTAAAATGAGGCCTTAAACAGCTCTCTATGATTCTCCAGTGTCTCGATAGCTGCGGAGAAAACGCAAAAAGGAAAAAAGATGCTGTCGATGCAGAATATCGTGGTTTCAGCCACGTTACTTGATTTTTAAGCCAATGGAATTTCTTTGTTGTTCAAGCCAAGTGACACTAAGTCTCCTACATAGGAGTTTCAGACAAGGCTGTTCTAATAGTGTACTTGGTGTTTTGATCTGACACCATTTTTAGGAGTTATGGGCTTTTGTATTTCTTAGTATCAAGTTTGTCTCTTTCAAGGTTTCTAGCTACCACTGCACTCATGATTTCAAAAGATATATCCGTTCTTACTATAATAACAACTCCACACACCCATACAAACCTTTGAGATACCATAGGTTGAAGTTCGTTCTCTATTGTAAAAATTTGCCGAATATTGTGCATTATTGGGTCATTTCGACTCCAGCGGCTTGTTTTTGTGACTAGTGGGCGTACTCGTCTTTTAAAAGGTTGCAGCTACCACGGAAACCACGATTATTTCAATATTTTAGTTACAAAGGGCCAGAGTTTGATCTTTACAATAAATAATTTTTTCATTAAAGCTTTTTTTACCCCAGTATCTACCCATTATTCTATTAGCAACTTTTTTCTTATGTTTGTTTTGGTAATCTTTATCATTATCATGCCTTTCCTCGCTCTTTTGTTTGGCTGTCTCAATTTTTGCATGTCTATAAACTTCATCATTGTAATAACGCTGTTTTTCACTATCAATTTTTGCATCTCGATACGCCTTGTTGGTTGAATACCTTTGGTTTTCTCTTTTCAAGATGCTATCTCTGTTTTTTGTGTAGTACTGTTTTTTTAAATTACGTATAGCTCGCTTAGAACGCATCTTATTACTATTTTAATTATCCCATTATAATTTTCTCGTATCAAGTACCAATAACCGAACAAAAAATAAAACTAATTTTTAAATTTAAGATTAAAATTATTTTCAGATTAATTTATTGCTCATATATCATAAATATTTTTGCAGTTTAAATAAAAAACTGAAAAATAAGATACATAAAAATTGAATTATTCGGTCTGGAAATACATATTAAATCTCACGTCAGGTAGTTATTATGTACTAACTACATCCAACGACTATGACGTCATTGATCAATATTGTACATAAAAAATCAATTTTTTCGTAAAAAATTGATTCTATTTTTGAAAAACAAATTAAGTACAAATGGCACTAGATATAGAGATTTCCTTTAAAATGAGCCATTGAACAATTCTCTACGATGTTCCAGTGTCAAGCTATCGGTGGAAAAGAAGAAAGAAAAATATGCGGTTTGTGGAGAATAACGTGGTTAAAGTCAATTTTCTTGATTTTCAAGCCAATATATTTTCTTTGTTATTCAAGACAAAGGCGGTAACTTTCCTTTATAGGGATTTCGGACAAGGCGGTTCTAATCGTGTACTTTTTTTTGATCTGACTCTTTTTTTAGGAGTTAGGGGTTTTTATATTTCTTAACATTGGACGTGATCGTCTCTTACTAGGTTGCTAGCTACCGCTGCAACCCAGATTATAATAAAACTTTACTAACCTATGCTATAGTTAAGTGGCCTATAAAATTTAGTATAAGAAAGAAGTCGTTCTTTATTATACATTTTCTGTTCAAGCCAAATGACAGAAAGTTTCCTATACAGGGGGTTTCGGACAAGGCGGTTCTAATGGTGTAATTTTTGTTTTCATCTGACTCCTTTTTTAGGAGCTATGGGTTTTTATATTTCTTAACATTGGACGTGATCGTCTCTTACTAGGTTGCTAGCTACCGCTGCAACCCGGATTGCAAAAGGTTTTCAACCGCTTCAATTTCCTTTAAAATGAGCCATTGAACAACTCTCTACGATGTTCCTGTGCCATGCTATCTGTTGAATAACTAATCTATACTATAATTAAGTGGCGTATAATATTTAATATAGGCAAGAGGTCGTTCTTTATTATAACCTTGTACGAGCCCTCGACTTTTAGTAGATTAATATGTTGTATAATATTAGATTTTGATACTGCCTTATAAACGCTATTAATTAAACAGGTCAAGACAGGAAAATGTGGAGCTTGTGCCCTTAGAGAACGCAAATAGCTCTGACATCCCTCATTTGGGCTACAGTATAATGAATGCCAATGCTTTCTTGTGTCCCTGTAATTGATTTCACAATAATCCAAGCCGCCAAGGTAGAAATTAACCACTTTGTCAGTTGAAAATTTTAATGTTATATTATTTTCAAGGATTTCAAAAAGAATTTGACATAATTCAATATCCGTCGGATAGAGCTTGCAGATATCAGGATGACTTTGCCAAGTAACCTGCTGCCCAATTTTTGGTTTTGAATGTTTACTCAGATTGTTATAGGTGACTTCAGCCATCATAATTTCCTTGTCAGATCTAGTTTCAGAGCATTTTTCAATAGTTGTCTTGTACTTTTCTGGACAGTTTGTTCTACAACACAGAGCAGTTTTTGCCAAATATTCAGTAGAACTAAAAGAACTGTTTATAACACAGTTAAATATTTTTTTTCTTGAGGAGGTGTTCCAGATATTTGTTCTAAATTATTAGTCTTACAAAGACATATACTAATAACCCTAACAGGTTCGTTTTCGCCATAATTGAAAAACATTGCTTTTCCTTCGCTGTTGAAAGGTATGCTTGTATATATATTTTTATTGCTGCTACATAAACTGCAATTGCTCCTTCCAAAATTAATATATGAATTTTCTAAAAAGTACCCCTCCATATATTCACTGTGTTGTCGAATATTTTCCATTGCATCTATAAACTGTTCCGCAGTTGCCAATCCATACCTTGAAAGCTTTTCATTAAACTGACAACATTTCTTTTGGATACTACTATGAAGTTTTGCCAGAGCATTCCTAGCCAACTTTTCAACAGGATCTGCTCTTTCTAAGAGAATTTTAATCTGTAATTTTGAATGCTTTTTGTGATCCTAGTTAAACATGCGTAAATGTTTCTCAATTTACGAAGATCAGCCTGCATTTTTGCCATCTTCTTGTATTTCTGAATGTAATTTTTCCCTTTGTCCTTATGCGTTCTTCGGTAAAACTTCGCAGAGAATTTAATTTTTTCATTATAGCTTTTGTCACCCCAGTATCTACCCATTATTCTAGTAGCAATTTTTTTCTTATGTTTGTTTCGATAATCTTTATTATTATCATACCGTTCCTTGCTCTTTTGTTTTGCTGTCTCAATTTTCCCTTCTCGATACCCCTGATCCGTAACATACCTCTGTTTTGCTCTGTCATATTTCATTTTCTTAAATTCTGGATCAGAAGACATCTTAGCTGCAATCCTTACGCGTGCTCAAGCTTTATTGCGTTCGGTGGCATTTTTATCTCTTTTAAATAAACTTTTCATATATTTCAGGCTGTTAGCTTTATTTTTTGTGTAGTAAAGTTTTCTATTAGTAGAAATTTGGATTGCTCTATTTGATATTTTTTTGGTTATTCTTTCTTTTTTTTCACTAGCGTGAGACCATATTTTTTCAATGTTTAAAATTATTAAGTACACAATACCCCGTGTCGAGTAGCTAAAACCTAGCATAAAACAAAACTAATTTTAAAATTTTCAGTTATTTCTCTTGTTTGAATTAAAAAATTAGTATTATTGGTTAGACACTATAAATATTTTTGCATTTTGCATAATAAGTTTAGCGATTCTGGACTGAAAACTAAAATAATTGGAATTATAAGACAATAATATGGAGATACGTACTTTACGGGTTACAAACCAAAAAAAGTTTGGTTCCAGGATACAATAATAACTTTAAACTGAGATGAAAAAAATTTTTGGTTCCAGGAGACAAAAAGCAAAACTAAATTTAAAATTTTCATGTATTTTTGCAGTTTAAATTAAGAAATTACTATTACTGGTTAGACATCATAAATATTTTTGCAGTTTACATAATAACTTTAGCGATTAAGCCAAAAAAGAAAATTTTGGTTCCAGGAGACAAAAAACAAAACTATTCAAAAATTGTCAGGTATTGCTCTAGTTTGAATTAAAAAATTAGTATTATTAGTTAGACATAATAAATATTTTTGCAGTTTACATAATAACTTTGGAGATTCTGAACTCAAAACTAAAATAAAAAAAATTGAATATTTCTCTTTGGAAATATAGGACAACAATATAGAGATACGTAATTTACGGGTTGAGCCAACAAATTTTGAACTAAGATGATACAAAATTAATGGCGTATAAAATGGTGTAGCGAGTCAATTGAAGCAAAAGGAAAACCAATCTAATTTTTTAATTTTCAGGTTTTTTTCTGGTTTGAATTAAAAAATGGAAATTATTGTTCAGACACCGTAAATATTTTTGCACTTTGCAGCTAAATAAAATTATTTTTTTTAAATTTTCAGGAATTATTCTAGTTTCAGTTGACAAATAAGATTTTTTTTCAAAGAATCGAGCAGCTAACTAAGTCCTATATATATAATGGTATGTTCTTCGAATGATCTCTTTTAATTAGGTTCCTGGCTACCGCTGCAAACCGGAACTATTAAAAAATATTTTATCTTTAATTACAGAAGGAACTAGATGTAGCAAATTTTACTATTGAGACGAGTCGCTCTTACTATACAACATACGGGTTGTTATCACGAACTGTTTGCTTTGATGTATCTATTGGTATCAAAATTTCGTTCTTTAGAGTTTCGGTCACTATTGAGACAAGTAGCTATTATTACTATAGAGTTCATTATCATGAACTGTTTGATTGCTTCAAAATTTAAATATCTTTGAAAAGACTGCAGTATGAAAATACATCAGAAACGCAATTTTTTTTGAAAAAATTGATTCTACTTTGAAAAGTATTTTATTTTTAATTAAAAAAGTGACTAGATGTAGCAATTTCCTTTAAAATGAGCTATTATACAGCTCTCTATGACTTTCCAGTGCCCAGCTATCCGAGGAGAAAAAAAAAGCGGAAAGAAAAAAATATCCCGTTTGTGGAGAATAACGTGGTTAAAGTCAATTTTCTTGATTTTCAAGCCAATATATTTTCTTTGTTATTCAAGCCAAAGGGTGGTAAGTCTTCTTTATAGGGGTTTCGGACAAGGCGGTTCTAATTGTGTAATTTTTGTTTTGATCTGACGATTTTTTTAGGATTTAGGGGTTTTTTATTGCTTAACATTGGACGTGATCGTCTCTTACTAGGTTGCTAGCTACCGCTGCAACCCGGATTGCTAGCTACCGCTGCAACCCGGATTGATCTGACTCTGTTTTTAGGAGTTATGTTTTCATATTTCTTAACATTGGACATGATCGTCTCTTAATAGGTTGCTAGCTATCGCTGCAACCCGGATTACAAACAGGAAAATGCCTACGCGTATATTACTTTAAAATATATCGCTCCCTTATGCATGATTACAAACAGGAAAAAGCCTACGGCTTTTTCTTCTTTGAATTAATAAGAGACGAACCTCAAACAATCAAGTTGCTAACTAAGTCCAATGTTTTCATTGGTTTTAATTCCAATGATCGTCTTTTAATGTAATGACACTTCTTCTAAATAATGACTTAGTTCCTTGTACGAACCTTCGACTTTTAGTAGATTAATATGTTGTACAATTTTAGATTTTGATACTGCCTTATATACGCTATTAATGAAACAGGTCAAGACAGGAAAATGTGGAGCTAGTGACCTTAGAGAACGCAAATAGCTCTGACATCCCTCATTTGGGCTACAGTATAACGAATGCCCATGCTTTCTTGTGTCCCTGTAATTGATTTCACAATAATCCAAGCCGCCCAGGTAGAAATTATCCACTTTGTCAGTAGAAAATTTTAATGCTATATTATTTTCAAGGATTTCAAAAAGAATTTGACATAATTCAATATCCGTCGGATAGAGCTTGCAGATATCAGGATGACATTGCCAAGTAACCTGCTGCCCAATTTTTGGTTTTGAATGTTTATTCAGATTGTTACAGGTGACTTCAGCCATCATAATTTCCTTGTCAGATCTAGTTTCAGAGCATTTTCCGATAGTTGTCTTGTACTTTTCAGGACAGTTTGTTTTACAACACAGAGCATTTTTTGCCATATATTCAGTAGAACTAAAAGAACTGTTTAAAACACAGTTAAAAATACTTTTTTCTTGAGGCGGTGTTCCAGGAATTTGTTCTAAATCATTAGTCTTACAAAGACATATACTAATAACCCTAACAGGTTCGTTTTCGCCATAATTGAAAAACATTGCTTTTCCTTCGCTGTTGATAGGTATGCTTGTATATAAATTTTTATTACTGCTGCGTAAACTGCAATTGCTCCTTCCAAAATTAATATACGAGTTTTTTAAGAAGTACGCCTCCGTATATTCACTGTGTTGTCGAACATTTTCCATTGCATCTATAAACTGTTCCGCAGTTGCCAATCCATACCTTGGAAGTTTTTCATTAAACTGACAACATTTCTTCTGGATATTACTATGAAGTTTTGCCAAAGCATTTCTAGCCGACTTTTCAACAGTATCCGCTCTTTTAAAGAGAATTTTAATCTGTAATTTTGAATGCTTTTTGTGATCCTGGTTAACATGCGTAAAATGTTTCTCAATTTACGAAGATCAGCCTGCATTTTTGCCATCTTCTTGTATTTCTGAATGTAATTTTTCCCTTTGTCCTTATGCGTTCTTCGGTACAACCTCGCAGAGAATTTAATTTTTTCATTATAGCTTTTGTCACCCCAGTATCTACCCGTTATTCTGGTAGCAGCTTTTTTCTTATGTTAGTTTCGGTAATCTTTATCGTTATCATACCGTTCCTTGCTCTTTTGTTTGGCTGTCTCAATTTTTGCATGTCTATAAACTTTATCATTAAGATAACACTCCTTGCTGTTTTATTTGGCTCTCTCAATTTTTGCTTCTCGATACGCCACGGTCGGTTGAATACCTTTACTTTTTTTTCCAAGATGCTATCTCAGTTTTTTGTATAGTACTGTTTTTTAAATTACGCATAACTCGCTTAGAAAAAGACCCCGAAGCCGCGCCAAAAAGTCGGCGGCACGCCGCCGAAAAAAAACGGTGGCGCGCCGCCGAGCTTGCATCAGCGCGCTGACGCCGCCGCTGATTCTATCGGCGGCGGCGTCACTAATACGCTGCCGTTTTTTCGCCCTTTTTTGCTTATCGATATCGTCCATCGGGCTTCAAACATCATCCCGGCTAATCTGCTTCTTAAAGTTAAATACTGTCATCTTGGGCTCGCCATGTATATCGGAAGGAGAAGAAGAAATTTTTCTTGAAACAAAAATTCTACCTTGCACTTTAAAATTCTGTTCATTTTCTTTCTGATTTTTTGGATGAAAAGAGGTAGGTAAAAGAGCATATGGCAATTTAGGATGTTATCATAGGCAGCGCAATCGCGCTGCCTAAGTAAAGAACAATGTTGGCACAATGTATTATTTTTTTTTCCATACCAGGGCAATTCGTATCGAAGGAGTTGTCGTAGAAACTTCGAAAAGGGCTCATTCAATTGGAAATTGGAGGGGCTTGTGCCCTTTTTAATAGTCGAAAGTGATTGGAAGGCAGCTAACACACCTTCCGCGCCCACCATTTCCCCAAACACATCCAATCAAAATTTTAAGATCGCCATTTTGTTCAGAGTAATTGATTTCCAGAGAGAAAATATATTTTTGAGGAGGCTACTCCCCCACAACTCTTAGGGCAAGGGATTTAAGTTATGCCCTGGGGGTATATAAGAACGATGTTGACAAAATGTATTATTTATTATTTTTTTCATTTAGACCAGGGCATTTCGTATCAAAGAAGTTGTCGTAGAAACTTCGAAAAGGGCTCATTCAATTGGAAATTGGAGTGGCTTGTGCCCTTTTTAATAGTTGAAAGTGATTGGAAGGCAACTAACACCCCTTCCACACCCGCCATTTCCCGAAACATATTCAATCAAAATTTTGAGATAGCCATTTTGTTTAAAGTAGTTGAATGTTCTGCAAATTAGGTCTTAGAGGATCACAACCACCCTCACAGCCCGTAGGGTAAGGGTTGTAATTTATGCCCTGGGGGCATATAAGGTGTTTATAGAAAGCGTTGTCGTAGAAACTCAAAAAGGGATCATTCGATTGGAAATCGAATGGCCTAGTGCCCTTTTTAATGATCAAAAGGGATTGGAAGGCTTGACATTTTTATAGTAAAGATTGATGTGGGTATAATTTATCATTTTGTTGTTGTTGTTGTTGTTGTTTAGACCAGGCCACTTCCTATCGAAGGAGCTGTCGTAGGAACTTTGAAAAGGGCTTATTCAATTGAAAATAGAAAGGGCTGATGTCCTTTTTAATAGTCGAAAGCGATTGGAGGGAATTTAATCCCCTTCCACGCCCACCTTCCACGCCCACCCTCCCATTTGCTTTGTGTTTAAAAGTAAATGTTGCCTTAAGATTAAATCAAAATGTACTATGCTAATGCTAATTACCAATAAGGCATCTCAGCAGTATCCCAAGAACGACTGAGGGTATTATGTTCAAACTTCGGGGCTACTTCTGCTCCTAAAATTTAACCAAATCAAAATAGCGTGAGTGTATCCAAGCTATCATAGAAAGTAAACAGGTTTTTCTGGGAATGGTATCAAGTTTTCCGTTTCAGGTTAACTAGAGGAGGTATGAAACTAAATTAAACACATCTATTTGTGTCCATATTTTTAAAAGGGTTTATGTTGTTAAAAATTGCTGAAAATTTTTTTCCAGCATACAAATAGCAGGCCAAACTATTAATTCTTAAAAAAAAACGAAAAGATTCAAAGAATTATTTTCTTTTTCCCTGAAAAGACTATGTCAATATAAAATGAAAAGAAATTAATTAAAAAAACTGTTTCCACAAAATAAGTTTTTAAAAGAAAAGTAAAGAACTCTATTAAACAAAAAATGAACAAAAATAAAATTAAATAATCTACCAAGCGTGAAACTACCATAAATCAGCATCGATAAATAAATGAAACCTAAAAAGAACAAAAATTACAATAAATCACCGAGTCATACTCAAAACGAGCAGAAATTAACATAAGTTGGGCTCAAAACCCCTATGCCTTCCCAAGGCCAGAACATAATTTGCACTTTACTGAAAAAATACAAATGAATGTGCATTGTCAGTTTAATATACATATGCTGATATTAAGTATTCAAAATATTAATATTATTTGATTTATTAAAGTTATATAAGTAAAAACATTTAAATTTTTTTTCAGGTAAGTGCAAATTATGTTCTGGCTTTGGGAAGGCATAGGGGTTTTGAGCCCAACTTATGTTCACTTCTGCTCGTTTTGAGTTTGACTCTGTTATTTATTGTAATTTCGGTTCGTTTTGGGTTTCATTTTTTTTTATCTATGCTGATTTGTGGTAGTTTCCCGCTTGGTAGATTATTTGATTTTATTTTTGCTCGTTTTTATTTGATGAAGTTCTTTACTTTTCTTTGAAAAAATTATTTTGTAGAAAAAGTTTTTTTAATTAATCTGGAAAAGAGCTAGAGCTAGTATAGAAATATATCTATAGAAATGAATTACATTTTTTTTGAAAAGTGAGCAGAGCACACTGAAGTTGAAATAGCCTTAAACTTTGACTTGAAACGTCATAACTTGACCACTTCTTTCAGAAAAGAATTTTGGAGGGTTATTCCGTGTTGATAAGAAAAGAGGGTAAAGGTGGAGTTTAGTTCCCCCTCCCCCCTGTAGTGTAGGCAGCAGGAGCCCTATGGTAAAGGTGCAGGTTTGTTCTCCCTTATAAAAACAACTTATTTCAGCAGATACAAAGAAGAAGCCCATTTGCGGCATTCTGTGGGACCTCAAGGTCCAATGCCAGTATAAGATCTCACTTTTGTTACATCAATTGTAACTGAAGTGATGTAGCCGCTGATTTAAAATTGTTGGTGTTGTTAAGCCATGGTATCTGACTTGTATACAGTGTTTTCTTGATGTTGTTATTTGTTTTTTCACTTCCTTTTCGTATGTATTTGATGAACAGGAGATATTTGAACTTCAAACTTTGAAAGTTATACACACATTAGCCCAAATCATTAACAAGAAGGAAATGACTAAACACGGGATTTTATAGGAACAATGCGATGCTAAACATAAGCACAACATAGGTTTCCCTGGGTCTAGTGGCTAAAAATGAGAATTCTACTTGGTCTGATCGACGGTGAACAAAAACACTTTACGCACGGCCGAACAAATCCCTGTTTTGTCATATTGTTATTGTATGTTTTTAGCCAACCATTTAAAAATCCTTACTAAAATCAAGTTGAGGTTGAACGTACTTGGTGAAGTGGAATTTTTATAATTATTTTTAATCAAAAAATCGGCGCGCCAAGGCGCGCCGCCGGTCAGAAATCGGCGGCGCGCCGCCAAAAAAATTTCGCCGCCGACGATACTAAATCACACATTCGCCGCCGTCATGTCGGCGTGGCATGGCTTCGCGGACTACTTAGAAGGCATCTTATTACAAAACAAGAAATAATATTCTTATCTAATTAACACTTCTTAAGACTCGTATCGAGTATCCATAACCTAACAAAATATAACTAATTTTTAAATTTTCAGGTATTTTGTTAGTTTGAATGAAAAGATTAAAATTATTACTCAGATATCATAAATATTTTTGCAGTTTACATAATAACTTTAGCGATTCTAAACTGAAAAATAGAATGTATTAAAAAATTGAATTTCTTGTTCTGAAAATACATAATAAATCCCACATCGGGTAGTTAGAACCTAACCAAAAATAAAACTAATTTTAACATTTTAAGGTATATTTCTAGCTTGAATTGAAATATTCAAACTATTGCTCGGATACCATGGATATTTTTGCAGTTTACACAAGCTGCAAAGAACGCATAAAGACAAAATTAAAAATTATATTCAGAAGTCCAAAAAGATGGCAAGAATGCAGGCTGATCTTTGTAAATTGAGAAAACTTTTACGAATGTTTTACCGGGATTAAGAAAAATATTCAAAATTAGAGATTAAAATTATCTCTGAAAGAATGGATTTTGTTGAAAAGTCGGCTAGAGATGCTTTCGCAAAACTTCATAGCAATATCCAAAAGAAATGTTGCATGTTTAATGAAAAGCTTCCAAGGTATGGACCGGCAACTGTGGAACAGTTTACAGATGTAATGGGAAATCTTATACATCACTGTGAATATATGGAGGCATAATTGTCCTTTACTTAGTTTCAACTTAAATTCGATGATCGAGCCTTTATTATGTACTAACTACATCCAACGACTATGACGTCATTGACCAATATTGTATATAAAAAATTAAGTTTTTCGTAAAAAATAATGAATTTAAAAAAAAAATTAAGTACAAATGGCACTAGATCTAGAGATTTTCTTTAAAATGAGCCATTGAACAATTCTCTACGATGTTCCAGTGCCAAGCTATCTGTGGAAGAGAAAGAAAGAAAAAAATATTTAGGCAGAATGTTGTAGTAACCGCCACTTTTCTTGATTTTCAAGCCAATATATTTCCCTTGCTGTTCAATCCAAATAACAGAAAGTTTACTATACAGGGGTTTCGGACAAGCCGGTTCTAATGGTGTACTTTTTGAGTTGATCCGACGTTTTTAACAGTATGAAAAGACATCAAAAATGCAGTTTTTAGTGAAAAAATTTGTTCTCTCTTATAAATAACTTATTTTAGTTACAAAAGATTTTTAACCCAATTAATTTACTTTAAAATGAGCCATTGAACAACTCTCTACGATGTTCCAGTGCCAAGCTATCTGTGGAAAAGAAAAAAAAGAAAAAAAGAAAAAAAATGTGCCGTTTAGGCAGAATGTTTTAGTAACCGCCACTTTTCTTGATTTTCAAGCCAATATATTTCCCTTGCTGTTCAATCCAAATAACAGAAAGTTTACTATACAGGGGTTTTGGAAAAGGTGGTTGTAATGGTGTACCTTTGTTTTGATCTGACTCCATTTTTAGGGGCTATGAATTTTTATATTTCTTAACATTGGACGAGATCGTCTCTTACTAGGTTGCTAGCTATCGCTGCAACCCAGATTTAGCTACTCTTTAGCCAAATATAATAACTTTAATATAAATTAATATAGGCAGGACTGCAGGAGGTCGTTCTTTATTATAAATTCTTTATTATAAACCACTGCAACCCGGACTATAGGCGAGAGATCGTTCTTTACTGTAATTTTCATCTATAGAAACTCTAATATTGCTATCACCGTAGATGACGTCTTGACTATTACGAAAGAGTCTACCTGACACTTCTTCTAAATAATGACTTAGTTCCTTGTACGAACCCTTGACTTTTAGTAGATTAATATGTTGTATAATCTTAGGTTTTGATACTGCCTTATATACGCTATTAATGAAACAGATCAAGACAGGAAAATGTGGAGTTAGTGCCCTTAGAGAACGCAAATAGCTCTGACATCCCTCATTTGGGCTACAGTATAACGAATGCCCATGCTTTCTTGTGTCCCTGTAATTGATTTCACAATAATCCAAGCCGCCAAGGTAGAAATTAACCACCTTGTCAGTTGAAATATTTAATGCTATATTATTTTCAAGGATTTCAAAAAGAATTTGACATAATTCAATATCCGTCGGATAGAGCTTGCAGATATCAGGATAACATTGCCAAGTAACCTGCTGCCCAATTTTTGGTTTTGAATGTTTACTTAGATTGTTATAGGTGACTTCAGCCATCATAATTTCCTTGTCAGATCTAGTTTCAGAGCATTTTTCAATAGTTGTCTTGTACTTTTCAGGACAGTTTGTTCTACAACACGGGGCATTTTTTGCCAAATATTCAGTAGAACTAAGAGAAATGTTTAAAAAATAGTTAGAAATACTTTTTTCTTGAGGAGGTGTTCCAGGAATTTGTTCTAAATCATTAGTCTTACAAAGACATATACTAATAACCCTAACAGGTTCGTTTTCGCCATAATTGAAAAATATTGCTTTTCCTTCGCTGTTGATAGGTAGGCTTGTATATATATTTTTATTGCTGCTACAAAAACTGCAATTGCTCCTTCCAAAATTAATATAAGAATTTTCTAAGAAGTACGCCTCCATATATTCACTGTGTTGTCAAACATTTTCCATTGCATCTATTAACTGTTCCGCAAGTGCAAATCCATACCTTGGAAGCTTTTCATTAAACTGACAACATTTCTTTTTGGATATTACTATGAAGTTTTGCCAAAGCATTTCTAGCCGACTTTTCAACAGCATCCGCTCTTTCAAAGAGAATTTTAATCTGTAATTTTGAATGCTTTTTGTGATCCTGGTTAAACATGTAAAATGTTTCTCAATTTACGAAGATCAGCCTGCATTTTTGCCATCTTCTTGTATTTCTGAATGTAATTTTTCCCTTTGTCCTTATGTGTTCTTCGGTACAACCTCGCAGAGAATTTAATTTTTTCATTATAGCTTTTGTCACCCAAGTATCTACCCACTATTCTGGTAGAAACTTTTTTCTTATGTTTGTTTTGATAATCTTTATCAATATCATACCGTTCCTTTCTCTTTTGTTTGGCTGTCTCAATTTTTGCATGTCTATAAACTTCATCATTATTATAATGTTGTTTGTCACTATCAATTTTCGCATGTCTATAAACTTCATCATTATAATAACGTTGTTTGTCACTATTAATTTTCGCATCTTGATACGCCTTGTCGGTTGAATACCTTTGCTTTTCTCTTTTCAAGATGTTGTCTCTGTTTTTGTATAGTACTGCTTTTTTTTAATTACGTATAACTCTCTTAGAAGGCATCTTATTACAAAACAAGAAATAATATTCTTATCTAATTAACACTTCTTAAGACTCGTATCGAGTACCCATAACCTAACAAAAAATAAAACTAATTTTTAAATTTTCAGGTATTTTGTTAGTTTGAATGAAAAGATTAAAATTATTGCTCAGATATTATAAATATTTTTGCAGTTTACATAATAACTTTAGCGATTCTAAACTGAAAAATAAAATATATTAAAAAATTCTATTTTTTGGTCTGAAAATACATAGTAAATCCCACATCGGGTAGTTAGAACCTAACCAAAAATAAAACCAATTTTAACATTTTAAGGTATTTTCTAGCTTGGATTGAAATATTCAAACTATTGCTCGGATACCATGGATATTTTTGCAGTTTACACAAGCTGCAAAGAACGCACAGGCTGATATTTGTAAATTTAGAAAAATTTTACGAATGTTTTACCGGGATTACGAAAAATATTCAAAATTAAAGATTAAAATTATCTCTGAAAGAATGTATTTTGTTGAAAAGTCAGCTAGAGATGCGTTCGCAAAACTTCATAGTAATATTCAAAAGAAATGTTGCATGTTTAGTGAAAAGCTTCCAAGGTATGTACCGGCAACTGTGGAACATTTTAGAGATGTAATGGGAAATCTTATACATCACTGTGAATATATGGAGTCATAATTGTACTTTACTTAGTTTCAGCTTAAATTCGATGATCGAGCCTTTATGTATACTAACTACATCCAACGACTATGACGTCATTGATCAATATTGTATATAAAAAATTAAGTTTTTCGTAAAAGATAATTAATTTAAAAAAAATTAAGTACAAATAGCACTAGATCTGGAGATTTCCTTTAAAATGAGCCATTGAACAACTCTCTACGATGTTTCAGTGCCAAGCTATCTGTGGAAAAGAAGAAGAAGAAGAAGAAGAAAGAAAAAAATATCCCGTTTGTGGAGAATAACGTGGTTAAAGTCAATTTTCTTGATTTTCAAGCCAATATATTTTCTTTTTTATTCAAGCCAAAGGGCGGTAAGTTTCCTTTATAGGGGTTTCGGAAAAGGCGGTTTAGGAGTTAGGGGTTTTATATTTCTTAACATTGGACGTGATCGTCTCTTACTAGGTTGCTAGCTACCGCTGCAACCCGGATCTAGTAAATTTATCATTTACTATAGGCAAAAATTCGTTCTTTAGTATAATTAAAATGAACCATTGAACAACTCTCCTGGGGAATATATATTGACCAAAATGCGAACTTTAACACCTGCTTAATTCCATCCGGAAAGCTAATTATGAAAAAGGGAAAAAATGACGCCTTTAGTTAATTTGATTTTTATAGCGTGTTATTTATGTATTTAATGTGTTGGGGCGGGAGGAGATTTTGTAAACGGTAAAAAAGGAACATTTATTTTCCGTCCTAAGGTAAAATGTTAGCCTATGCTACAGACAAAAAGTCTAGTGATTGTCTGCTTTATTTCTCTCAAATTCTAGTAATAACCCATAACTCCTGAAAATAGAGTCAGATCAAAACAAAAAGTACATGATTAGAACCGTTTTTTTGAAAACCCCTATATGGAAAACTTTCTGTTCCTTGGCATGAACAACAAAGGAAATATATTGCCTTGAAAATCAAGAAAAATTACCGCTACTACAGCATTTTGTCTAAACGGCATCATATTTTCTTTTTCTTTTCCACAGACAGCTTGGCACTGGAGCATCATAAAGGGTTGTTCAATTAATCATTTTAAACAAAATTGCTAGATCTAGTGTCATCTGTAATTAAAAACAAAATATTTTTTTTAAATAGAATAAATTTTTTTACGAAAAACTGTATTTTCATGTACAAGATTGATGTATGTCGTCATAATCTTAGGCTGTAACCATATATTGCGTAAAAGTAAACTCTATATTATAATGTTAGCTATAATTACATCATAACAGAATCCCAGATGTTATTATGCTTATATTAAAAGACTTTCATTAATGAGCTAAGCATTACATATATTGACATAGTTAGCCGCCTGATATCTTACTATTTTAAAGAAGAAAAAGCCGTAGGCTTTTCCCTGTTTTTAATCATATAGTAAAGAATGATAAGACACCTATGGTTCCGTAAAGGATTATATAAAGGGAGTGTTAGAATACATGGCTTAGATAATAACCTGTTTTTTTCTGAGCAAGCTAAACGTAAGAAAAATCGAGAGAAGAAAATCGACGTAAGAAAATTGACTGACAGAGACACTAGTGATTCAGATGAATTTTACTTACAGTTACATAAGCAAATAGACAAGGTCCCAGGTCAAAATATGGTGTTGTATTAGATGTTAACGCCCAGGTCGGCAGAAACAGGGATATATGGTATCCTAGCTAAGTAAATTCCGCGTAGGAACATAAAACAGCAATGACTACAGACTGTTGAAATTTTGTAGGTATAACAATGTAGTTATAACAAATACTTTGTTTGGTTGTATAAGACCCATAAGTTAGCACGGTAGTCACGTGATGGTAAGACAGCAAACCTTATTGATTATGTTATTGTAAACAGAAGACTGGCAGGATCAATACAAGATACTAGAGTATTTACTAGGTTTCAATTATCTCTACAGCCACGATACTGATGAAACATATGTAATCCCCCTTTATAATTATCTATGCCGATCTTGTATACAAAATGACCACAGCTGCAGATGCAGCCACGATACCGCTAAAACGACTAACCAGGGAAACAAATTTTCAAAAGATTGTTTTTTATATTATCTTGTCGAAAGATAAGCGTGTGTTGTATCATCATGTATATAATTATTTATCTAAATACTTTAATTGCTATTGACTGTAGATCTTTTTTTAGCTGCAACCATGAAGCAAAATCACGATTACTGTTGTTTAGTATTTTACTCACCATGATCTAGCGTTAAAAAAAAACCTACAGTTTTCTATCAATTGGAATATTTAAAGACGAATCACAGGGACAAAAGTAGCAAAATCGATCAAATATGGTACCCTACCCTATGGAAGCAATTAAAAAAAAAAATTTGTGCTCTATTATCTTGTAAAAAGAATAGTTGTCGCATCATCATGTATAGAATTATTTATTTTAAAATTACAGTAACTATTGGGTAGTGTTCTTCCTTTAAATTAACCTCATGTATCAACTTATTTATTTAAGTAATTTAATTACTATCGTGTAAAGTTCGTTCTTTAATATAAATTTTTCATAAGTCTCCGATAGTACAAAGGTAAGTATACCTGCTTATCACGTGGGTGACCGGAGTTCGATTCCCCATTGGAGGGAATTTTTGATATATTGACTTTAAATATAACTGTTCCACCCTATACTATAGTTAATTGGCCTATAAAATTTAGTATAGACAAGAGGTCGTTCTTTATTATAAAAGAGCAGAAAATTGGTAATTAAAAAAATACTTGTATATATTTCGACAAGGGATTGAAAACATCTTAAAATCCTAAAATAGAAAACCAAAAGTTTGAACCTTAGTAAAAATAGTTGTTAGAGATTGGACTTGCAGTAATAATCAAATATTTATGAATATATTCAGCATGAAAATACTTTAAGTTGCCTAAAGAACAGAAAACTGATATTTCCAAAAATATTTTTATATATTTTGACAAGGCATTACAACAATTCTAAAGCCTTAGAAAACAAAACCGAAATTTTGAAGCTTAGTAGAATCTTTGTAAGAAATCGGACTTCGTTAATATTCAAATATCTTTTAAAATACTGCAGTATGAAAATACATTGAATTGCGGAAAGAGATATATAGAAGCCTGCCGTGTTCCGAGTGCCGGAACCCAGCGGCGTCACACTTATGAGGAAAACTTGAAGATTTTCATGTATGGAGAAAAACATTAAATTGCTTTAAGAGCACAAAATTGCTAATTACAAAAATACTTGTATATATTTTGACAAGGGATTAAAACAATTTCAATACCCTAAAATGGAAAACCAAAAGTTTGAAGCTTAGTAGAAATCGTTGTTAGAAATCGGACTTGCTGTAATAATCAAATATTTATGAACAGATTCAGAATGAAAAGACATTAAATTGCCTAAAGAACAAAAAACTCGTAATTGCAAAATTATTTGTGTATATTATAAAAAGGCATTACGACAATTCTAAAACCTCAGAAAAGAAAACTAAAAGTTTGAAGCTTAGTAGAAGTCATTGTAAGAAATAGGATATACTTTAATAATCAAATATTTTTGAATAGACTGCAGTATGAAAAGACATTGAATTGCGGAAAGAGCAAACGTTTGTAGAAATCGTTGTTAGAAATCGTTGTTGGACTTGCTGTAATAATTATATTTTTGATTGGACTGCAATATCAAAAAAAAACGTTTAATTGCTTAAAGAGCAAAAAACGGGTAAATGCAAAAATTTTGTACATATTTGGGGGCATATGGGGCATATATTAGAAAATTAAGAAGTTTTGAAAAAGTTACCAATTGAAAAAAAAGTCAATATAAAGCTGACTCTTTAACCATAAATAGCATTTATTTTGGTTCTAGGCATTTACCCCCCTCCCTCCCCAGTAAATTCTCTCCTTCGTCTGAGGAAAAGACCCAGAAATTATCTCTCGGGAATATCCAAGTTGAAAGGGAATTATTCCTAAAAATTTACTCTGCACTGAAAATTTCCCCAGACCATTCCCCCTGCACAAAACTCCCCCACGAAAAATTTCCGTATGTTTCCCAATAACAAATACTATCTTTAAACAATGGAAAAATCACAAAACTTAAAAAGGCACTTAAACTTCTACAAAGAGGTTCTCTGATTGTTTTGTTGTTTGGGAGGGAGAGTGATACCTCAGAGTCCATTTTAATGCAAAAACATCCAAGCTCTCATTGAGCTATCAGATAAATATTGAATTAGTTCTAAGGGAGAGACGAGGGGAGGTTGGAGGTAAAAATTGATGCATGATCCCCAGGGCTGTAACCAGGATTTTGTTGGCTGGGTGGGGGTTTGGTACAAAAAAAACCTTTAAAAACCACATCAAAAATGTGCAGTTGATATCTACTCCTTAGGATTTCTGGCAGTATTTCTGGTCAACGCTGTTATTATGAAAGTAAATATTAACCTTAAACCCCTATTTGAGTAGAGTTTATTCCGTAATATCCGTATAGGAATAAATTCTGAAATTTATTAAAAGGAATTTATTGCGACTGCCTCTTCCTCATCCACACTTCCTCCATATCGTCTGAACAAAATGCCTGTCTCAAAATTTTGATTCGAAGTGTTTGGAAAATTATGGGCAAAAGAGGAGGGCTGATTGCCCTCCAATCACTTTTGACTCATAAAAAGGGCTAGTACTTTTAATTTCCAGTTAAATTAGCTCCTTAAAAAACTTTAACAGCAGTGGTGCCTATGATATTACTTATATGCTCCTTTGAATACCTGCTTGTAGATAGTCTTTTCATTTAATTGAAACTCCCCCTAAACGATTCCTAACAGTTTCACTTTAATTCCATTAGTGTTACTAGTTACAGTAATTGTAAAAGTAGTATCAAAAATATACGCATAGTGTCTTTTGGCTAGCTCAAAATCCACCACAACTAACTCTGAAAGGTCTAACTTAATAATATAAGCCGTTTTTGAGATATTGCTTTGTCATCCTTTAGACAATCTACATGATCATAGTTTCTTATGATTTAGTTCAACATCTGCCTAAAAGTTCCCTGAAAGCTTCAGCTTAATGCCCTTCACTTGTGTATTAGCAATAGTTGTCGTAGTAGCAGAAGCATTAAAAGCAGTATGCACACAGCACCTTTTTTCAACATCGCCTTCAACATACGATACAAGTTTCAACTTAATACCATCAACCATTTCTGAACCATTGCTGATACGTCCTCTTGACAACTTATGTGGGCATAGTGTTTCGAATTAGGTCAATGCAGTATCAATATTGCCCAGAATCTTTGCCTTAACACAATTATTTTTAGTAGTAATATTACCAGCACTGGTTGTATTAGCAGCAGCAGTAATAGCCGTAGCCTTAGCAGCATTAGTAGCAGTAGTAATAATAGTAGCAGTAGCAGTAGAAACAGTAGCATTATGATGCAAATATTGTCTTTTGGTTAATTCAACATCCCCCACAACAAAATCTGTAAGTTTTAACTTCACACACAAAACTGTTCCTAAGATATTGCTCATATTCTCTTTTGACAACCTGCAGATGGTCTGCGTGTTGTTATTCAGTTTATCTTTCTCCCTAAAAATTCCCTGAAAATTTCACCCTCATTCTCTCAGGTATAGTTGTAATAGTAGCCACAATAGTAGTATTAGTGCTATTAGTGTTAATACTAATAGTTTTAACAGAAATGGCACTAGTACTAGTATCATCAGTATTATTAACATATTTCCTTTTAATCAGTTGAGAACCCCTTTCATCAAGTCCTGGATTTTTCAACTTAATAGAACCAGCCTTTGCAACGAAATTGCTGATATGTCCTTATGAAAACCTGTATATTCATATACTTTTTGAAATTTTCATATTAATGCTCTTACCCTTGCAAGTAGTTGCAATAGAAGTAGTTGTTAGAGTAATAGTAATAGTAGAACTAGTAAATGTAACAGTGGTAGTAGTATTCGTAGAAGCGTGCACATATTTTCTTTTGGTTAATTGATCTTCCCCTTTAAGCATTCTCTGATAGTTCCAACTTATTACGCAGATTAATTCTTAAATACGCTCTTTGAACATCTGAATGCAAATAGTGTCATTTGATTTAGTTCAAATTTGCCCAGAATATTCTCTAAAAATTTTTCTTCATAGACTTAGCCTTTATAATACTAGTATCACTGTAGTTGTGGTGGTAGTAGGAAAATTAGAAGCAGTATTAGTGTTGTATTAGCAGTAGCAGTATTAGTAGTAGTAGTAACAGTAGTAGCAGCAGTATTAATAACAGTAGTAGCATGTAGCTTACTTGTTGCCTTTTGGTCAGTTGAACATCCCCCACATGATACCCCAGAAGTTTCGCCTTGATATGGCATGCCTTTCCAAAAATATTTCTGATGTGCCATTTTAACCATCTTCTGATAGCTTTTTTATCTTAATTAATAAAAAAAAAAATTTTGTACAAAATTAGTTTGTCAAAAAAGTAAAGAACTCAATTAAAACAAAAATGAACAAAATAGAATCAAATAATCTTCCAAGCATACAACTACCACAAATCAGTGCCTATAAATAAATGAAATAAAAAAAAACAGAAATTAAAATAAGTCAAACTCAAAACGAGCAGAAATTAATCTGAGTAGGGTTCTAAACCCTATGCTTTCTAAAAGCCAGAATATAATTTGTACTTTACTTTAAAAATTCAAACGAATTTACTGAAAAAAAATGTGCATTGTAAGTTTAATGTACATATGCTGATATTTATTCCTTAAAATCTTAAATAATTTTTCACTTCTCAAAGTTATAAAAGTGAAAACATTTGAAAAAGTTTTTTTCAGCATAGTACAAATTATATTCTGGGTTTAAAAAGCATAGGGTTTGGAACCCTACTCAGATTAATTTCTGCTCGTTTTGAGTTTGACTTATTTTAATTTCTGTTTGTTTTGGGTTTCATTTTTTTATTGATACCGACTTGTGGAAGTTGTATGCTTGGTAGATTATTTGAGTCTATATTTGTTATACCCCTGGGTATAACTTGCAACCCTTGCCCCTAATCTCTGGGGTTTGTTTCAACCCCAAGAGCCTTGTTATATGATATTTAGACTGTTTTGAATAGAATCGCTATCTCAAAAGTTAGATTGCACGCATTTTGGGACAATACGATGTGTGTGTAGGGGGGAGGGGTAGCTGCTTTCTGATCACTTTGAGTCTTAAAAGAGTACTAGAGCGTCTGATTACCAATTCAATGAGCCCCCTTCGAAGTTTATACGACCACACTTTCTATAAAACCCTATATGTCCCCAGGGCATAACTTACAACCCTTGCCCTGAGGGCTAGGGGGATTTATCATCCACAAAGACATAATTTCTAGACCTTTCTGATAGGCCTAACAAAATGGCTATATGAAAATTGTAATTGGAAGTGTTTGGCGAAATAATAAGAGGGGACTTTTTTAAGTTGAAAGTGATTGAAGACCAACCTGCCCGTGTCCTAGAACTGTTTTTGATATCTGGTCCTTTTAGTACCACTTAGGAGATCTGATCAACAAGTCGAGGTGCCTATTTTATAGTTTCTCGGTGGTCACTCAGTTTCCCGTGCAGAGGAATTTTCCATAGGTGGGGGAATTTTCCGCAGGGGAGACACTGGCTCTTGTTAAAATATAGACCTCTTCTCAGTGAGTCCCCCTTTGAGTCTCCCCCCTTGAGTCTCATTGAGTCCCCCTTGTGAGTCTCCTCAGAATGAGCCCCCTTTGAAGTTTATACGACGAAACCTTCTATATGAAGTGCCTCTGGGAAAAAAAGTAAATGGGGTGTGGGGGGGGGAGGCTAGCTGCCCTCCAATAACTTTTTACTCATAAAAAATGAATTACAACTTTCAATTTCCAACTAAATGAACCCTCTATGAAATTTACACGAGCATCCCTTCCCTAACAGCCATATATGCCCTCAGGGCATAACACGAAACGCCTACCCCCGGGCCCTGGGGGGGGGGGGCTGTGTCGACACCGGACTTTTTTATATCTGAACTCTGAACTATTTTTAACAACATGTCCATCTCAAAATTTTCATCATTTAGGGTGTGGAGAGGCGGGGCTAGCTGCTCTCCGATCTCTTTTGAATCTTAAAAAATGAAAGAAAACTTTTAATTTCCATTCAAATGAATCTCTCCGAAGTTTATACAAGCATCCCTTTAGACTATTAAAAAGTGAGCTCGAACTTTAAATTTCCAATCAAATGAGCCCTCTCTGAAGTTTATACGAGCATCCCTGTCATAAGAACCATACATGCCACAAGGCATAGCTTACAACTTCTGCCCTCGGGCCCAGGAGGGTTGTGACGACACCTGAGTTTTTGTTATCAGACTTTTGAGTATTTTTAACTTAATGGCTATCTCAAAATTTGTATTGGATTTATTTGGGAAAATAAGGGCGTGGGGGGGGGGGGGTAGTTGCCCTACAATCTCTTTGACTCTAAAAAACTGAACTAGAACTTTCAGTTTCCAATCATATGAGCCCTCTGAAGTTTTTATGAGCATCCCTTCAATAAGAACCATATATTTCCCCAGGGCATAACTTACAACGCCAGCCCTCGGGGGCTGTGTCTTCCCCGGAAATTTCGTTATATGGTCTTTGAACTATTTTTAAAAAAATGGCTATCTCAAAGTTCTCATAGGATGGGTTTGAGGAAGAAAGGGCTTGGAGGGGGGCTAGGTGCCCTCCAATCTCTTTTGAGTCTTAAAAAGTGAACTATAAATTACAATTTCCAAGGTCGAAGTTAATTTCTCTTTGACGTTAATAAGAGTATCCCTCCATAAGACCCATATATGCCCCCAGAGCATAACTTACAACGCCTGCCTCCGGGCCCTTGGGGGTTGTGTCGACACCGAAATTTTTGATGTAGGATCTTTGAAGTATTTTTAACAAAATAGCTATCTCAAAATTTTTATCGGATGCATTTAGAAAAAAAGGGTTTGGGGAGAGGGGGAGAGGGTTACCCTCCGATATCTTTTGACGCTTAAAAAGTGAACTAGAACTTTCAATATCCAATCAAATGAGCCCTCTCTGAAGTTTATGCGAGCATTCCTTCCATAAGAACCACATATACCCCCAGAGCATGACTTATAATCATTGCCCTAAAGAATATGGAGGGAGTGTCCTACTCAAACATATAATTTCCAGAACTTTCAACTACGTTGAACAAAATGGCTATATCAAAATTTTGATTGGATGTGTTTGGGGAAATGGTTGGCGTGGAAGGGGTGTCAGTTGCCTTCCAATCACTTTTGACTATTAAAAAGGGAACTAGCCATTTAAATTTCCAATCTAATTAGCACTTTCCGAAGTTTCTACGGCCACGCTCTCTATAAAAGCCTTATATGTCTCCAGGACAAAACTTACAGCCCTTGCTCTGAGGGTTGTGGGGGGGGGATTGTTATCCTTTTATCCTCAAAGACCTAATTTCCTGAATTTTCAACTACGTTGAACAAAAGGCTATCTCGAAATTTTGATTGGCTATATTTGGGGAAAAAGTGGGCGTGAGACGGGCTTTAGCTGCCCTCCAATCACTTTTGACTATTAAAAAGGGCACTAGTCCATTGAATTTCCAATCGAATGAGTCCTTTTGGAAGTTTCTACAACACAGCTTTCTATAAAAACCTTAGATGCCCCCAGGGCATCACTTACAACCCTTGCCCTGAGGGCTGATGGGGAGTTTCCTCCTCAAAAACATAATTTCTATCTCGAAATCAACTACACTGAACAAAATGTCTATCTCAAAATGTTCATTTTATATGTTTGGGGAATTGGTGGGCGGGAAGGGATGTTAGTTGCCTTCCAAACACTTTTGACCCTTAAAACGGGCACTAGAACTCTCGATTTACAATCGAAAGAGCCTCCTTTGAAGGGTCTACGACGACCCCTTCCATATGAAAATCCTTTGGAAAAAAAATAAATAAATAATAAACATTGGAGCCGTATGGCCTTTACTATAGGCAACGCTATAGCGTTGCCTCTGATGTATCAATAAATTGAGTAAATGCATTTGAGTCACGTCGTAAGAGTTGCATACAATAGTCCAATGATGAAGAATCATTTCTCACTATATCGTCCAGTATTCATTGAGAAAATATTTTCCCTTGAAGGGATAACTCCAGAAAATCATCATTTAGAATCAAGAATTTTTCCATAATCACAAGATTCATTATAGTTCCCCCTTTCTCAAATTCATTCATTTTTCAATCCTAACACTCTTACAGCTGACTTTAGACTAATCAGGATTCTTTTTACTTCAAGAATATTTGCTAACCTACTTAAAAATCTAACAAGAAAAAAGGGAACATTTCTGATTTCGAAACATTTTTATTATGTGTATAGTTACAACAACAATAATATATATTACACATACAATTACTAATAAAACTTACTTTCCTCGATATATTTCACTATTGCATTTAAAGCAGCTTGAAGTCCATGTATATGCACTATATCAACTTTCGCTGCAAAGCATAATTGTTCCTCAAATTTAAATTCCGCGTGTGTGGAGTACCCTTGTGTAGCATCATTCGTGGGGGCTATTCGTTGAACAAAGAAGTGTTCAACGGAGTCATGAGGAATGGGGGCTTTGAGGCAGTTATTGTGGGGGTGATTGCCTCAAAGTTTGGTTCATTACTAATGGAGAAATGGAATATATGGCTGTTATTGAAGGGATGCTCGTAAAAACTTTGATTGGAAATTGAAAGTTCTAGTTCAGTTTTTTAGAGTCAAAAGAGATTGGAGGGTAAATAGCCCCCCCCCCACACTCTGTTTTCCCAAAATGCAGTATAAAAATTTTGAGATAGCCATTAAGTTAAAAATTACTCAAAAGCCAGATAACAAAGACTCAGGTGTCATCACAACCCCCCAGGGCTCAGGAGCAGGCGTTGTAAGTTATGCCTGGGGCATATAAGGTTCTTATGAAAGGGACGCTCGTATAAACTTCAGAGAGAGCTCTTTTGATTAGAAATTGAGACTTGAAGCTCACTTTTAATAGTCAAAAGAGATCCAAGGGCAGCTAGCCCCCCACACCTTCTTTTTCCATACCCATTTGATGAAAATTTTGGGATAGACATTTTGTTAAAAATAGTACAAAGGTTAGATAAGAAAATCTCCGGTATCAATACAAACCCCCAGGGCCCAGGGGAAGGCGTTCTAAGTTACGCCCTAAGGGCATGTATGGTTCTTATGAAAGGGATGCTCGTATGAACTTCATAGAGGGCTCATTTGATTGGAAATTAAAAGTTCTAGTTCAATTTTTAAGAGTCAAGAGGGTTAAAAGCAACTAGCCCCCACCCCCTCACCATTTTTCCCCAAACCCATCCGCTACAAATTTTGAGATAGCCAACTATCTCAGTTACAGTTCAATAACTGTAACTATTCTGTATAACTGTATGTAGAAATTTCAAGGGGGCGTTAAGACACATCAAAATGCACTAATTAGAAATAAATAAAGAATTGGCTATACAAATACTCCCAGAAATTCTCTCAAACTGAAAATGCTAAAATAATTAAAACGAACAGAAATTAAATAAACAATCGATGCGAACAAACATACAATAGATATTAATGTAAATGAATAAATAAATCTTAAAACGAGTGAAACTTAAATTGAATATGCAAATCAAGAATGAAGCGAATAAAATAACTTGAAACAAGAGTTTGGGTATCGCCTCCTCTCACTGCAGAAGGCTAAAACCTACTGCATAATTGGCGCTTTACTGAAAACGAATTATATTACAATTTTTTTCTTTTGTATTTAATATTGAAATAAATATTAAAATTACAGTAAAATTTTGAACTGATGAACTTTCAGCAATTAATATCATTTTGCATCAAATATTCAGTTTAATTTATTAGTTCTTTCCAAGATTGTTCAAGACAAATATAGTTTCACTACAAACAAAATTTGGATACTGCCCCCTTCTTTAATTGCAAAAACCTAAAGCCTGCTGCGTCATTGGCACTTCACTGAAAAAATATTACATTACAAATCTATTCTTTTCCAGTTCTTACAGCATTGAAAATGGAAATAAAAATTACAGTGAAAACAAAATCTTGAACTGATGGAACTTTCAACAATCAATATTATTATATATCTAATATTCAATTTGATTTTGTTTATGCTTTCCAAGACTGTTCAAGACTCATATAGTTTTCAGTCAAGCGCCAATGACGCAGTACGTTATAGACTTCTGCAGTGAGAGGAGGCAATACCTAAACTCTTGTTTGCAGTTATTTTTATTCGATTCAATCTTGATTTGGATATTCAGTTAAAGTTTTACTCGTTTTAAGATTTATTTATTCATTTACAGTAATATCTATTGTATGTTTTTTTGCATTGATTGTTTATTTAATTTCTGTTCGTTTTAAGTTTCAATTATACTTCAATAGCAAAATATTCTTTTTCGTTTTAAGCTTTATTTTCATATTCAATTCAAGCATTACTCGCTTTAAGATCTATTTATTCATTTATATTATTACTTGTTGTATGTTTTTTGCTATGATTGTTTATTTAATTTCTGTTCGTTTTGGATTTCATTTATTCTTTAATAGTAATTTCTGGTTGTTTTGAGTTTGAATTTTAACAGGCATTTGTATCTGCTGAGCTTAAGTTTAAAATGGCCTTTACTTTTCTTTGAAAAACTTATTTTTCGGAAAGTTTTTTTTTTTAATTAATTACAGTTAGGGAAGAGGGTTGTAGCCGAACTCTTGTCTGTAGTAAAAATTATATGCATATTGAAAAAACTTGAAATGAATAAAATTAAACTGAATATTGGATATAAAATGTTATTAATTGCTGAAAGCTCATCCTTTCAAGATTTTAATTTCACTGTAATTATACTTTTATTTTCAATGTTGTAATAGATACGAAAAAATATTTGTCATATAATTCATTTTTATTAAAGCAACAATTACGCAGTAGGCCTTAGACTTTTACGGTTAGGGATGGGGGCAGCAGCAAAATTCTTGTTTGTAGTGAAAAAAGCTTGTTTGTAGTGAAAAAAGCGTTTAAAGCTTGATTTGAAAATTCAATTTAAGTTTTACTCGTCTTAGGATTGATTTATTCTTTTATATATGTTTTTTGCTATAACTTTTTATTTAATTTCTGTTCGTGTTTGTTACATTTATGCTTCAACAATAAAACATTTTTGTTCGTTTTAAGCTTGTTTTGTATATTCAATTCAAGTTTTACTCATTTTAATGTTCATTTATTCATTTATATTAATACCTGTTGCGTGTTTTTTTTATTGTTTTTTTTTTCTATGATTGTAAAATGGCCTTTATTTTTCTTTGGAAAAGTTCCTTTTTGGAAAGGTTTTTGATTAATTAGTATTAATTGGTATGGAATCGGCCTCCAATTCAGGTCCATTTGCTCTTCATCAACAGTTGTAGACTTGCACAGCGATCATTTCATTTGCTGTGTCACTTTATCCCGATATTTTTCGCTTCCTTGGTTCCCTCCACTTATACAGGCACGAGGCTCGATCTCATTTATACATTTAGACTCTCACGGGCTAGAATGCATAAGCAGAGGAATTATTATTTGCTCTACTCTATTTATAATATAGTTTAGGAAGATATTTGCTTTTAATTAGTCCAAACTATAGTTTATTTGCCAATTAGACTAAAATTACACAAGTTCGTCCATGTTTAAAATCATTCTAAAGTCTTTGAACACCTTTGTACTTTCTGAATCAATTCGAACTTCTGAATATATTATAGAATAGTATGAATCTTCATAAATATCATTCTATTAATTTATTCTGCTCAATTAATACAAAAATAATGCTCGTTCACAACATTGTACAGTCTAATATGCTACCACAATTTTTAAGGATTTTTCAAAATTTGACCGAAAACCAGTTGCGGTGTTATGGTTGGCCCATTTTAAGGTAGTGCTAAAAAGTATAAGGCAGTACATAAAGGCAGCAATATTAGGGTAGTAGAGGGTAGACCCATAATCGTGGATTTTAATTCTGTTAGGACTTTCTTCAAGCGAACATTTGAGTGAGAAAGCCAACACATCCTTCTCAAGCTTGCTTAGGGTTTAACAAAGTTTTACAGCCCATAATGGTCTCTTTACGAGATTATTCAATAAACAATTACACAGTTAAATATGCCAAATCATGACGCAATAGTATTGCTTAAGAAAACCATCTAAGGTGAGGAAAATCAAATAGTTGGTGGTAACGAACTGCGAGTAAGGAGCAATGCGGCTCAATAGTAACTGAAACTCTAAGAAATAGAGTCTTGATAACAATAGACACATAAAAAAAATTGAATTGTGACCTTAATTCAAAATATATTGAATTCATGAATTTTTATTTTATCCATAAAAAATTAACGAGCCTGAGTAAAATTGCCAAATTCTCAACAAAAAAATAGTCGGGGACACCCTCAAAACATCGGGGACACCCTTAATAAAAACCAAAACATCAGATTCAGCATATCAGAGAACCCTACTGCTAAGGTTTCACCCTCCTATACAGAAAAATATAGAATTTTGCATTTTTGTCAAAAAAAAGATCACAAATGTGTTTTTATTTTTTTTTTTTTTTTAATTACAAAGTTAAATATGCCTAACTTTTACATCACTGTGTAAATTTCACGTCCTAGCCGAGTGGTCGGTGCTCCGGACTTGAAATCTTGAGGTAAGGGCTTCGAGTCCTGGTGTCACTGGTTATTTGTATTGGAACGGGAGTCAATGGTGTGACTCTGTAAGCTCAGACAGAGTCGAACCAGTTCTAAATGGGTACCTGGAGAAATCTGTGGGGAAAATACAGGAAGTGTTGGATGATTTGCCCCAACCACGCATTGCACTCCCGGCCGCAAGCATTGTATCAGGAAATCGGCACCTGCGCAAAGCAGACCATTTGTCAGCATGCGAAAAAGTTTTTTTTTTTGCTTAAGAAGACTATCTAAGGTCGAGGAAATCTCTACCTAAGATCAGCTTAAATATCCTTTTCATTTTGTCGACTGCTCAATGGAATATATCCACAATAGCTGTAACCTATATAGGCCTACTATTTTTTTGTACAAAGATCTTTAGTAGTAGTAAGGAAAATATACTTGCTGAAAAAAATTGTTCATTTTGAGTTCCTGTGTTTTTTTTTCTTTTGGTTAGGCCAAATCTTTCGTCAAATTAAAATGATGATTTCTAATCCTTTTCTATGTCTTGTAAGGTCGGCTTTAGCCAGGGAGGCATTGTTTCAGGGGTGTTATTTTGGAGGGGCTGAATGGAGCTATATCCAGGGGCGTCGAATGGGGGTGGCAAGGGGGGTAATTGCCCCCCCCCCAATAATGTGGAGAAAAAAATATTATACATCCCATGCCCTTTGACTATACAGAATTGGACCGCTCTTGCCCCCCCCCCCAAAAAAAAATAAGATAATGGAGATTCGCTCCTGGATATAGCTCCCCTCTGATTTTAGGAGAGGCCCCAAATCAGCAGTAAAAATTATATTGATTTGATCTTAAAATTGTGTTTTCAATTAAAATAAATCCGTTTCTAATAGTGCTGTACTTCACAACAATCTATTGTGAGCTTCCTTCCCAAACATATTTATTTATTATTCTTATTTCATATTTCATGACACATTCTTTCATCATAGGCAGCGCAATCGCGCTGCCTAAGTAAAGAACGATGTTGGCACAATGACTTATTTTTTTTTCTTCCATACCAGGGCACTTCGTATCGAAAGAGTTGTCGTAGAAACTTGGAAAAGAGATCATTTGATCGGAAATTGGAACGGCTAGTGCCTTTTTTAATAGTCGAAAGTGATTGGAAGGCAACTAACACCCCTTCCACGCCCAATATTTCCCCAAAAAAATCCAAATAAAATTTTGAGATAGCCATTTTGTTCAGCTTAGTTGATTTCCGGATAGAAATTATGGTTTTGAGGAGGAAACTCCCTTGAAGCCCTCAGGGCAAGAGTTTTAAATTATGCCCTGGGGCATATAAAAACGATGTTGGCACAATGTATTATTTATTATTTTTTCCTTTAGAGCAGGGCACTTGGTATAGAAAAAGTTGTCGTAGAAACTTCGAAAAGGGCTCATTCAATTGGAAATTGGAGTGGCTTAATCCCTTTTTAATCATCGAAAGGGATCGGAAAGCAACTAACACCCCTTCCACGCCCAATATTTCCCCAAAAAAATCCAAATAAAATTTTGAGATAGCCATTTTGTTCAGCGTAGTTGATTTCCAGATAGAAATTATGTTTTTGAGGAGAACACAGCCCTCAGGGAAAGGGTTTTAAGTTATGACCTGGTGGCATATAAGGTTTTTGTAAAAGCGTTGTCTAAGAAACTTCAAAAAAGGCTCATTCGATTGGAAACTCAAAGGGCTAGTGCCCTTTTTAATAGTCGAAAGTGATCGAAGGCCAACTAACCCCCCTCCTCTCACGCCCACCTTTTCCCCAAACACGTCCAATTGAAATTTTGAGATAGCCATTTTGTTCAGTGTAGTTGAAAAGTTCTGGAAATTAGGTCTTTGACGATGACATCTCCCCCCTACATTCCTCAGGGTAAGGGTTGTAAGTAATGTCCTTGGGAAATATAAGGTTTTTACAGAAAAAGTTGTCGCAGAAACTTCAAAAAAGGGCTCATTCGATTGGAAATTGAAATGGCTAGTGCCATTGTTAATAGTCGAAAGGGATTTCAAGGTAACTAACACCCTTTCCACGCCCACCATTTCCCCAAACACGTCCAATCAAAACTTTGAGATAGCCATTTTGTTCAACGTAGTTGAAAGTTTTGGATATTATACCTTTGAGCAGGATACTCCCCCCACAGTCTTCAGGGCAAAGGTTGTAAGTTATGCCCTGGGGGTATATAAGATTTTCAATGAAAGCTTTGTTGTAGAAACTTGAAGAAGAGCTCGTTCGATTGGAAATTCAAAAGGCTAGTGCCATTTTTAATTGTCGAAAGTGATTGGAGGGCAGCTAACCACCCTCTCACGCCCACCATTTATCCAAACATCCAAACAAAACTTTGAGACAACCCTTTCCCCTCAGAGCATGGGTTTCAAGTTATGCCCTGGGGACATGTAAGGTTTTTTTTGAAAGCTTTGTCGTAGAAACTTGAAAAAGGGTGCATTCGATTGGAAATTCAAAGTGCTAGTGCCCTTTTTAATAGTCGAAAGTGATTGGAGGACAACTAAACCCCCTCTCACGCCCACCTTTTCCCCAGACACATCCAATAACAATTTTTAGATAGCCATTTTGTTCAACGTAGTTGAAAGTTTAGGCAATTAGGTCTTTAAGGACGACCCCCCCACAGCCTTCAGGGCAAGGTTTGTAAGTTATGCCCTGGAGGCATATAAGGTTTTTATAGAAAGAGTTGTCGTAGAAATTTCATAAAAGGCTTATTCGATTAGAAACTGAAATGGCTAGTGCTCTTTTTAATAGTCGAAACTAATTGGAGGACAACTAATCCCTCTCTCACGCCCACCATTTCCCCAAACACATATAATCAAAATTTTGAGATAGCCATTTTTTTCTACGTAGTTGAACGTTTTGGTAATTATGTCTTTATGGATGATAACCCCCCCCCCCAACAGCCGTCAGGGCGAGTTTTGTAAGTTATGCCCTGGGGGCATATGAGGTTTTTATAGAAATATTTGTCGTAGAAACTTCAAAAAGGGCTCTTTTAAATTGAAACGGGTAAAGGCCTTTTTAATAGTCGAATAGTAAAGAGCCGTTAACCCCCCTCTCTCGCCCACCGTTTTCCCAAACACATCCAATCGAAATTAGGGATATTCATTTTGTTCAAAGTTGTTACAGTTTCTGGAAATTAGGTCTTTGAGGAAGACAACCCTCCTCCCCCTCCCCACAGCCCTCAGGGCAAAAGTTGTAAGTTATGCCCTGGGGGCATATTAGGTGTTTATAGAAAGTGTTGTCGTAGAAACTCAAAAAGAGCTCGTTCGATTGAAAATTGGAAGGGCTAGTGCCCTTTTTAATTGTTGGAAGTGATTGAAAGGCTTGAAATTTTTACAGTAAAGATCGATCTGGGTACAATGTATTATTATGTTTTTGTTGTTTAGACCAGGGCACATTGTATCGAAGGAGTTGTCGTAAGAACTTTGAAAAGGACTAATTCGATTGAAAATAGAAAGCACTAATGCCCTTTTTAATAGTCGAAAGTGATTGAAGGGTAACTAGTCCCCCTCCCACGCCCACCCTCCCATTTGCCCATTATGTTTAAAAACTAAATGTTGCCTTAAGATTAAATGAAAATGCACTGCGTTAATGCTAATTCCCAATAAGGTATCTCAACAGTATCCTAAGAACGACTGAGGGTATTATGTTAAAACTTTAGGGACTACTTCTGCTTTTAGAATTTAACCAAATCAAAATAGCGTAAGTGTATCTAAGCTATCAAAGAAAGTAAACCGATTTGTTTTTGCGAATGGTATCAAGTTTTGTATTTCAGGTCAACTAGAGCAGGTATGAAACTAAATAATAACAATCATAATAATAATAATATATTGAAAACCCGTCGTATACAATAAATGTACAATGACAGAGTATGCAAAAATGCGAAAAAAAGGAAACAAAAAGAAAACATACTAAAAAACAACAACAAAAGCAACAACTTCTTAAATAGTATACAAAATAGTACGCAAAGAGGAAACAGAAAGATAACATACTCAAAAATTACAACAGAAACAACAACTTCTTCAAAAATAGCAACAAGAACAACAACTTCTGAAAGGAGAAAAAAAAAGAAAAAAGGAAACAACAGTGAAAATTAAACAAGCAAACTTGCCCACTCGTGCTTTAGAATTGCTGGTTTTGTTTTTTGCCAGCTAATAAGTGTCTCAACAGATAGATTTGGGTTCGCTAGATTATAGCGCCAAATCAGAAAACTATTTTTTGTCCATGGTGGCAATTTTAATAGTTACTTGGCAAAACGGAAAAATAAAGAGCGGATTTTAGACTTTTCACGGTTTGCCAATAATTTCCAGAAAGCGGTCAAATATAATATATGTGGCAGAGCGGTAGCGTTGTAAATACTTGCCAGTAGTGGACGGTTAAATCTCAGAGTGGATTGAACGATCGAAACATAGGAGCTGGAATTCACCGTTCAAGATATGAGATCAGGAGGGAGCGAGTATGCTTTAATAAGGTACCTATTGGCAGCCCCAGATATACTATTTTATCAACTGGTTTTACTGAGCAATCACCTAGTGTGACATTAGCAGGAAAGTCATTCTTCCAATTGTAAAGCAAGACTTCCGACTTTCGGGAGTTAAATCTCAGACCGACTTTTTCGTAATTGGACTGCAGACATGAAAATATTTCTGAAATGCGGTTAAGCGTCCGGCTGAGATTCAGCGTGTCATTTGCTAATGTCGTTCGCTAATGTCATTTGCATTTTCACAGAAACTGTCTATGAAAGCTTTCTGGTCATTTGGTCCATTGAGTTCCTTGGGGGGATTTTTCAAGACAACGGAATAGGAAGGATCTTTGGGCTTGGACGTTTCAGGTGCACTACGACTGCTTGTGAAAATACTGACAGCTGGAGTGGACTGGGTAGCTAAAAAACTGTCAAGCTTCCGAGAGAGTTCATTTACTTTGGCAGTAACTGTTGCATTCACCGCATCTCCGATGACCGAAACCGAGCAGGGGTTGAAGATGACAAATTTTGGCATGCTGACATTATTTTTCGCAGCCGCTACTAGAAGTTTGCACATTTCAATGACATTGTCTTCATCTTTAGAGTAGGTCACAAGACGATTCGTAATATTCAACTCAGTATGAAGGATTCGCTTTGCCTTTATAGCATCGTCATGTGTATAGAAAGCAACACACGCTATTACGATACAGTCCAATGTTATTCCGTCTGTAAGTGCTCTCGTAACACAATTCAGTAACGGATTCGATATAATTTTTTTACTTTCGGCTATCGTAGATCCAAGCGTAATCAAATCTCAATGTAAAGTCGCAAAACAAAGACTTACCCGCAGGGGGGGGCTTTTTTAAGCCCCCCCCCCCACTTTCCAATAAACACCTCATAATTATTCAAATGAAATAATCCAATCGAAATGAAATAGTACAAATAGTTCAATCACAGAGCCTGACAGTGATTATAACCAAAAAACCGGTTTTTTCAACAGATAATCCTCTCAGAAAGTAAGAGGTGTTAACAGCATGAATACGTCTCTCAAGTCATACGTCACTACAACATCACTATCATCATGTGGAGACAAACAAGCCATTTTGATAATCCCAACTAAATGGAAATTCTAAGCTTTTATAAAATTTCGAAGTTTTTCGAGGGAGAGTTCAAGCTGCTTTAAAAAGGAGAGATAGCCCTCAAAAATAGCCATCTCCAATCTTTCTTTTATGAGCTCAGCCACTATCAGTGGCCAGGCTCATGCTTCCATGAAGGGGAAGCTGTACAATGTACAGATTAGTTCTGTTAGTATGTGTGCCTGTTTTGTATAAGGATTTGGGTAAAGGTGCATCCTAGTTTCCCCTGATAAAAACAGCTTATTTATTACTGTTTATTATTCAGTCAATTGGGCTATCACATTGCAGAGATATTCTCCAGTAGATTCAAAATATAACAACTCACTTTTTACTGCATACCCCAGTCGTATGTTCAGGGGCTCTACATCCTACACTGCATTGGGAACTAAACTGCACCTTTAGCAGGATTTGCATTATTTTATCAAGTTCTATATCTGAAATTGCTAAAATGTGTGTTGTTTAAGGTGTTTTTTTTGTTATTTCAAGAAAACCAAGTCAATCAAAATGTGATCAACAACCAATTGCCATGATTTTGGGATAAATTTGGAATGAAGGACCATAATTAGATAGCTAACAAATAAACACCATTCTATTCATAATTCAATGCTGCCATAAAGGTGTTG
This sequence comes from Artemia sinica, assembly GCA_027921565.1. Taxonomy (NCBI): domain Eukaryota; kingdom Metazoa; phylum Arthropoda; class Branchiopoda; order Anostraca; family Artemiidae; genus Artemia; species Artemia sinica. The sequence goes on along the minus strand of CM051272.1, from coordinate 46,576,889 downwards.
ATTAGCTACCCTTGCAGTATAGGATATAAACAGTCAGGAACACAGCAATGGTATCTTTATTTCTTAGCTATCTAATTATGGTCCTATATTCCAAATTCACTGAGTTTTGTTGGTGAAAATTTTGATCATCAGTGTGATCTAGAGAGGTTTATACTCAAGATGACTAAAAAGAAAAGATAAAATATTATTCAGTTTTCAATACTTATTCTAAAAACAATCATTCCCATTGCAAATTCTTTTTCAGAAATTTGAAAATAGAGGACATACCCTTTAGCTTGGCCCCCAGGCATCAGTACACTGTTTGTTCAATTGGCCTCGTTCACACCCCATTAAGAGTCCAAGATCCTTAATTCAAATTCAAAGCCTACACAAACCATATTCCTATTGGCTATGCAGGATTGTCCATGAAAATAGTACTTAGAATTTGCGACAGGAATGATTCTTATATTCAGATAGAACATCAAACAGTAAAGGTCAGTTGAGCCAAGAGCAAACAGTATGCAGCCTTAATGAGTACTTTGAAAGACAGACACTAGAAACACCCAAATTTCTTCAATTTATAGTATCAGTTTAGAAGCTGAAAGTAGTGTAATAATGGGACCACTTTCTATTTGAGTGCCTCTAGAAGCTTTCCTTACCTTTTTTTGCTTAACAGATTTTTATCTTTCTAGAATTTGGCTATTGACCAAAGTTCTCTCTACATAAATTAGTGTGTCTGGAACCATAACTGACACTCTTGGGAGTGCATTGGATCATTGGATTTTCTGCACCCTCAAACTCTTGTGCTGCTAGAGCTGAGTTTTTTGGAACCCCTGTTGCAGGATTGGGTTAGAGCACAATTAGCTTCAAAGAATGTTGGGCACTTTATGAAAACTAATAAACCATGGCCAATAATAATCGGAAGTCTCTAAAAGTAATATTTGTGGTCTTTTTTAATATGAAAAACTACTGTAAATTATCCCTATGGTCATTTAATGTATTGACCCTCAATTTTTAAATAAACTCAAAATAAAAAGCTAGTATGGCTCATACTCAATAACAACTACTGAGTCAGTGAATTTTTTGGGTTCAGCTATTGGAAGAATATTCTGGAAAATGTGACTGCCCAAGAGGACAATTCCGGTGCCACCATATGGCTGCACTCCTGTTACATGCCCAGAAGAGCATTTCAAGTACAGACCTACCTTGCTCCAGGAGGAAGAAAAACAATGAAGACAAACTGAAGTCCCAACCAACAGAAGTGTTGTTCCTTCCAAAGCCTGTTTTAAATGATTCACTCCTGGAATTACCCCTGACAGGCAGCTATGTTGACAAATTGAAATCCTTGCTGAGCAAGCATTGCTCAAGTTCCCCCCTTAACTGGGTAGTCAATGAACCAAACCCAGATATAGGTGAGATTAATAACCTAGTAGTAGAAAACATTATTGGCAGTGCTGTGCTAAGTGGCGGTTCTGACATTCCTGGTTTGGTTTCCGCCATAAAGCTAAGTTCCAGTCAACTTGCAATGGTTAGTATGGAGACTGTTGGCCAGACATCAAACCATATTTGGTTAAGGTTAAGGAAGGCCAGAATTACTGCCAGTAACTTTTCAGATGTCTTGGCTTGTATTGCCCGAAGACGTCCACCCTCTAACACCCTCATGAAAGCCTTGATTGGAGGAGATCTTGGAGAGGATTGTAAGCAAAGGAGGTCTCTTTTGTGGGGAAAAATACATGAATCTGATGCAATCAAGGTAAGAAGAAACACAGTTTTCATTTTTGTTCCCCTTCTATTTCAGCTTTCATGCCCTCAATTTTAAAGATGCTTGTCCTTAAGTAATAGTTGCCACTAGTCTTGGCAACTATTTATTTAATCTGTCTGTCTAATTAATAGTCTAAGGTTTTTTATTGAACCCCCCATCCTGATGTTTTGACTTCCACCTTTGAACTATTTTGTCTAGCATGGATTTCTCGGCATTATTTGAAAACGATCAGATATTAAATAAAAAAGGTTTTTCAACTGAAGGTAAGGAGCAGCATTAAAACTTAAAATGAACAGAAATTATTCCATTAATGAGGGGGCTATCCCCCTCCCCCCGAAAAAAAAAACAAAAAAGATCATTGGAGTGTTGCTTCTACATTGAAACTATATTCAAAGTGGCGAAGATTAATTTAAAATCAGATTTTTTGAGGGAAGTAAAGAGCAAAGTTGAAAATTAAAATGGAGAAAAATTATTGCTTCACAGTATTTTTAACGTATATCAATATAACTAGTACAAATAAACCAACTATTGATGTTTCCCTTTGTTTGTAGGATTACAGAAAACTAGTGCTCAAAACTAGCATCAGACTAACAGAAAAAAATCCCTAGTTTGGGAAGGAATTCTATTTTTGCAGTTATTACTATTCAGAATACAAAAGTAAACACAGTATTGTTTCATTCCTAACATAAAAAATAATTGGATAAATATTTTATGTTGATTATTAATTTTAAGTAAACTATGGATGCTTGAAAAAAAATGTTAGCTTTATATTTTTTCATTTTAGTTTAGTATAATGAAATATGGTTAAATGTATGCTTCGGATGAAAGTCTAAAAAAGGCTGTTTACAAAAATATGTCTCTTAGAATGGCTCTTACAAATTTGGATGGAAATGGAGCTTTCAGTCTGCGCTTGCCTAACTGTTGCAATGAATTTGTAAGCTGAAATATTACCCACTTTGAAATAAAAGAGTATAAAATTCACAGTATCCGGCTGTGTCCCTAGATGAAATAGTGCAAGAACTAGGTTCAATTATTTCAACCAGTCTTGCCGATGAAACATCAGCATCAGAAAAGCCCCAATTGGCTTTGGCCTCTTCAACTGAGATACGAGTAATGTCGCCTAAAAAACATAATAAGAAATACTATCTTCAATTACTTGAAGAAATTATTATTTGAAGAAATACTATCTTCAAATACTATATTTTATCTTCAATAAAATCAGAAGCAGTTATAGAGCTAGCCTAGTCATTTATCTGACTATTTATCTGATTTATAAATGAATCATGACATTTATCTGAAATTTATATAACTTAATGAAAAATTTGCTAAATTTCTGTTTGTTCAATTTAAATCACAGAAAAGTAAACCAATCAAAATGAATGACTTGGTTAAATCTTGAGACTTGCCTTGTTCAATCTTTCTAGCTGACAAGTATTTCTTATTAATAAATTATATTCAGGATAATTCAAATGGGATGATGAATTGGGATAATAACTTAAACAAAGGGCTTGGGTTAAGTGAAAAGATTTTAATCAGGCAGAGATCAATTATAGATGAATATTATTAATGATAAACATTTCTGAATAAGCCAAGGATCATTGGCGTAATTTTGTTAAACTTTTGGGGGGGGGGGGGAGTGGAAGTTGAAGCCAATTTTCCAAAATCAAGTGAAAATGACAGTAAAAACTAAAAAAAGCCATTTGGTATGATAAAGGTACTATTTAGTACGATAAATGTATTTTATAGTACTATAAAGTTAAATATGTACTAAAAAAACGGATATGTTTCTGTTGATGCTTAAATTATGTAGATTTATCTTAGTTTTCACAAGGTTTTGGAAGAAACTAAATTTGAGCTGGGGGAGAGGCAAAATGAGGTATGGGAGGGGTAGTTTCCCACCATGCCTCATAGCAAATAACGCCCGTGTCAAGGAGGAACTGAAATGTATTGACTCAAATCTTACCTTTGATATTCAACCATCCTGGGGGATCTAATCATTTAAATAGATTTCTTTTTTAATTATCTAAGAGTGTGTAAAATATGTACATTACATTGAACATGGAGAAAAACCGATGAACAAATAAGCAATAAGTGTAGCTGCAAATAAGAACCTAGCTGTTGACCATCCCATATACTTTGAACACTTTTTAAAGTAATAAAATATTTATAAGAACTATTTTCTCTTATAAGCATGCTTGTATGCACTTTCTTCCAATTTCTGAGTCTTTTTTCTAATTTTCCCGGCCTGCCACCCTCTAGACATTGAAAACACCATTTTGGGGATAGTTTCATTGAAAAATACCTTTTTAATGTATTTTCTTGTATAGATATTGTAAAATAAAGAAAATTTTTGTTAAAGCAAAACAACTACAAATTAAACAACGTCAAATTAATATACAAGTATGTGCCCATACCTGCATTATCTAGGATGATGAGCTCTCCACTTATATTGTCTTTAACTCTAAAATTATACATTTTCTTTGTTACAACCTGAAATGTTGAAAAAAGAATTAATCTAATAGAATGTAGTTTTCATTTCTACCTGTAATCTTCTGAGTTTTCAATTATAATAGATACTAGTTGTTGATTCTAAAGATTCAAATAATGCCTTGAATTGAGCTCTGGTACAGATACCTACCTAGGACAGGTAAACTACGGGGTGGGTTAATAGTCTTTGACGTCTTTTAATTTTAAATATCTTTTTATTCAATTCTTTTTTAATATTTCTCATTTTATCAGACCCTTATAATCAATTATAGTAAGACTCCATATTGTACAAATTGTAAAGTTTTACTATCAAAATGAATTCCAAAAACCTACCTATGCACCCCATCCTTCCTGTCAGAGTAAATAAATTCAATATCACCTAATTTCATGTTTCTTACCCCTGAGAATATGAGTTCAGGGCAGTGTCTTAGAATCTACCCTCTCCAGTATCTGTGTAAATTCTGCAAAAAGACTGTGCTTCCTAGAAATTCTGTCCTGAGCTCTTGAAAATAATTATTTCCAGTAGGTATCCCAATTTTTAATTTATTTCCCTCAAAATCAATGAATATATAAAATAAATAAATGAAATTATCAAAATATACAAAATACACAACAACAAAATAACAGACATTTAAATTTTGGAAAAAAGAAAAAGGTTGCGCATAAAGAGAAGATTTTCAAACCTATGCTAAACATTATCCTAACTATTGAGGTTGTCCACCTTCAAAAATCGTGTACACTATTTTGTCTAGCATGGATTTCTCGGCATTATTATAATGGAAATTTAAGGGCGTTGATCGAGCGTAAAGACTGGTCATTGGCTATGCATCTTTCAAACAGTGAAAAGTATAGAATTTTTGATGCACTTGACCTATCATATATATTTTACACCCCACTCATCAACAACTTTATTGAAAGCAGTGGGAAAACTATTATTCAAAATCAGAAGAGAGTGCAGAATTTAACGACTTAAAGCTGTGGCTTTCATGCACTACTATATTTGTTTTCAGATTTCATAGCTATACTAACAACCAGTTTCTCAACATTTACGTTGGCAATCCTCGTCTAAATTACTTCATAGTAGAAAATATACTTTTATACCTGTATAATATTGATTTCAGTACCCTAAGAATAAATGCTCTAAAAATGTATGTAAAATTGTTTATTAATAAAAATAATGTATATACATAAAAAATGACTTTTTTCTCCTCTTTATATTTCTTCTTCTTCTACATATAGGTGGCTGTCGAGAACAACTAATGCTGGTATATCATCTGAATTTACTATATATTGATCTTGATGTGTTGCAATGTCAGGGTCACATTTTCTACTGTACAATGTAAATTCACTCCTATTGTATCCCTGTGTATAGTCCCTGTGTGTATGATGCTATTTTCATTCATATTGTAAAAGATGTGTGTTTCAATTTGCTTATTTGAAGCAATATCACATACAGTGCTTTCATATGGTGAATCACATTATGTAACAGCCAAATAAAAATCAGTAGATTTATAATCATAGTAACCATTGTCTTCACAACGATGACGTAGAAACCAAATTCTTTCGTTATACGAACAGTTGAATCGTAGACCTGATTCTTCCTCCCAAAATAATTTAAAGTCGTGACCCTACCAGTCTCTTAGAATTAAACTAAAATCTCGTTTAGGATTCTTTCCAATCATACCATGATAGGTATTCTCCAACTGATTACAGTCATGATAGTGCCAATTAGAGCATAGGTGTCCTCTAAGGTGAGTCACAAATCGCTTCAAGACAGGAATCACAACCTTCAATTTGTACTGCATATCCTCTATGCAACTTACACCGGCTGCATAATCTACACTTGTCATCATACTCGTCAATCATTGTACAATTCTCACATGATGACCAGCTCCCCAGTGTATACATGCATAATGGACATGGATGGAACATTTTTCCAGTGTTGATACTCTCACCGCCAAAATGAAACTGACATATTTTTTTGACATTAAATTGACAGAGAGAGAGAGGAGTGATAGAATGGCATCATAAAAAAGGTTTTAACAAGACTTTCTAAATTCTCGATATATTATTCAGATTTAAAAAAATCATTTGGATATAGTCTTAAATTTCTAAGTTAGTATTCAATAGCAAATCCACAATACCATTTTCTTTTGTTTCGATTAATATGTCAATAAATTGTGTAAATGCGTTTGGACCACAGCGTAAAAGTTTCATATAATAGTCCAAAAATGGAGAATCATTCATCATTATTTCATTAAGTATCTTTCGAGAAAATAATTTCCTTTGAAAAGATAACTCTAGAAAACCATCATCTAGAATCAAACATTTTCCCCTAATCACAGGATACCGTATAATTTTTTGTTTCTCCAGTCCATCCATCTTTTCAATCCTAACACTCTCACCACCAACTTCAGGCTAACAAGGATTCTTTGTACATCAAGAATATTTGGCAACCTACTGTAAAATATCTAACATTTTCGATTTAGAAAATTTTTTATTATATATAATTACAACAATATCAATCACTCAGTTACTGATACAACTTATTCCCCTCAATATATTTCACTTTTGTATTTAAAGCAGCTTAAAGTCTATTTATATGAACTATATCAAGTTTCGCTGCAAGGCATAACTACTTCTCCTACTTCAATTTTCTCAATTATATTACATGTCTTGCATACATATCATCCCATCAAGGCTTAGTCGAGATCCTCTTGTAATTTCTACTGCTAATGTAATTTAATTTGGTACTCTCGTCTTTGTATCATTGCTGCTACCAGCTCCACTATCAACTTCTAATAGTGTGAACGTTAAACTCATTTTTGCTAATAAGTATCTTGTCAAATAAAAAAGTATAAACAAACGGTTTTCTATCTGAATTCTATTCTATTACTAATATGAATTACATTGAAAATCCATCCTTATATTGAATCTGGTTGCTATGGACTGGTTGCTAATACCTCATAGCCATGGTATCTTGCAAATACTAGTCATGAATAAATTATGTGCAATCAGTATCTATTGACATGGTCTACTCCCTCAGGCTTTAAGCTCCGTACTGTATATCATTATACTACTACTACTACTACTACTACTACTAACAACTCACCGCAGCACCAAGCCGCCTGAGACCAACACAGCTACGCACGATCCTCCTCCACCCCAATCTATTCAAAGACTCCCTTTTTACACCCGCCCACGAAGTTCCCATTTCCTTTAAATATTCTTTATGACGTCCTCCCACCCAAGACGAGGACGACCTTTTTTCCGTTTAGCCCTAGACGGTCGGCAGAAAAGAACAATCTTCAGCAATCTGTCATCCTTCATCTGCACAACGTGCCCTAACCACCTCAACCTTTCTTTCATTATAGCCCTAGAGAGCGGTATTGAACCACATTTTTCGTATAGCCTATTGTTTGAAATACGGTCAGTCAGCCGGGTACCCAGAACAATCCTTAAGCAATTTCTCTGGAAAACATCTAGCAAATCTTCATCCGCTTTTCGGAGCGTCCATGCTTAAGAGCCATATTTGACCACTGTCATCACTGTAGCTTCTAATATTCTAATTTTGGTTTGCAGACTTATCTTCCTATTCTTCCAGAATTTTTTTTAACTGTAAAAAACCCCCTGAGCCTTGGCTATTCTATTTTTAACATCTTCACTGCTCCCACCATCTTTACTAATAATACTACCAAGGTAAGTGAAGCTGCCCACCTGATCAATCTTTTCATTACCCAACGTCACCTTTTCATCTTCACTTATTCCTAGCCTTAGTGACTTAGTCTTCCTAACATTAATTTTCAAACCAATTCTAGCACCCTGAACTCGCAAAACCTCTAAAACTTCATTCATTTTGCTCATACTTTCATCTAGGATGCTTAAATCATCAGCATAATCCAAGTCCAGGAGACTTTTTCCTCCCCATTTGATTCCGTGGTCTCCCATTGCCTTTCCTATGCTCCTTAAAACAAAGTCCACAGCCCTGGGGATAGATCACAGCCCTTCTTAACTCCTGATTTAATACAAAACCAGCTGCTAACCTCATTTCCTACCTTAACCGCAGCAGTGTTATTCTCGTAAATAGCACTAATCACTTTAATGTATCTGTCTGGTATACCATACAAGGATAAAACCTTCACTAAAGCTCTTCTATCAACATAATCGAACGCTTGCTCGTAATCTATAAAACTGGGGACCAAAGGTGTTTGAAAACTCAGGCACTTCTCAATTATTAGCCTAAGAGTGAAAATTTGGTCGACACATCCTCTACCTTTTCTAAAACCGCACTGCTCTTCTCTTAAAACTTTGTCTACAGCATCTCTCAGTCTAAAAAGTATCATATTACTAAGTAATTTACTACCTACAGAGACCAGACTAATGCCTCGATAATTACCACACTCACTTTTATCACCTTTCTTATAAAGTGGCTTAATTAAGGTTTTTCTAAAAATCGTTAGGTACTTCCCCTTTTTTCAAAAATCATATTCAAAATCTTCAATAACTTATTTCTGACCTCAGAGCCACCATATTTAAGAAACTCATTTACCACCCTATCAGCACCTGGAGCCTTATTATTCTTTAATCCTTTTAGTACTGTTGCTAATTCCTCCTCACAAAACAAATCTTCCTTCACATCCAAAGTATCACAAACTTTTTCATTTTCCTCTATATTTTTTCCTGCAACTCTATCTCGGTTAAGCAAGTTCTCAAAATGTTCGGCCCATCTCTCTTTAGTTTTTTCCTTATCGCTAATTGCGACACTACTCCTATCTTTAACTGGAACAAGTCCGGATTGACTACTCCCTCTCAATTTGTTAACGTGCCAGTACAGTATTTTACTATTATGCCGTCTAGCTGCTTCTTCCAGATCCTCAGCTATTTTATCCATGGCCTCCACTTCACACCTCCTTAGTTCATATTTTAATGTTTTCTCCACTTTCTTTACATTTCTTTTGTTTTCATACGATCTATCACTCAGATAATTCTTGTACAAGTCCTTTCTCCTTTCTATTAAACATAAAGCCTTTTCACTAATATTCTTAGCTGCAGTTCTAGCTTTCTTCCCTAATACACCTTCAGCAACTTCAAAAATTATTTTTCTAAAATTATTCCTACCATCTTCCACATTATCAAATTTTAAACTCTCAAGTTTAGTATTCAACTGTTCCTGGAAAGTTTCTCTCAAATTCTCATCCTGGAGTCTACCAACATCATAGCTTCCCGGGAGGTAGTTACCCTTCCGATATCATTATGGTCCGAACATAACCTCTTCTGGTCGCTTTTTATGATGTTTGCGTCAAATATATAGATAGCATATGATGTTCGCGTCAAATATATAGATAGCATACTACTGGCTATCATTTATTTTGTAATATCCTTGTCCAAGACGTAGGCGAAAGGTTTTTTAATCCTATAATTCATTTCAATTCAGTCGGTTTATTTACAAAGACAAAAAGCAAATCGCACAAAATGCAAAATACTCAGTCCATTTCTTGACGCCGAGAACAACAATCAATATCATTTCAACATAATATGCAGAGTAGACACCACTCTTATTCCCAGATATAGAATTACCTCTCATTAATCAAAAACAAATAACCAGTACCTTCCTGCTCCTTTCCCCAGGGGAAGCGAAGCCACCCCATCATAGATAATATATATATTTAAAAAATTATACTTGAGTTATTCATATTTTAATCTGAAACTTTTTATTTATCTTACTTTACATTTTTTATCACACTCTACTTTAACTTTTGTTTTGTAAGGCCAATAAATAATTTTTTACCCATTTCTTAATGACGCAAGGGAGCTCCTACCTCTCAGCTCTTTCGGGATCAGATTTCATGTCTTTGAGCATGTTATATTTGGAGCCAAATATGACCGCACAGTCAGGGTTAAGGGTAGGTGCAGGTTTGATGACGATCAAGTAGGCAAATTATGATGGTCCGAGATACGCCGGGATAATTTTTTAAATGAAAATGGCAGCCCACCTGCTAGAAACTTAAACACAAAGGTCAAGCATGACAGCTGATGAAATTCAGTATGAGTTTAGTATCTGAACTAAAAGAAACTAACTTATGAACCTAATCTGATTATCTTTTGTACTGTACTGTGAGATTTAGCAATTAACTTGCGGATTTAATTGTAAGAGATTACTCACTTCATAAAAAGTAAGTTATAATTTATCACAGTGAATAATTTATTTCTATAACTGAATATTAATTGGTTATTGCCATCAGCAAAATCCCTTGGATGTTGTGTCAGTAATTAACCTACTTAACATTGAATATATTGGTGTTATCGCTGATTAAAACTGTCATATTTACTTTTGGTCAAGAAGCCTTGAATTAAGACTGACTAATAGTTCTTGGATCTGCAGTGTCTCTTCGGAATAAATATCGGGAAAAAGGCAGCCCCTAATGCTACCAACCGACAAGGATACTCCCACTGAAACCCTTGGCCAGTTGCCATTCCAACCTACTGCTAAAACACTTCCTAGAACCTCTCCCCCCCAACTACGCGGTCCAAAAGAATTAGCCACTTGTCATTAATTCATGCCTTAGCCGCAACTAACTAATGAAAGAGGTGACGCCTGGCAAAAAGAGGGAAAAGGATGAAACTCATTTGTCAGTTATAGTGCAACCCCTCTCTTCAAGTGTCCAAAAAACTAGTACTACCGATTACCCCAATGATTATACTGTCTCGATCAAGAAAACTAATAGCCAAACCTTTTCAAAAGATCGAATAATATAAATTAGGAAAGCTGTCTTTCTGATCGTCAAGGTAAATTTTGAACTCGTTTTCAAGCAGGACGAGTCTATTGATATTTACTTTACGTCTTATTAGGTGGCAGACCATGTCCTGTCAAAATCCAAAGGAATAATTCTTGATGACTCAAAAATTTGAGACACAAAAAAAAGATCTGGAAAAGTTACACAAGTATGTGCTGTATGGTATTGATACCAATGTAAAAGTGGAGGAAATACAAACTTAACTAACAGATTCTTCAGGTCTTGTCATCTATCCTTCAACCGCAATAAGGCTAAGTTTAAACAAAGAAGGAGTCTTTCACCCAAGACGTTCATTTCTCATTTCCTGCAAATAGGAGCTAAATAGAGAAATATTCTTGTACGGTATATCCCTTTTTTACAAGATTTATAAGCCTAAACACCTACAATGCTCCACTTGTCTTCCCCAATGCCACAGCAAAAAACACTGCAAATAGTCCCTCCGTCTTGCCTTAAGTGTAGAAAAGCAGGCCACGCAATTAGTGAATGCCCTGAGTCAGACTCTTTCGGCAGAAATTGTAAACGTAAGGGACACACAGCCCTCCAAAAAAAATCTTGCCCGGCTCACCAAAAGCGAGTCGTGATCCTTATAACGTCTGATAAAATTAGCCTGTCCTACTCAGTTGTAGCTGCAAGAACGATTCGGCAACCCACACCCCGTCGGCCCAGTAGAAGCCAAGCAACATTTGCTGTAAAAGATGCAAAGACAGTATCATTTCCAAAAGAGGCAAACAATGTACATACTCCAGGTTCCAGTCAGTACCCCCATCCTTTACCTAAGTTTACTTTTACATCCTGCCCTCCAAAAGATTCATCTGAAAGTAGCCAAGAATGACAAAGGCTTGCAACTTATCTCACAGTCAGTCACTTAATTGAGGTTAGTAATGAACCTGAGGAAACCAAAAATATTCTCAAGCAGAAAGCTATCACTAAACTCCTAGGTGATGATATCTTACAAACACCTATAGCTCAACTATCTTCCATTAAAAAGGATATAGACTCCACATCAAAGCTAGTTAAGCCTGTAGACTCAACTGCAATTCAAATTAATACAGGCTCTGACAATGCCACAACCCCCAAGACGGTAGTCGGTGCCACTGTCTTAGTCAAAGGCAAGAAATCTAAGAAAAAACTGCAAACTTTCCATGCCAGTCCAAAATTACCAACAACGGTATTTCGTCGGCTGAAGAAGAATTCCAATATTCAAACCAAGGAAATGATGAAACTCAGACCACAATGGATATTTAAATGTGTACTATGCAAGATTTTACGTTTCTCACGAATTTATCACTGTGCAGTAATGCTGTTTTTAACTATTGCGATGACCAAAATAATTTGCCCACCAACCCCTTAGCTAGCACCTTACACCAAACTAACTGTGAATATCTCGAAACTTTTGACTTTGTGAAAAATGTGAAACCTAAACTAATGGAAGAGACCAAACTTAATGTAATTTAGTTTAACATCAGAAACATACGGGACAAGTGGACTAATTTTAAAGATTTGATTTTATTTAACGGTTACTGCCCTTTCGACGTAATTAGAATAACGGAGACGTGGCTTTCAGAAATTGATGATACTAATGAATTTTCCGTCGCTGGCTTTCAAGCTATTCATATTGAAAGAAAATTAACCAAGTCCTCTGGTGGTATTTCTCTTTACATCCGGTCAAGTCTAAAATTCACCAGGCTATTAGACTGTGAATCCTTATTCTCGCATCGTATAAATAATAGATGCATATATTCAATAATCGTAGACATAAGTGTTGACGAGAATTCTTTTATTTTTTTATTGTTTTACAAGCCACCCTCATTTCCGACACCTTTCTTTTGCAATTTGTTTGATGATTTTTCTAGTTTGATTAATTTACCACAAAAGAAGGCAATAGTTTTTGGGACTTCAACTGTAATTTACTAAATGTTAGCAATAACAGTAAGTGTGATACCTTCTCTGAAACATTTACCTCAAGTGAATTTCTTCCCATAATCCTTTCTCCTACTAGAGTTGATCCTATGAGGTCTAGAGATACTGTAATTGATAATATTTTTGTATCCAGTTCCCTGGGAAGCCACCTGTCCTCCAAAATAATATTCTTTGACCTGTCAGACCACTTTTCAATCTATCTCTCCCTACACTTCCTACCAACTACTCAACCCTCTAGTCCTAATACCCCTACGTCTAATAGAATATATAATACTGTGAATATGAACCGGTTCAGGGATCGTTTGAAATCCTTTGACTGGTCAAAGGTTTTGGATTATCAGGATATTGATTCAGCCCCAATGGTTTCACACAGGGACTGAGTGATCTCATCAGTTCAACCTTTCCAGTCCGTAAATAAAACTAAAAAAACTACCCATATACGCTCCTGAATGTCCAATAGCCTGATAATCTCTTCATACCGTAAGAATTACGTATATAAGTTATCTTGCAATACCAGTAGCGTTATTGACCTAAATAATTTTAAAAAAGTACAAAAACTTATATACCAAACTCGTCCGGGAAGCATAAAAAATTATATTTATTCAAAAATATGTCACTGCAAAGGGAACTTGCAAAAACACTGATCCACAATAAATTAAATTCATTCAAAAACAAGGAATTCAAGATATTAACCTTAAAGACATCAGTGGCAGGTTAAATGACCCAATTTCAGCCTTTAGCGAAATTGGCTAGCACGTTCAGATGTAAAACAATTAGTCATTCCCGACTCTCTGGGTTTTTTAAAGTAGAAAAGAGTGAGAAATTGTTGTTCCCAGGAAATTCCTTTGGGGTGGCAAATACTGCTAGGAGCTTAGTTTTTAGCCGAAATTTTTTAGTAGTAATACCAACGAGGGCTTTTCACCAAAATTACTATTCATCACCAATTTTTTTGTATATTCAAATTTAATCCAAAATTGAAATTGCAAATTTAAACGTAGGGCGGTACTAATCAACGCACAGTTATTGATATACCCATTTAATAGAAACTCACCAGAGATTTAAAAGACCGGTACCTCAAATTGTACCTTGGTTTGGCCTAGTTATGATTTGGAAAACAATCAGAAATGAAATAAAAAAAAAATATTTTCAACTGAGAGCAAGTGACATATTTAAAACCTATTTGAACATATTGTTCTTTTTTTTAAGGGCGATATCTCCTGCTAAACTCTTTACTTTTGTCATTGGATTTTAATGAAAATCATACTATCAGATTCAACCTATCAAAAAACCCTACTGTGAAGGTATCAGGCTCATATATGAAAAAATGTGGTATTTTTTAATTTTTGCCAGAAGAAAAATCACGAATGCTTGTTTATTTGTTGTTTTTTCTTTTCCAGGGGTTATCGTATTGACCCAGTGGGCCTAGAACGTGGGGAGAAGGCTCATTCTGACGGAAATGAAAAGTTCTAGTGTCCTTTTTAAATTACCAAAAACTAGAGGGTAACTAGACCCCCTCCCTCGCCATTTTCCCCAAAGTCTTCCGATCACAATTTTGAGATGGCGTCTTTGTTCAGCATAGTTCAACGGCCCAATAACTGTGTCTTTGAAGATAAAATGACCCCTTCAGTTCCCGGGGAAAGTTTTTTAAGTTATAAAATCTGTCCATTGTTTTTTTTTCTTATTGAGAAGTATACATAACATAAAAAAAACGAGATCCAGGCCGAAAACCTCGACCGAGTCCGTTGATTTTGAATTGAAGTTATGAAGTATTTTGCAATAGGTTGCATCAAGACATGGTTACTTGTAGAAAGAGACAAGCCAAGACAGATAGTCCAAGTAATTGCGAGGCAAATGTTTAAATGGTTTGGGCAGGGGTAAACGTCGGGAGTAAGTATGACTCTCTTATTGGACACATACTTGTCAGGCTAGTTTTTGGAAAGGTATGCCTGCCTAGGGTCTCATACTTGTTGACCAATAATTTGAAAGTTGACATAGGACCAATCGATTGCCTGGAATAAGAGGCAAAGAAGGCACGCCCGCCTATATGTCTTAAAAAGGTTGACCAATAATTTAGAATTAACATAGGACACATTAATTTGCTTGAAATAACAGGCAAACAATTGTTTAAAACCATATTTATCTTCCAAATAGTCGAAAGTGATTGGAAGGTGACTAACACCCCTTCCATGTCCACCATTTTCCGAAACACATCCAATCAAAATTTTGAGATAGTCATTCTGTTCAGCGTAGTTGATTTACTTATATAAAATATGTTTTTGATGAGTCACTTTCACACAACCCTCAGGGCAACGGTCTTAAGCTATGCCCTGGAGGCATATAAGAATGATGTTGGCACCGTGTATTACTTTTTTTCGTATCGACCAGAGCACTTCGTATCGAAGAAGTTGGCGTAGAAACTTCGAAAAGGGTTCATTCAATTGAAAATTGGGGTGTCTTGTGCTCTTTTTAATGGTCAAAAGTAAATGGAAGGCAACTAACATCCCTTTCACACCCACCATTTCCCGAAACACATCCAATCAAAATTTTTAGATAGCCATTTTGTTCAGCGTTTCCAGAAAGAAATTATGTTTTCGAGGAGGACACTCCCCCACCGCCCTCAGGGCAAGGGTTGTAAGTTATGCCCTGGGGGCATATAAGGTCTTCCAGAGAAAGTTCTGGAAGGATGATGACAACTCCTCCTCAGCCCTCAGGGCAAGGGTTGTAAGTTATGCCCTGGGGGCATATAAGGTTTTTATAGACCGCGTTCTCATAGAAACTTCAAAAGGGCTCATTCGATTGGAAATTGAAATGACTAGTGCCCTTTTTAATAATCGAAAGTGATTGGAAGCCAAATAACACCCTTTCCAAGCGCACCATTTCCCAAAACTCATCCAATCAAAATTTTGAGATATTCTTTTTGTTCTATTCAGATTAAAGTTCAGGAAATTATGCCTTTGAACAGGACACTCCCCCCACAGTCTTCAAGGCAAGGGTTATAAACTACCACAAATCCACAAATCAGCCTAACTACCACAAATCAGCATCGATAAATATTTGAAACCCAAAACAAACAGAAATTACAACAAATAACCCAGTCAAACTCAAAACGAGCAGAAATTAACATAAGCTGGGCTCAAAACCCCTATGCCTTCATAAGGCCAGAACGTAATTTGTAATTTACTGAAAAAAATACAAATGATTGTGCGTTGTCAGTTTAATATACATATGCAGATATTTAGTAATCAAAATGTTAATATTATATGAGTTATTAAATTTATAAAAGTAAAAGCATTTATATTTTTTCAGTAAAGTGCAAATTATGTTTTGGCCTTGGGAAGACATAGGAGTTTTGAGCCCAACTTATGTAAATTTATGTTCGTTTTGGATTTCATTTATTTATCGATGCTGATTTGTGGTAGTTTCACGCTTAGTAGATTATTTGATTTTATTTTTGCTCATTTTTATTTAATAGAGTTCTTTACTTTTCCTTGAAAACTTATTTTGTGGAAAAAGTGTTTTAATTAATCAACTAAAAATGTTCATTCTTCTCAATGAGCAATCTACAAATGCTCATTCTCATTTGGTTTGAAATATACTTATAACTGTTTGGTTCTTTGTGACGGTGCCTAAATTCAACCAGATTACAAATGTTATTGACACTATGATCTTTCTGCCGAAAGAACGATAAGCTTTTGCTTTTATTTGTATTACTTTTTTTTCTGTACCTTTTCATTTGGTTTACCATAGCCAAACATAGAGAAAAGAAAAAAAACGGCATTTGTGCTGATTTTCGTGCGTCTAGATACCCCTTCCCCTCCTTCCTTGGTTTTTTGAGTTAAACAGAGATGAAGAGAACATTTTGAGAATGAGTGCTGAATAGGAAGAAGGTGTGAAGTTGTTGCTAAGAGGTTAGAAGCAAGTTACAAAAAATTATGAATATTAAAAAAGGGGGAGTACCTAAGAATTTTAGGTGAATCTTATTTAAAGCCCTGTATAAGAAAGGTGATAAGAGCAAGTGTTGTAAATGTAGAAGCATTAGCCTAGTTTCTGTAGGTGCCAAATTACTTAGCATGATGATACTTATGAGAGATACTGTAGAAAAATTTTTGAGAGAAGAAAAGTGTAGTTTTAAGGAAGGTAGAGGATATATCGTTTGGGTTAACAATTGAGAAGTGCATCAGACACGAAACAAGTTTAGTCCTCAGTTATATAGATTATGAGCATGCGTTCAATTCAGCTGATAGAAGAGAATACATCAAGGTCTTATCCTTGTATGCTATACCAGACAAATATATTACGATGATTAGTGCACGTATGAGAATAACACTGCTGCAATTAAGATAGGTAATAAGGTTAGCAGGTTGTTTCTCATTGAATCAGGAGTTAAGCAGGGTTGTTTTCTGTTTCTATTTATATGGAATATTTTGATAGATTCTGTCTCAACAAGCACAGCAAAGACAATGGCAGTAACACGGAACCCAATAAGAAAGATTCCTGCAATTTCCTGGGCTTAGATTATGCTGATAATTTAAGGATCCTAAATGAAAGTGTGAGCAAAATCAATGAACTTTGATAGGTTTGGTGATCTCAGGGTACTAGAATAGGTTTTACAATTAATATTAAGAACAATAAGTCACTATGGCTAGGAATAAGTGAAGCAAAAAAGATGACACTGGGTAACAAAAAGATCGATCAACCGGACTACTTCACTTACCTTGGTAGTATTACACAGTGTTACCTGGTAGTATGTTTTTACAGTTGGAAAAAATTGGAAGAATAGGAACATAAGTCTGCAAACCAAGATTAGAATATTGGAAGCTAAAGTGATGACAATGGTCAAATATGGCTCTGAAGCATGGGCGCTCCGTAAAGCGGGTGAATATTTGCTAGATATTTTCCAGAGACATTGCTTAAGGATTGTTCTTGGTACCTGGATTGTATAGTGAGCGCTCATGATAAGCTAACCTTACCTAACCTAACTTAAACATGGCAAATGTTTCTATTTATTTATTAGTATTTATTTATACCTAACCTAACCTATAGTTTTGGAGGTTAGATGAACGAGCTTGAAAGATTGTCTTTAATAATGCAACGACGCACTCATTTTATAACTTAAAAATTTGAGGAGTAAATCCATAAGACAAAGGAGATAAAATTTAATTTACAATTAGAACAGAACTTCAAATTTTTCATCTCTTTGAGAAAAAACCAGAACTGAAGTGGAACTTTTTTATTTTCTTGGAAAAATTAGAAGAGAACTTGAACGTTTTGCACTTCATTGAGAAAACTTAGAATTAAAGTGGAACTTTTTATCTTCATGGTGAATATTCACGATCAATGTATAACTTTTGTATATCTTCTACGAAAAATTTGGAACAAAACTTTAAATTTTTTCATCTCTTTGAGAAAAATCGGAACTGAATTTAAGAAAATTTATAATTAAAGTGAAACTTTTTATCTTCATGGAAAATAATCACAATCATAGTATAACTTTTCCTATCTTCTACGGAAAAATTTAGAACTGAACTTAAAATTTTTTATGTCTTTGAGAAATTAAGAATTGTGGTGGAAGCCTTTTTTCATTTTCATTGGTAAATATCAGAATTGAGCTAAATCTTTCTCTTCTTTAAGAAAATTCAGAAGAGAACTTGAACATTTTGCACTTCTTCGAGAAAACCCAGAATTAAAGTGAAGCTTCTTATCTTCCTGGTGAATATTAACGATCAAAGTATAACTTTTTTCTATCTTCTACGAAAAATTTGGAACAGAACTTTAAAGTTTTTATGTCTTTGAGAAATTAAGAACTGAAGTGGAAGCTTTTTTTTATTTTCATTGGTAAATTTCTGAATTGAGCTAAATTTTTTGTCTTCTTTAAGGAAATTCAGAAGAGAACTTGAACATTTTGCACTTCTTCGAGAAAACTCAGAATTAAAATGGAGCTCCTTATCTTCATGGCGAATATTCACGATCAAAGTATAACTTTTTCTATCTTCTATGAAAAACTTGGAACATAACTTTAAATTTTTTTATCTCTTTGAGAAAAATCGGAACTTAATTTAAGAAAATTTAGAATTAAAGTGAAACTTTTTATCTTCATTGGAAAATAATCACAATCATAGTATAACTTTTCCTATCTTCTACGGAAAAATTTAGAACTGAACTTTAAAGTTTTTATGTCTTTGAGAAATTAAGAACTGAAGTGGAAGCTTTTTTTTATTTTCATTGGTAAATTTCTGAATTGAGCTAAATTTTTTGTCTTCTTTAAGGAAATTCAGAAGAGAACTTGAACATTTTGCACTTCTTCGAGAAAACTCAGAATTAAAATGGAGCTCCTTATCTTCATGGCGAATATTCACGATCAAAGTATAACTTTTTCTATCTTCTATGAAAAACTTGGAACATAACTTTAAATTTTTTTATCTCTTTGAGAAAAATCGGAACTTAATTTAAGAAAATTTAGAATTAAAGTGAAACTTTTTATCTTCATTGGAAAATAATCACAATCATAGTATAACTTTTCCTATCTTCTACGGAAAAATTTAGAACTGAACTTTAAAGTTTTTATGTCTTTGAGAAATTAAGAACTGAAGTGGAAGCTTTTTTTATTTTCATTGGTAAAATTCAGAATTGAGCTAACTTTTTTCTCTTCTTTAAGAAAATTCAGACGAGAACTTGAACATTTTGCACTTCTTCGAGAAAACTCAGAATTAAAGTGGAGCTCCTTATCTTCATGGCGAATATTCACGATCAATGTATAACTTTTTCTATCTTCTATGAAAAATTTGGAACAGAACTTTAAATTGTTTCATCTCTTTGAGAAAAATCGGAACTAAATTTAAGAAAAATTAGAAATAAAGTGAAACTTTTTATCTTCATGGAAAATAATCACAATCTTAGTATAACTTTTCCTATCTACTACGGAAAAATTTAGAATAGAACTTTGAATTTCTTTATGTCTTTGGGGAACTTAAAACTGAATTGGAAGATTTTTATTTTCTCTGGAGAAATTAGAATTGAAGTGTGTTCCTTGGTAAAATTCAGAAGAGACTTTGAACTTTTCTATCTTCTATGAAAAATTTGGAACAGTATTTAAAATTTTTTCATCCCTTTGAGATAGTTCTGAACTGAATTGGAAAATTTTTATATTATTTAGAAAAATAGAAATGATCAATAACTTATTTCTTTTTCATAGAGAAAATTCAGAAGAGAACTTGAACTTTTCTTCACTTCGTTGAGAAAATTTAAAATTGAACTAGAACTTTTTATTTTCCGGAAAAATATTCACAACTATGGTATTACTTTTTCTATCTTCCACCGAAAATTTAGAGTAGAACTTTAAATTTCTTTATGTCTTTGTGAAATAAAGGACTGAAGTGGAAGAGAACTTGAACTTTTTTATCTTCTGTGATAAATTTGGAACAGTATTTTAAATTTTTCATCTCTTTGAGGCAGATCTGAACTGAAGTGGAAACTTTTTATATTATATAGAAAAATAGAAATGATCAATAACTTATTTCTTTTTCATTGAGAAAATTCAGAAGAGAGCTTGAACTTTTCTTCGCTTCGTTGAGAAAATTAAAAATTGAACTAGAACTTTTTATTTTCCGGGAAAATATTCACAACTGTGCTATAGCTTTTTCTATCTACTACGGAAAAATTTAGAATAGAACTTTAAATTTCTTTATGTCTCTGGGGAACTTAAAACTGAAGTGGAAGATTTTTATTTTCTCTGGAGAAATTAGAATTGAAGTGTGTTCTTTGGTAAAATTCAGAATAGAACTTGAACTTTTCCATCTTCTTTCAAAAATTTGGTACGGTATTTAAAATTTGTTCATCTCTTTGAGAAAAATCTGAACCGAAGTGGAAAATTTTTATATTATTTAGAAAAATAAAATTCATTAATAACTAATTTCTTTTTCATTGAGAAAATTAAGAATAGATTTTCAACTTTTCTTCACTTCATTGAGAAAATTAAAAATTGAACTAGAACTTTTTATCTTCCGGGAAAATATTCACAACTATGGTATTACTTTTTCTATCTTCTACCGACAAATTTAGTATAGAACTTTAAATTTCTTTATGTCTTTGTGAAATAAAGAACTTAAGTGGAAGATTTTTATTTTCTCTGGAAAAATAGAATTGACCAATAACTATGGTAAAATTCAGAAGTGAACCTGAACTTTTTTATCTTCTGTGAAAAATTTGGAACAGTATTTTAAATTTTTCATCTCTTTGAGACAGATCTGAACTGAAGTGGAAATTTTTTATTTTCCTTGGAAAAATAGAATTGATAAATAACTAATTTCTTTTTCATTGAGAAAATTCAGAAGAGAAGTTGAACTTTTCTTCACTTCATTGAGAAAATTAAAAATTGAACTAGAACTTTTTGTCTTCCGGGAAAATATTCGCAACTATGGTTTAGCTTTTTCTATCTACTACAGAAAAATTTAGAATAGAACTTTAAATTTCTTTATATCTTTGGTGAACTTAAAACTGAAGTGGAAGATTTTTATTTTCTCTGGAGAAATTAGAATTGAATTGTGTTCTTTGGTAAAATTCAGAAGAGAACTTGAACTTTTCTATCTTCTATGAAAAGTTTGGAACAGAATTTTAAATTTTTTCATCCCTTTGAAAAAATCTGAACCGATGTGGAAAATTTTTATATTATTTGGAAAAATAGAATTGATTAATAACTAATTTCTTTTAATTCAGAAAATTCAGAAGAGAACTTGAACTTTTCTTCACTTCATTGAGAAAATTTAAAATTGAAGTTGAACTTTTTATCTTCCGAGAAAATATTCACAACTATGATATAGCTTTTTCTATCTACTACGGAAAAATTTAGAATTTGTAAAATTGGTTTAAGAAGGATATTAAGAAAAGAACTTGTTCTGAAAAGATATAATGAAGCCTTTTGAAAAGTATTGCTTGATGTTTGGGTGTGCAAAAAAAGTCGTAAAGTAAAGTTGTGGTGAAAAAGATTAGTACTTCAACTTGTACAACGAGTTTAGGAGGAAAGTTAAGAGATCTTGTTTTGAAATGATATGATAAAGCCTTTTAAAAAGTATTACTTGGTGTTGGGGTATTCAAAAAGCTGTAAAGTAGAGTTGTGTGTGAGAAGAATGAGTACTTCAAGTTGTAAAAGTGGTTTAGGGGGGACATTAAGAAAAGAACTTGTTCTGAAAAGATATATAAAAAGCCTTTGAAAGTATTGCTTGGTGTTGGGGTATTCAAAAAGTCGTAAAGTAAAGTTGTGGGTGAAAAAGATGAGTACTTCAACTTGTAAAATTGGTTTAGGAAGGATATTACGTAAAGAACTTGTTCTGAAAAGATATAATAAAGCCCTTTGAAAAGCATTGCTTGATGTTGGGGAGTGCATAAAAGTCGTAAAGTAAAGTTGTGGTGAAAATGATGAGTACTTAAACTTGTAAAATTGGTTTATGAAAGATATTACGTAAAGAACTTGTTCTGAAAAGATATAATAAAGCCCTTTGAAAAGTATTGCTTGGTGTTGGGGTGTGCATAAAAGTCGTAAAGTAAAGTTGTGGTGAAAATGATGAGTACTTCAAGTTGTAAAACGGGTTTAGGGGGGACATTAAGAAAAGAACTTGTTCTGAAAAGATATAATAAAGCCTTTTGAAATGTGGGGGCCCTTCTGCGTCTCAAGTGCACAAAAAAGTATTAAAAATGGGGAGGGGGGGCTCTTTGGGGGCCCGCGGGGCCTTTGGGGGTCTGGGGGGACCCTTGGGGGGACGGGTAGGCCTTTGGAGACCCGGGGAGCATTTGGAGGGCCTTTGGGGGCTCGGGGGCGTTTGGGGTACCTGGGAGGGCCTTTGGGGCCCGAGGGCCTTTTGGGTCCCGGAGGGCCTTTTGGGATCGGGGGGCCCTTTGGGGTTGCGGTAGAGGGGTCCTTTTGGGTTGGGATAGGGGACTTCACAACACTGTTCAAATGGAACTTGTGTATTATAACGACCATAGAGTTTCACCCCAAATCATCTTCTAAATCATCTTGTAAAATCATCTTCTAAAATGTCTCAAACTGTTTCGTCCAAATCATCTTCTAAAATGTATCAAACGGTTTCACCCAAATAATCCATAAACGTAATTTCTGCGTGTTCCTTTTGTTTTGGCATCCCTGCGCTGTCACATTTGAAATTCCTAGGAAATCATTCCCCGCGTTAATCTCTTCATCTCATAGGTTTTCTTGGTTACACCATTATGGCTTCGATAACATATTAATTTATCGTTAAGCCTAAAGACCTGAGAAGCCATATTTAAAAATAGAATATCAATTTGTCTCTGTCCCTAAAGACCATTTATCCCTCAGACCTAAAGATCAAAGCAGCCATAATGTTTCTTAATTCCCCTGTCGTGGATCAATAATTCCCCTCGATTATACCAATCAATTTCTCAGAAATCTACTTCCCCTCTTGTCATAGTCGATTATGTAAATCAATTTCTTGGAAATCCAGTTCCCCTCAAGTCGATCAATACATTCCCCACCGATTATGTAAATCAATTTCTCAGACATCCACGTCCCCTCTTGTCCTAGTCGATTACGCAATCAATTTCTCAGAAATCCACTTCCCCTCTTGCCCTAGTCGATTATGCAATCAATTTCTAAGAAATCTGTTCCCCTTCGTGGATCAATAATCCTTGAAGAAATTATGTACTGTCACGATCTATTGGGGCTTCCCTACTATAATTACAAAACCTAATGAATTACTATTACAGATTGGGATTATTAATTAGTTGCATTGTAATAATGAGACTGCAGACCAAGCAAAGAAAACCCACTTGCGGTCAATGACAAACTCATCTCCAAGAACCTTGACGCAAAACAGAACAGTTTCATCACAATTATAGGGCCCAAAATCTATAATAACAACGCTGTTCAAAAGACCTGACATTATCCTTTGTAAATTCTGAATTGGATCAAAATCAACCCTGTGTTGCCTTAACATCCCATCAGGTTTCTTAGTAACCTTGAAAAAATTAGGTTTAAGTCAACAGACTGGCCAAAATCTCCTAAAAGACAAAGATACACCAGAAGAAAAAAACACGTCAAAAGATACAAAAGTCACCTAAACAGAAACAAACACCAAAAATACAAAAATTACTTAAAAGACAAAAAAAAACTATTGTAAAGAACATATAGAAACATTCAAGGAAGGGTGGAGAGGTTGATGGAGGGAATGTACCGGTCCTGCGATGACACCTATGCAGAAACACAATTTATTTCTTTTCAGCTAATATTTTGAAATCCTAATAAGTAGGCCTAATAACTAAAAAAAGAATTAGGATTGTTTGTTCCACTAAACTCTGTCTTCAAAAAAAAATTTGATTTTAAAAGGACTCTTGCTTTGCTTCATTTAATCTTGCATTTAGATGTTGCACACAAATACTGCATTCAAATATACATACCCCGTAATACCAAATAAAAATTTGTTTGTCACCAAATATCAAACACAGTAGCACCGTTTCATTTAGTTGCGGCTACAATACCAACTGGCACCGTCCCAGTAACTCCTGAAACATCCTTTCGGAATGAATGGGCTACATAACAAACAAAAGCGAGGCTATAAATGTGCAATGATTTTGCAATTTTAGTCCTGAACTTGGGATTCTGGGAAAATTCTATTTATCTCTCATTATCATTATAAAAAATTAAGTTCATTTCTTAGCTTATTTTCAAATCTCGGAATTATTCGGGTTTTTTTAATAGTGTCTTGGGAGATTTCCAAGTTGGCAGAAGTAGCCCCGGCGTATCAGAATATCCATTATCAACTTAACAGCACTCTTATTACTTGCCAAAATTATTCAATCCCTTATTAGAATAATTTGTTTACGAAAACCCTAATACAGTTGCTAAAAGAAATCTTTCCTTGAGCATGTGTTATACATATAGTATATGTATATTTGCTTCTTTTGTATAATTCAACAAAATTTTCGAGAGGGGTTTAACCGGGTAATCCTCCCTCCCCCATCTATTCCCAAAATACGTCCATTGTAGCATTCGCAGAGGACATTCTATTTATTAGCAGATGCAAATATGCAATCTCAGATTCCGCATATTATACAAGTGATCTGTTTACAAGTGCAGAAATTATTCTTAAGATTGAGGATTCTGTGGAACATTCCACAGCTGAAATCCAGTTATATTTATCTACCAAACTAGATTTTCAAAATTAAATGTTTTTTAAGAGCACAAGTTTCTAATTTAACCAAACTGTTGACAAAACAAAATTTGAAAAGAAAGTCTTTTCAAACAGTTCGTCGTAACGAACTATAAGTAAGGAGCGATACGGTTCAATAGTAAACGAAAGTCTAAAAATTGGAATTTGGTATGAGTAAGTACATCGAAAGTTTCGACTTTGCAGATTCCATATACATAAAATTCATTCTGCTTAGTGTTACCCATGAAAGGCTATGACACTGATGAAGCTTGCCTGATTTTCGAAAAAGGGGGAAAACATCCTCTAAATTTCAATGAATGATAATGAAAATCACGCCATCAGATTCAGCGCAATAGAGAATCCTGCTGTAGAGGTTGTAAGCTCCTATCAGCAAAATGTAGCATTATATATTTTTTGTCAGAAGAAAGATCATGGACACGTATTTATTTTTTTCCAGGGATGATCGTAAAAAAAACCAATGGTTTTAGAAAATTGGGAGAAGGCTCATTTGAACAGAAACTCAAAGTTTTAGTGTCTTTTTTAAGTAGCCGAAAGATTAGAGGGTAACTAGCTTCCTCTCACGCCCTTTTTCCAAAAATTATCTGATAAAAATTTCAAAGTAGCCATTTTGTTCAGCATAGTTAAAAAGATCCACAACAATACCTTTGAAGATAACATGACCCCCTCCCAGCCCTAGGAGATAGGTCTTGAAGTTATAAAATTTGCCTTTTGTTTACGTATAGTTTGTTATTGGGAAGTATATAGATTTTTTCGGGGGAAGGGGGATTTTGTGCTTTGGGTTGATTTCCATGAGCATTCTGTTTGGAAGTAAATTTCCTGAGGTGACCTTTCCAGGGGAAATTTTACACTAAAGGAATTTGACCAAATACCTTTACGAATTTCTTTTTATTTGTCTTATTTTTTCTTTGCCTACTCAATTTAACATGCGGATGCTTCTGAGGAAACTTTCAGCATGTTTGAATTACTGGGAAATAATTTTCATGGACGGGAGGATTTCCGGAGTGATCTTAAAAACGATTAAAACTTAGTTTTTTTTTTCAAATAAAAGAACGCTACGGAAAATTTTAAAAACTGAATCTCCTGCAAAAAATGTAACCGAGGGAGGGGGGAATTTCAGGAAGAATAGGATTGCTCATAAGGAATTTTACAGGGGGGATTGCATTTTACATGGGAGGAGATTTCCACGGAGGATTTTCTCCTGAGGAGAGGATGGTCAGATGGAGGATGAGCCAGATTTATCGGTATTATTTGAAAAACAATCAAAATTTAATAAATAAAATATTCTTAAACTGAAAATAAGGAGCAACTTTAAGACTCAACGCGAACAGTAATTATCCTATATATGAAGGGGTTGTCCCCTCCGCAATACCCCACTCCTTACACTAAAGTTTGATTGTTTGTTCCAATTTATCAAGAACAACTCCTGAAACACAAAGACCGTTAAATTAGAACAGGAAGATTTTTAAAAGTATTAAAAACATAAGCGTGAAGAGCTAGATATTAAGAAGAGGGACAACCTCTTCACACACGGAACAATTTCTGTTCGTTTCATATTTTAATATTGCTCCTTACTTTAAATTAAAAAAAGTTCTTTTTCTTTTTAATATTGTCACAGAGTCAATTTTCTTTTCAATTAAAATTAAAGACTTTATAAACTAATTTTATTGAAAGATAAACATTTGCTATAGCCCAAAAAAATTTTTTTTTGTTTCTTAGAAGTACGTGGTTTACACTCTTTCACCAAGACGTTTGACAGGGGAAAATAAACTAAAAAAATCAACTAAATTAAGCCTTCAGAAAAGGCTCCAACACTCAAAAACAAACTTTTTCCATGTAGGGCCTACTAAAATACGAAGAAATACCCTGCTTGTTCACATCTGTTGTTTTTAGAACACAGACTGGAGAGTATCCCTCAAATCGAGAGTGCCTTCCTCTGGTCGTTCCACGACCAGCGGAGGCTTCAGGTTATCGGTTGTCGTTACCTTTGGGTCCTAAAATATTGAAAAAGAGGTAATGTTGATGGTTAGTCTTTTAGGAAGCACATCCAAATTTATTTTACTCCATACTAACATGATTGAAGAATGAATTATCCTTTGGATTGTCCTTTTCACAGTAAACTACGAATTTGCCATCGTCAAAAAGTTCAAGGAAAATATTCCAAATTACAGCAGAATAAATTCTATTCGAAAAAATTTTATGTCAAATTTTGCATGCCATAAAAGTTATCATTTTAAATTATATCGTTTCAGGGTGGCGAAACTAGCCAAATGTAATAAGAGTTTTAAATTCGTTTAATGTAAATGCACAGACTTCGCTTGGATCAAAAAGGAATGTTACTTGTAGATGTGCCTAGACGTTTTGATATGCATACAGGTTCTTACTATGCTTTAGCATGTCTAGTAATCAACCTCACGACACACACAATTTTGATACTTAATTAGAAACTAGGAAATTTAAACAGTGAGATTTCTACCCCTAATGAGATTCTTTTTCTATAAAATAAAGAAATTATTACTTTTATGTAGAAAATACACAGGTTCGACAGTTGTCCACAGCTGTTAAGGAAAGTTCTATAATTCATGCTAGGGGTCGATTGTTAAAGTAAAGGGTTTTCATAGAAAGCCTAGTCGAGGGAAGAGGGGCTTATTTGATTAAAATTCAAATTTATAGTGCCATTTTATAGGTAAAATGTTGGCCAATGGTAGCTAGACTCTCCCCTCACGCCTTTGTTCCAAATCTGCTCGATCGTGATTTTTGATAAACAATTTTTTTTTGGCAAATTCTAAAAGTTAAATAACTAAAGTTCAGGGATTGAAAATTCCTACCAACCCCTGTGGTGAGGGATGTAACTTATGCAAATTGACCATGGAAAACATATTTATATTTTTCTCGACCTTTCAATGCTTTCAAGCTTTTGAGCAACTGCCACTACTATTTTGATGTTCTTAAGCCACTTTTAAATCTTTTTATGTCACATATTTTATCTTCCGGTGGCAAAAAACCTGTGTCTCAGGTATTTTAAGTTTTCAACTTCACTGGATTCACCATCTATCAAGGCAAACAATCTATCAAAAGGATCAAACTCTCCCCCTGTAAAATATAACCTATTCACCCTCATTTAATTCTAGTTCAAGCAACTCAGTTTTCTTAAGATTAATACGGTCTTTTTAAGTTTTAACTATAGTTGCAATCGTTATCATAATATAAAATCTATATCTGGTATGGCATATTTAAAACCTATTTAAACATATTGTTTCTTGTATGAAGGGTGATGTCTCCTCCTAAGCTGTTTACTCTTTCCTGGGAAGTTTGGCTTTTTTCCAAATTTTTAAACAAAATTTGCAATTGAAAAAAAAAAGATTTTTCAAAACTTACAACTCTTGCCCTGAGGGCTGTGGGGGGAGTATCATCTTCAGCAACATAATTTCCAGACCTTTCAACTACATTGAACAAAATGGCGGTCTCAAAATTTTGATTGGATGTGTTTGGGGAAATGGTAGGCTTGAATGAGAGTTTACTTGCCCTCCAATCACTTTCGATTATTAAAAAGGCCCCTAGCCCTTTCAATTTCCAATCGAATGAGCCCTTTTTACAGTTTTTAGGACAAGGCTTTCTATAAAAAAAAAACTTATATGCCCCAGAGCATAACTTACAACCCTTGCCCTGAGGGCTGTGGGGAGAGTTTCATCCTCAAAGTTTGGCTTTTTTTCCAAACTTTCAAACAAAATTTGCAATTGAAAAAAAAGATTTTTCAAAGCACTAAAAAACTTGTTCTAATGAGCAAGGTGTTGAAAAGGAGGTAGTCCTAATTATATACAGAGTAACTTATATTTATTTTAAGTTTTAAACTTGTTCCTTACTTTAGTTGAAATTTTTTTTCTAATTGGTTAATTACATTTGATGAAACTATAAAGTTTTATGAATACAATACTTTTGGCAACGCAGAAAAAACGATCAATATTTCAATGATCTCTGTTTGGATTTTGAGGGGCAATCAAACAGTTCGTGGTAACAAACGTATAGTTCATTACCAACGATGACCCCAAGGAGCAGCCAGGCTCAATAGTAACCAAAACTATAAAAAAAACTAAATTTTGATACCAATAGGTATATCAAAAGAATTGGCTTATTATGCTGACTCCTAATAAATACATTTCATTAAGTTTATTGAAGTCATTGGATTTTTAATGAAAATCACACCATCAGATTCAACCTATCAAAGAACCCTATTGTGAAGGTTTTAGGCTCATATATGCAAAAATGTGGTATTTTGTAATTTTTGCCATAAGAAAAATCACGAATGCTTGTTTATTTGTTGTTTTTTCTTTTCCAGGGGTTATCGTATTGACCCAGTGGGCAATATAAGAAAAAATTCAATTGCTATTATTGTGGCAAACCAGATCACTATGCGGCAGATTGCTGGCATAGAATACCAAAAGAAGGCCAGACGTACAAGACAAGACACCAGTTCAGAACGCAGGCGGCAGAAATTTAGGAAGGCAGGGAACAAATAATTCCTGACAAACACCAAATAATATTCCTGAATTTAGGCCCAGGAGGCAAACGGTTGACAATACCCAGGGACAAAATAGCAACACTGAAGAAAGCTGGGATAACCCTATAAACTTTTGGCCAAACAGTGGGCGTTTAAACGGAGAAATCAGCCTATAAGGGTCGACAGAGCTGTTTCCTTGCAAAGACCCCTATATAGTTTAGAATGTTGTGATACAAATGCAAATAATAATAGTCTACCAATTTTGCGTTGTTTTAAAATTGAGTGTTTTCAAAATTTAGTATGTTTACTAGATACGGGTGCATCTAAATCATTAATTCAAGAGGAAGTTTTTAAGAGGTTTCCTAGTGTCAAAAATCGCGTCAGCAGATGCCATAATACCCTGACATCAGTAACAGGGCACAGGCTGACTATTTTGGGGGAATGTCCATTAAAATTGAGCACAGGGGATAAAGAAATAAGAGTAACGGTGATAATATGCAAGCAGCTACCATTTCCTTGTATTCTAGGAGTAGATGCTATCAGGAAATATGGGATCGTATTGGAACCCATATCTGATACTATAACCATAAACCAGGCAATTGAAACTAATAGGAAAATTTGTGTAACAACAGATATGGAGAGTGACGATTCGAATTATAACCTAAAAATAAGCGGAAAAATCACAATACAAGGAGGAACAACAGCTCAAATTCTAGCAACATTAAATACAAAAGAAGGAAAGGTTAAAACAATGGATGCCATGATAGGAGGGTACATCCTAAAAGAATACCCCATGATTTTCGTAGAAAATCAAGTTATTAAAGTTGAAAATGGTATCACATACTTAAAACTATCAAATCTAAGTAATAATAAAGTCAAACTGAACCAAATAGAACTTGAGTCAGTTGAAAAGATTTCAAATTCAGAAATAAAATCTCTAAACAGTCAGAATTAA
This sequence comes from Artemia sinica, assembly GCA_027921565.1. Lineage (NCBI taxonomy): Eukaryota > Metazoa > Arthropoda > Branchiopoda > Anostraca > Artemiidae > Artemia > Artemia sinica. The sequence goes on along the minus strand of CM051272.1, from coordinate 46,546,300 downwards.
GCATAAATTTCACTATCCACGAACAAATATCCTCATTAAAACCGCAACCACAAGAAAAGTATGGAATTTCGAAAACTGATTATTTGCAACAATTTGATTTAAAACCTTTACCGGAAAACGTAAAAACCCGGGTAGAAAATATTCTTTGGGGTTTTAGATGGACATTTGCAAGACACAAAGCGGATTACGGATTAACTCACTTAATCACACACAAAATATCAAAAGAGGGCCCTCCAATTAAAAAGTCACCGTATAAAACACCTTATCATTTAAAACCATGGCTGGACGACCAAATAAAGGAAATGGAACAACAGGGTATAATTAAAGAAAGTGTAGCGATTTGTGTTTTCCACTATTTTTAGTCAGAAAAAAAGATAACACCTGGAGGTTATGTATAGATTTTAGAGCGCTAAATGCCGTCACGGTAGAAGACGTGATTAAGTTACAAAGAATTGATACGATTTTAGATTCGCTAGAAGGTAAAAAATACTACACTAGTTTTGACTTAATAGCAGGATATTGGCAAATAGTTTTAGATCAAGAAACAAAGCATAAAGCAACAGTAATCTTAGACGATGGAAGAACGTTCGCATTTGAACGTATGCCTTTTGGCTTATCATTAAGTCCAAATTTTTTTAGTCGACTAATGAATTTGGTGATAAAAGATAATGAACCAGGAAGGAAAAAAGATACCTTGGCTTATTTAGACGATGTTAATTTGTTTAATGAAACCTGAAAGACCACTTTGTCGGACTTAGAAAAATACTGGAAAAGTTTAAAAAAGCAGGCTTAAAATTAAAACCAGAGAAGTTAAAAATAATAGTGCCAAAACTAGTTTTTCTTCGACATCTGATAAACCAAGGGACTATTTCACCAAATCCAGGAAAATTTACAGTCATAGAAAATTTACAGCCTCCTAAAGGTCAAAAAAGCTGCAGATCAGTTTGTGGTTTGTTCAGCTATTTCAGACGATATATTAAAAATTATGCAAGAATAGCGCAACCTTTGACAAACCTTTTGAAAAAATCAGGTAAATTCGAATGTCCAGCGGACGCAAAACAAGCGCTGGATGAAAAAAGGCAATTATTAGAGGCACCAATACTTAAACTACTAGATTTGCCACAAGACTTCTGTTTAAAAACAGATGCGTCAGGGTACGGTATTGGAGTCATAATATTAAACATGAATTCGGAAGAAATAGAATCAATAGTCCAATATGCCAGCAGGTCACTAGCGGAGGCAGAAAGAAAATATTTGACGGTTGAAAGAGAATGACTAGCAGTTGTAGTTGTTACAGAATATTTTCGACAATTTTTACTTGGAAAAAAATTTATTTTACGCGTAGACCAAAAATCCTTGATTTGGCTACATACGATGCAAAATACTTCAGCACGGCTGACACGGTGGAAACTACGTCTGTAATTATATTCATATACCCCAATATATATAAAGGGCTGTACAAACATTTTACCAAACTATTTGTCACGAAATACTGATACGGACAGAAATTTGATAACAACCATCCAGAACGAACTGGAAGGGCTAGAAATACTATCTAATGAAAATATTTCGAATCATCAGGATAAAGATGATTTATGTTTAGCGATGAAATCCTTTTTATCCAAAGGAACGGAACTGCCAGAGCACTTTAAACATGTTTTGAAGGACTTAGATAATTTTGATCTTGATGAAAGTGAAAATCTTTTGGTAAGATATTACATACCATCGCAAGAATATAGAAAAAATGACTTAAAAATTATTCCAGTAATTCCAAAATCACTGGAAGGAGAAATTACAAATGAGACACGCAACTATTGGCTGTCACATGGGATAAACGAAAACTATTGGGAGGCTAAAAGGAAATTTGTATTTTCGAAAAATGTAGTCAAAAATAAAAGCTTTCATACAAAGCTGCCAAGAGTGTGCCAAACAAAAGTCGCCACCAAAGACCCCTAGGGCCGAATTAGGTCTCTACGCCACCCCTTCAGCGGTAGGAGAATTAATGTCAATAGACATTTGGGGAAAAGGAGGAAGTTTACCAGTTTCCAGGAAAGGAAACAGGTGTGTACTAACTCTAGTTGACCAATTTAACTCATACTTATACGCTTTTCCAAAAAGACAGAAAGAAAAAAAACATTGTGAAAGTTTTAGTCAACCGCCTCTTTTTGGAACACGGAATTTTACCTAGAGTTTTACTTAGCGACAATGGGCCATGTCTTAGAGCCAAATTATTAGACGAAATTACGGAATATCTGGGGGTAAAACGATGGTTTACCTCGTCTTATATGGCATCCGCAAATGGAAAGGTTGAGCGCAAACATAGGGAATTAGCTTACATGCTGGGGATACATGCAAGAGGGGAAAATGAAAAATTGGGATGAACATTTACCATTCGTAGTCTTTGCAGTAAATACGGCTTTTTCACGTTCTTTAAAAGAAACACCATTTTTTTACAACATCTAAGAGATCCCAGAATTTGTTTAGATGAAATACAAAATGATAGAATATATTACAATCAAGACCAATATAAGCAAGAAATGGTGATGCAAATGAAAAAAGCTATGGAACAAGTTAAAGACAATCTGGAAGATACGAAAACAGAAGAAAAAAGAAAAGTATGACAGAACAAGCAAAAATAACACAAATTATTGTTTAGGAGATTTGGTCTTTGTATACAAAACCAACCTGGAAGGGACAAAAAAGTTAAAACCGAAATGGGATGGGCCCTACAGGATTGTAAAAATTCTACCAAATAACTTAACTTATGTTCTAAAATATCCGTATAATGAAAAGTAAGAAGTGGTACACCATAATAGAATGAAAAAAATATTTTTTTCAAAACATTAAAAATCAGAGCATATTCCTTCTGACGAAGAAATAGAGGAAACAATTTCACCAGTATATATCAGAAGACCATATGAATTTTAGGATCGTTTTAACGACCGCAATGGTTTGGAGGAGTGGAAGGAGTATTTATCCCAGTCTTGGCTACAAACTCTCCACGACAAACAAAATAAAAAGGGAAATATTCGATGCTCATCGGATACTAGCGATGAAAGGATAGAGAAGAGCCTCAAACACAACCTAATGGTTTAAAACTAGATGAACCAAAGGTGAAATCCAAAGAGGAAGAAAAATTGGAAGGAACCAATGAATTATCTGATTTTCATACATTAGACTCACCTACAGTCTTAACACAAAAATGGATTTTGGAACAAATGCCATCTACCAGACGCGAGCTAACCGAATGTGACACCGATAATTCTTCTACAGAAACAGATATAACTAAACCTGGGCTATCGTTAAGAAAACCCTCCTTAAGAGAGAAATTAAGGAGAAAAGTAAAGAAACCAGAAGGACAGCAACAAGTTCTTTCTTCAGCAGCACAATTGGCTCAATCCCTTATGAAAAAGGCCAAACGTCATGAGAAACAAAGATTAAAGATATTTGACGAGGCAACAAAACCGCGCTCGAATTCAAAACCTTGTGAACCACACTATAGAGACCACGGAAAAACTTGCAAATATTATAAAGAAGAAAAACAAAAATTTGAAGTCCAAAATTCGGACCAGGAAACAGAGAAAGGGAGAATAAGCGTAGCTCCTAGCCGATTAATATTTGAATAAAATAATGATAACGAAAAAAAATTAAATAAAACAAGTAAAGAGCCTCTAAAGAAATATCTATATTTTAATAATGTCAAAATTTCCTTCATAATATATCAAGTATATACGGTCTGATAGTAGAAATCAAATAGAGTGAAGCCAATAGTCCCTTATATCCCAGTTAGTCGACAAATAGATTGTGCCTAGGAAGCCAAGAGAAACCTTATCACGGAAACAATTACACAGGGCGTTATTAGGTGACTCGTAACTTTTAATGGGAGTAGTGAAAGTAATTGAATTATGCATATTTAGAGTCAGCATTAAAAGGCGATTCTTTTGATATGTATATTGAAAAATATTTTGGGGATAATTAAAAAAAAACGAAGGAGGGTAGTCTACTGAAATAGGGTCATTGGAAGCTAGCAAATTTGGAATTGAGCTCGATCACTGCTGGTCTCTCGTTTTTAAGTAAATGCGTAGCATCTACTGACCTTTGACTCTCTGAGATGGCACTTTCAGTTGAATTTGAAAAAAAAATGTTTTTGAAAACTTTTAAAATAATTATAATGGGAAAAACAGCAAGCGTTCACATTAAGTCGCGATATGTACAAGCTAGCTGTAATCTTATTATAAATAGTAAAAGATAACAAATGAATACTTACCAAAGAAGGACAGTATATATAAACAAGAAGCCGTAGATAAAATGTGTCACAATTTAGAAAATATAACACAGTATAAAACAAAGTTTTCTCGGGTAAAAATAATTTCACATATTAAATAAATTCACGAAACACCATTAGCAGAAATAATCAGGGCGACGAAATTGCAGGTGAAAGACACCAAATGACAGGACCATAGGCATTTAAAAAACCTGCTAAACGTCTTGTCTTTGGGGGGGGGGATCCACCAAGCTAACCAAATATAGATCAGAAATAAAAGTCAAACTTTTGAGGAGGTTTGAGCTGAATGTTCGGGTAAAGTTCCAAATGCTAGGAAAAAAAAATAAATAGCATGCGGGAAATTTTACTCGGGCACTAAACCCATACACCTTTAAAACAGGGAAATAGTCAAAAATATCACGAAAGGGACAAATCGCACTCAATGACTATATAAAACTAAGGCAAAAGTTAAACTGAGGATCAATACCATATGCGAATAATATAAAAGACTATCGGGAAATTGCAGCGGGCACTGATAACCCCTATCTCTAAACAAAATTTGCCACGAACGAGACATTATTTTTTTTTGAAGTACCATAGACAAAAAATATGTGATTTTAATGAAAACCACACAATTTTGCGGAAATAAGGATATCTAAATTTATATTCTTATGAAGAAATGAGAACTAGCAAATGCGGGGCAAAACTTAATTAAAAGTGTTCAAAAAATCAGCTGAAAAAAATACAGTACTTTTCTAAAAATACAGTACTTTAACACAAACACTTTCGGAAGAAGAAATTTAAATAATTTCAAAAAAAATACAGGTTGCAACAATAGACACCCCCCTACCTCTTAAAAATAAGGAGATAATGAATTTGACCATAGAATGGCAATCAGCATAAAAACTTGTAATAGTTATTGAATAAAACATGAAACATATAAATATAGGCTTAGAAAAGATCTATTGTACTGAAAAACCTGAAAAAGACTTGAAAAAAAAACCTTAGGCTTCATTGAAGTAAATAATCAAAAAGAAGAATACAAAGGGTTCAAGTTGAAAATATAGCTAGACAAAATTGAAGGAAAAGAAATTGAATGGAGTCAGTTAAACTCTGGCGTACGCGCATATTGAACTGACCAAACAAGACTAGTACGAAAATTGTACTAAATAAGTGCAAAATAAGTAGCATTAATACTTCGGAGCCACTGTTACAGTGCTTAACTCGAGCCGAGGTTAATAGAAATATTGGAGAAATACTCCAAGAAGACAGGAGAAAATTATGCTCTTTTATGTGGGAGTCGTTTTCGGAAAAATGACTAGCATGGCATAAAGACAAGACCACTAAAAGTTGGGAAGTTAAAGTGAAAATAGTCATTGTCACTTGTATTTCTAAAAATAAATTACTGTGTGCCATGAAGGCAAGGTATATATTCTGCAGAAGGGCCACTTTGTTTGATAAAAGAATAGCCCAAGAGAAAACTGTTGCCACAAATCAAAAAGTGTGGCAATACTATAAATAATGAATTATTGTGTGTGCAGGTTAATAATAGTCCTTTTAGCTGTAGCCGATGACAAGAGGACCTAGAAAGTTGTTAGGAGATACCAGAAGGCAGCCCTGGTAAGTAAACCTTCAGAGTACAGGCACGAGTCAATTGATAATGGCATAACAGGTATAAGGTGAACAGCAAACATTTTTAGCTTATCAGATCTAAGCCGTAAAGGAGCATTGTCCCAAAAGGACATTAAAGCTGAAAAAAAGAGATTACAGACAAATACATTTTTTTTGTTACTGTCTCAATAACCTGAAAATTCAAAAAAATTAAAAAGCTCAAAAGTTTGAATAAACAAACAGGAATATAGTAAGCTAAAAAAAACAGTTAATGACACAAGTGGTTCGAAATAGAAACAAAGTTGTAAAACATAGATAAGAAAATGTATATAGTCGTATATGGAAAAGTTATATAGTGGTAACAAATATTGTTGAGAAAATAGATACAGTTATAAAGATATTTTGAAAACCCTTTATAAATATGGAATTGATATCATATAAAAAATTGTAAATATGTAAATTTTAGTAGCAAAATCATGTTATATGAACTATTGCCAAGCCCTTATATAGAGGCTAATCACAGTTCTCAATTATAGTGTATAAATTTATTAGTTAGGGTTGATTTTTTTTATATATTTTAAATTGCAGTTAAGAATTATCAGATAAAAGTCTTGACGGACTTTTTTAAAAGTTGTAAAAAGAACAAATATTGCAGTGATTAAATAAATTGTTAGGGTATATAATTATTATTTGTTTTTAACAATTAAGTTATATATCAACATAACTTCTGTTAATATATATATATATATATATATATATATATATATATATATATATATATATATATATATATATATATATATATATATATATATATATATATATATATATATATATATTTATTTATATATATATATGTATATATAACCTAAACTATCCATGTAAATATAGTGAATTAATATGTTGAGTATTTGTGTTTTTTATTTTTATATCATTCAAGAAGTATTCTACATGAATACTTTATAAGCAATTAACAAAACACTAATTGGAATTAATTCCAATACTAGTCTATACGGTGTTTTATTTTTTGAAATGCTTTAAGTTTTAACCAGTAGTTGAATATCCTATCTAGTTTTGCGAATTAAAAAAAAATTCTTGTGTAAGTTATTACACAATGCTTGCATATTTATATATATACTATATTTTAATTTCCTTTAAGTTTTAACTAGTGATTTAATGTTATATATAAATGTTTGACTTCGAGTCAACGTATAAATATTTTTATTGTGAAACAATCTGTTAAGGGATTAATAATTATATATTAAGAGTAAAAAGAGGAGAAAGAAATTAAAATTAATTAACTTTCGTTTGAAAAAAAAGAGTGCAGTGATGTATACTAATTTTGACTGTTTCTTTTTGCTATATACATGGGTAACAAATTAGGCTTTATGTGTATTCTAATGTGAATATTTATTTTAGATACAGCCTTAGCTTTTTTTTTGGAAATCAAATTTTTCGTAGCATTCTTTCGGATCCATTTCTCAATCATTTTTTAACCCATTTTAGAAAGAAATAAATTTCGAAGCCAGTTCAAATGTATTCTGATATTACATCTCATACCATCAGAAACCATGCCTGATAAACTGATATTTTTTGGAAACTTTTTTCAGTATTACAGACTTTACTATAAGTTCATCAGAAAGTGAGATAAAATCAGAACTTATTTTAGGCCCAGAGAATGTGCTAGATAGCCTCAAGGCTTTTACTATTGAAATATGTGAAAATGCTTTATGCTGGAAAAATATGTAAAAATTTAAAAACCAAAATTGTTATGTGCAATTTATCCAAGGCATTTCTAAACCTGAAAAATAAACGGTATATCAACCACATCAAACAGATAAATTAAATTATTAATGGGAATTAAATTTAAACTCAAATAATTCATAAACGTTTCCAATATAACTTGAAATCTAATTTGAGCAGAACCACTAATATAATGCTTAAGCCACTTGGGGTCAAGCTAAAACAGAAGATGCATACGAAAAGGGTAAAAAGAGTATTTTTCAGTCCTAGAGACAGAGAAAAAGAGAAACAAGGATGAATTTCAAATTGAAATCCTTCGACAAAAAAAAAGAACATGGCCTATATTGGACCAGAAGCATGACCCTAGAATAGGTGTGGTAAAGCCTTCTAATTAAGTCAATTTGGAATTTAGTAAAAATATATTAAGACGCAAATACAAAGTTTCGAAATACCACTTTTTATTAAGATAAGGAACATATCCTGGCAAGTTTCTGCTTAACGGGAAATTGAGAAATCACCACTTCCTAGCTATTGCGTCGGTTGGGTCCAGGAAGGTGTGGTTGATAAAAATGTATAAAAGATACATTTTATGGGAAGGGGTAGACGGATACTAACTTTATGCCGGACTGACCTCTGGTCCGTTGATTTAGAAATACCTTGGAATATTTTCGTATTATTGTAAGTGTCTAAGTATCGTAATATATATATTATTGTAGTTTTCTGAGAGTTGTGGTCTACTTGGGACAGCCAGTCCCATTAGAATATATATATCTGGTATGATTATATGTTAACTGAATAAAAGTGTTGTGTTATAGCCAACCTCTCTACAATCTACATTTAGTCCCTCGAATATACCCAGCTGGTACCCCTCATTAATCCGGTCGTAGCCTAAGGCACGCTACCAAAGTTTAATTACCTTAGGGCCATAGTTTATCTCCTCTATAAATGGAGAATAAAGGCATCTACCACTACATCACTTAAATACAATAAAAACCACGTTACCACATAGGTTTTAAAATTAATATTAAAACCAATAAGTCACTAAGGCTAGGAATAAGTGAAATAAAAAATATGACGCTTGGTAAGAAAAAGATCGATGAGCCGGACTACTTCACTTACCTTGGTAGTATTACACATTGTTACCTGGTAGTTTTTTTTTACAGTTGGAAAAAATTGGAAGAATAGGAAGATAAGTCTGCAAACAAGGATTAAAATATTGGCAGCTAGAGATGACAGTGGTCAAATAGGGTTCTGTATATTGGGCGCTCAGAAAAATGGACGATCATTTGCAAGATGTTTCCAGGAGAAATCACCTGCGAATTGCTTTGGATAACCCCCCAACTGACCGTATATCAAACACAAGGTTGCACGAAAATTGTAGTTCAGTCCTGGTTTCTAGTGCAGTAATTAGAGTAAGGTTGAAAAGGCTAGGGCACCTTTTGCAGATGAAGGATGACATATTGCCAAAGATTATCTTTTTAGCCTATCGTCTGAACCTAAATGAAAAACAGGTTTTCCACATTTGGGGTTGGAAGACTTCGTAAAGAAATATTTAAGGAATATGAGCATTTCTTTAGATGGTGTAGAGGAGAGCTTTGAATAAAATAGGATGAAGGAGCAAGTATAGCTGCGTTAACCTCAGACGACTTGCTGCTGTGGAGTGTTTAGTAGTAACAGTAATCAATTTGATTACTTTAATTTTGCAAGAAATAAATCTTCTGCTGCATAGTCTAACCAATTAAAATAATGACCACTGAATATTTGATGATCAAATTAGATCAGAAGAAAAAGAAGCATCAGCGTATAATGGATTAGCTTTTAAGGATCCGACAACACCCGCTAATATTCAGAAATAAAAAAAGATCCCAAAAATAGGCGTTTAATTTTTCTCAAACAGGTTCTAAATCATGACAAAACCTAATGAATTACTATTACATATTGGGATTATTAATTAGTTGGATTATAATAATGGGACTGAAGACCAAGCAAAGAAAACCCACTTGCGGTCAATGACAAACTCATCTCCAAGAACCTTGACGCAAAACAGAACAGTTTCATCACAATTATAGGGCCCGAAATCACACTAACAACGCTGTTCAAAAGGCCTGACATTATCCTTCGTAAATCGTGAATTGGATCAAAATCAACCCTGTGTTGCCTTAACGTCCCATCAGGTTTCTTAGTAACCTTTAAAAAAATTAGGTTCAAGTCAACAGACTGGCCAAAATCTCATAAAAGACAAAGATACACCAGAAGAAAAAACACGTCAAAAGATACGAAAGTCCCCTAAACAGAGAACATCACAAAAATACAAAAATTACTTAAAAGACAAATAAAAACTATTGTAAAGAACATATAGAACCATTCAAGGAAGGGGGAGAGGTTGATGGAGGGAATGTACCGGTCCTACGATGACGCCTATGCAGAAACACAATTTATTTCTTTTCAGCTAATATTTTGAAATCCTAATGAGTAGGCCTAATAACTAAAAAAAGAATTAGGATTGTTTGTTCCACTAAACTCTGTCTTCAAAAACAAAAATTTTCATTTTAAAGGGACTCTTGCTTTGCTTATTTTAATCTTGCATTTAAATGTTGCACACAAATAGCGCATTCAAATATACATACCCCGTAATACCAAATAAAAACCTGTTTCTCACCAAATATCAAACACAGTCGCACTGATTCATTTAGGTGCGGCTACAATACCAACTGGCCCGTCCCACTAACTTCTGAACCATCCTTTCGGAATGAATGGGTTACATAACAAACATAAGCGAGGGCTATAAATGTGCAACGATTTTGCAATTTTAGTCCTGAACTTGGGATGCTGGGAAAATTCTATTTATCTGTCATTATCATTAAAAAAATTAAGATTTCTTAGCATATTTTCAAATCTCGGAATTAGTTTTTTTTAATAGTGTCTTGGGAGACTTCCAAGTTGGCAGAAGTAACCCCGGCGTATGATAATATCCATTATCAACTTAACAGCACTCTCATTACTTGCCAAAATTATTCAATCCATTATTAGAATAATTTATTTACGAAAACCTTCATACAGTTGCTAAAAGAAATCTTCCCTTGAGTATGTGTTATACATATAGTATATGTATATTTGCTTCTTTTGTATAATTCAACAAAATTTTCGAGATTGGTTTAACCGAGTAATCCTCCCTCCCCCATCTATCCCCAAAATACGTCCATGGTAGCATTTGCAGAGGACATTCTATTTATTATCATATGCAAATATGGACTCTCAGATTCCGCATATTATGCAAGTGATCTGTTTACAAGTGCAGAAATTATTCTTAAGATTGATGTTTCCTGTGGAACATTCCACAGCTGAAATTCAGTTATATTTATCTACCAAACTAGATTTTTAAAACTAAATGTTTTGTAAGAGCACAAGCTGTTTATTTAACCAAACTGTTGACAAAACAAAATGAAAAACAATCAAAATTTATTAAATAAAATATTCTTAAACTGAAAATAAGGAGCAACTTTAAGACTCAACACGAACAGTAATTATCCTATATATGAAGGGGTTGTCCCCTCCGCAGTACCTTAAATAATTTCTTAGACCACACTGCTTTTCCATTAAAAACAAAAAAAATTTTTAAACAAGAAAAATGGGTTTTAATTTTCTATAAAGCAGTGAAATACAAAACAATTAATTATGCACAAAAGCTCCGAATATTTCGGCCCCACATCCGGGAGCCTTTCTCAACGGAAAAAAAATAAAATAAAATAAATAAATAAAAAAAAAACAAAAAACTTAACTTACATCACAATACTAAACACATAAAGAGAAAGAAAAAAAACAAAAGAAAAAATATAAATAAATAAGAAACAAAACTCACATATTAAATAAACACTTCCATGCACTGAATGTCTATAATGATTCAACTCGCCTCCTCCCAGTATATAAATGGAAATCTATCAAAAATGAAGAATATATTTATACTTAGACCAAAACAATAAAAGGTCAACTAACCCCCCGGCCCATAACCCCTAATTAAATTTCACAAGTTCATCAACCAATTTATGAATTATAAATTGAATGGATTCGTTTGGTTGCAAGCTTAGCTGCAGTTCGTTTACTTTTCTCATCATTTAACCCATTCTGACCTTTGTTCGCAAGGTCATCTTTCGTTTCAGAAATATTATTAAAATCAGTACTGGTTGAATATCTTGCCTGCATTTTAATTAAACTATTATAAATTGAATTGATCCCAAATTCCCCTTCATCTCTATTGATACTAGTACCCCCATATATTATCTTTTTTATTTCTATAATTTCCCTGAAGCTTTGTAAAAGTCCTACAGACGTATCTACTATTTTTGTTTGATCAAATAAAATACTGTGATGAGGAAAATTATAAAGATGTTCTGCAACAGCTGACTCAAACGTTTCTGGTGTTTTGTTTTGTTTTAGAGCGCAATCTATTGCATTCTTGTGTTGTTGTAGCCTATTTTCTAAAGTTTGTTGCGTTCTTCCCACATAAAATTTACCACAAGAACATGGAATTTTGTATACTCCCTTTTGCAAATTTCTCGGTACCTTGTCTTTCCCTTTATTTAACAACGAGCTTATATTATGTCCTGATTTAAATGCTGTATTTATATTATGTTTTTTTAATTCTCTTCTTAATTTTTGCGATAAAATTGGTATAAAAGGCAAAGTTATGTAATTTGTTTCTTGATTTGACCCATCTTCTTCTAATATTTTTGGTTCCGTCAACTTTTTTTCCTTTTTTCAATTATTTGAGAAATCATATTTTCCGGATAGCCATTACCTATTAGAATATCCTTAATAAAAATTAGTTCATTTCTTATGTATCCTGGTGATGCTAATTTTAATACCCTATCAACTAAAGAAATAACCACACCCCTTTTTACCTGGATCGGATGATTTGATGTGAAAGACAAATAACGGTTGTTACTAGTCGGTTTACGGTAAATTGAAAATGCTAGTTCGTTATTATTTCTATGGATCAAAATATCTAGAAACGGTAACTTATTCTCTGTTTCCTTTTCAATTGTAAAAATTAATTCTCCTCCCAAATTATTTAAATGTTCCAAAAAACCTTCAATTTCTGATTCCCCGTAATTCCAAATAACTAAAATATCATCCATATATCTGCCCCAAAATTTAGGTTTTAAAAAATATGTTTCTATAGCTAAATTTTCAACATACTCTACATAAATATTTGCTAACAACGGACTTAAAGGCCCTCCCATTGCTAAACCCCTAATTTGATGGTAAAAATTATCTCTAAACGTGAAATAGTTAGTATACCTGCTAGTTATTCTGACTAAATTTAATATAGTTTCCAGTTCAATTCCCGAAGATAATTCTTCTATCTCATTTTTTCGTTCCTCAAGTTTTTTGGATAAAATACTAAACGATTTATCAAAAGGAATATACGTATACATGGATTTTATATCAAAACTGAACAATCTAGATTCTTCTGATATTTCTACACTTATAAGTTTATCTTTTAAAAATTTTGAGTTTTTTATATACGAATTTTGGAGATATAATAATGGTTTAAGTGTCATTGCTGCCCATTTCTCGATTTTTACCGTTGGTGAATTGGTTGTTGAAACAATAGGTCTTAAGGGGATGCCTGTTTTATGTATTTTTGGCAAACCATATATTCTAGGGCTAACTGATCCCCTTGGAAAGAACTTGTGATACATCTGGGGTGTGATACTTCCATTTGTTTTAAGGTCTTCTAAATCTTTTCTTAATCTTTTAACATACAAATCAGTTGGGTCCGAGTTAAGTTTTTTATATGTTGAAGTATCACTTAGAATTGTTTCTATTTTACTATCATAATCATCTTTTTCTAGGATTACTACTGTATTGCTCTTATCCGCTTTCGTTATTATTAGAGAATCATCTTTTTTTAAATCTTTTAAAATTTTAATATCTTTGTTCTTAACTTTTTCTTGATAACTACCAAAATCTGTTAAAATATTCACTACCCTTAGTCTTAACTCATCTACATTATTTATATCTTTTGGAAACTTATGAATCCCTGTTTCAATCTTTGAAATAATTTCCTCTATTGGTACATTTTTAGGATTTAGTCCAAATTTTATACCTCTTTCAAGGATTTCCTTTTGTTCTTTGGTTAACTCCTTTTTGCTTAAATTAATCACCCCAGGACCTGGGAAATAATTAGGCTTATACATTGATAGTTTTTGTTTTTCTTTTTCCCTTTTTAACTGCAAAAATTTTTGGTTTAGTCTTTCCCTAGATAATCTTAGAACATATTCAAAAGAATTTTTAAAGATTGATATAATTTGTTGGAAATCATTTGTATTAAGGAAATTATCAAGGCTATGTTTTAAAAAATCTATTTCTTTTACAACTTGTGATCTCTGGAAACGTTTATCTTTCAGCACATGGTTTAAGTTTAGTAAATTTACCTTTCTCGTGTGCTTTTCTTCATTATATGTATTTAAATGATAATTAAAACGAAACGATTTTGGAATTAGTTTATTTACTTTGCACTTATCTAAAAACTTTTGTTGTGTAATTATATTGGCATGTTTTTTTGCTAAATTCAAAAATAATAAAATTGAATTGGTCTTTTGCCACCCGTAGGCTAGACGTAAATAATTTCTTAGACCACACTGCTTTTCCATTAAAAACAAAAAAAATTTTTAAACAAGAAAAACGGTTTTTAATTTTCTATAAAGCAGAGAAACACAAAACAATTTTGTTTTGTTTTGTTTTAGAGCGCAATCTATTGCATTCTTGTGTTGTTGTATTCGGAGCTTTTGTGCATAATTAATTGTTAATGGTTAATAATTAATGGTGTTAATGGTGTTAATAATTAATGGTTAGTTGACCTTTTATTGTTTTGGTCTAAGTATAAATATATTCTTCATTTTTGATAGATTTCCATTTATATACTGGGAGGAGGCGAGTTGAATCATTATAGACATTCAGTGCATGGAAGTGTTTATTTAATATATTTCCATTTATACACTGGGAGGAGGCGAGTTGAATCATTATATAAATTCAGTGCATGGAAGTGTTTATTTAATATGTGAGTTTTGTTTCTTATTTATTTATATTTTTTCTTTTGTTTTTTTTCTTTCTCTTTATGTGTTTAGTATTGTGATGTAAGTTAAGTTTTTTGTTTTTTTTTATTTGTTTATTTTATTTTATTTTTTTTCCGTTGAGAAAGGCTCCCGGATGTGGGGCCGAAATATTCGGAGCTTTTGTGCATAATTAATTGTTTTGTATTTCACTGCTTTATAGAAAATTAAAACCCGTTTTTCTTGTTTAAAAAATTTTTTTGTTTTCGCAGTACCTTACTCCTTACAATAAAGTTTGATTGTTTGTTCCAATTTATCAAGAGCAACTCCTGAAACACAAAGGCCGTTAAATTAGAACAGGAAGATTTTTAAAAGTGTTGAAAACATAAGCGTGAAGAGCAAGATATTGAGAAGAGGGACAACTTCTTCATACACGGAATGATTTCTGTTCGTTTCATATTTTAATATTGCTCCTTACTTTAAATTAAAAAAAAGTTTTTTTATTTTATTTAATATAGTCACTGAGTCTATTTTCTATCCATTTAAAAGTAAAGACTTTATAAGCTAATTTTATTGAAAGATAAATATCTGCTATAGCCTAAAAACATTTTTTTTGTTTCATAGAAGTACGTGGTTTACGTTCTTTCACCAAGACGTTTGACAGGGGAAAATAAACTAAAAAAATCAACTAAATTAAGCCTTCAGAAAAGGCTCCAAGACTCAAAAACAAACTTTTTCCATGTAGGGCCTATTAAAATACGAAGACATACCCTGCTTGTTCACATCTGTTGTTTTTAGAACACAGACTGGAGAGTATCCCTCAAATCGAGAGTGCCTTCCTCTGGTCTTTCCACGACCAGTGGAGGCTTCAGGTTACCTGTTGTCGTTGCCTTTGGGTCCTAAAATATTGAAAAAGAGGTAATGATGATGGTTAGTCTTGTAGGAAGCACACCCAAATTTATTTTACTCCATACTAACATGATTGAAGAATGAATTTTTCTTTGGATTGTGCTTTTCACAGTAAACTACGAATTTGCCATCGTCACAAAGTTCAAGGAAAATATTCCAAATTACAGCATAATAAATTCTATTCGAAAAAATTTTATGTCAAATTTTGCATGTCATAAAATTTATCATTTTAAATTATATCGCTTCAGGGTTGCGAAACTAGCCAAATATATTAAGAGTTTTAAATTTGTTTAATGTATATGAACAGACTTCGCTTGGATCAATAAGGAATGTTACTTGTAGATGTGCCTAGACTTTTTGATATGCAGACAGGTTCTTACTATGCTTTAGCATGTCTAGTAATCAACCTCACAACACACAAATTTTTTATCAAACAGTTCGTGGTAACGAACTGTAAGTAAGGAGCGACCCGGCTCAATGGTAACCGAAACTCTAAAAAACGGAATTTTGGTACCAATAGATACATCAAAAGAATCAGATTTTAATTCTGATTTCAAATATATAAATTTCATCAAGTTTAGTCTTACCCATCAAAAGTTACGCGCCTGAGAAAATTTGGCTGATTTTCGAGAAAAGGGGGAAAGACCCCCTAAAAGTTATAGAAACTTAATGAAAATCACACCATCATATTCAGTGTATCAGAGAACCCTACTGTAGAGGTTTCAAGCTCCTATCTACAAAAATGTGGAATTTTGCATTTTTTGCCAGAAGAAAGATCACGGGTGCGTGTTTATTTGTTTGTTTTTTTTTCCCAGGGGTGATCGTATTGACCCAGTGGTCCTAGAACATTGTAGGAGGGCTCATTGGAACGGAAATTAAAAGTTCTAGTGCCCTTTTTAAGTGACCAAAAAAAATGGAGGGCAACTAGGCCCCCTCCCACGCTCATTTTTTTCCCAAAGTCACCCGATCAAAATTTTGAGATAGCCATTTTGTTCAGCATAGTCGAAAATCTAATAAATATGTCTTTTACGATGACTTAATCCCCCACAGTTCCCAGGGGAAGGGCTGCAAGTTATGAACTTTGCCCATTGCTCACATATTGTATTGGTTATTGGGAAGTATACAGACATTTTCAGGAAGAATTTTTTTCTGGTAGGGGGGGGGGGCTGAAAGAGGGGGTTACTCGGGAGAATCTTTCCGTGGAGGATGTTTCTTTGGGGTAAGGGACATTTCTATGAAGGGGGCGCCGGATTTCCAAGCATTATTTAAAATACGATCAGAAATTAAATTTAAAAAAACAAGTTTTTTCAACTGAAAGTAAGAAGCTACATTAGAACTTAAAATGAACAGAAATTATAACGTATATGAGGGGGTTCTCCCCCAAGTCAATACCTCGTTCTTTAAGCCAAAGTTTTTTAGTACTTTCATAAGAGCTATTTATTCTAATTAACGGCCTTTTTGATTAAGCGGTCATTTTTAAAGAATTGGAACAAAATTCGAACTTAAGCTTAAAGAGCAAGGTATTGATTAGGGGGCAAACCCCTAATATACGTATTAAAAATATATGAATATAGAAGTTCGTTACGTAAGTTATTTCGTAAGTTACGTATATTTATCACTAATAAAAACGTTCGTAAATAAAATTAAACAAGTTTCGAGAAAGCCATTTAACCAAATAAAATTAAATTAATATGCAAATTTTGTTTTAATTATTCATGTACGGTGAGCCAAGATCAAAACCTGCATTTATTCAAAAACGTTCAAAAATTAAATAAAAAAAACAAGTTTTTTAAACTGAAAGTAAGGAGCGACATTAAAACTTAAAACGAACAGAAATTATTCCGTATATGGAAGGGGCTTTCCCCTCCTCAACGCCTCCCTCTTTACGCTAAAGTTTGACTCTGTCTCAAAACTTTATTTTTTAAAGCAATAAAAAAACTTTAGCGTAAAGAGCGAGGCGTTGAGGAGGGGAAAGCCCCTTCCATATACGGAATAATTTCTGTTCGTTTTAAGTTTTAATGTCGCTCCTTACTTTCAGTTTAAAAAACTTGTTTTTTTTATTTAATAGTTAATTAGAAACTAGGAAATTTAAACAGTGAGATGTCTACCCCTAATGAGATTCTTTTCTGTAAAATACAGAAATTATTACTTTCATGTAGAAAACACACAGTAAAAATAAAAAGTTTTAAAAGTAGAATTATTGCTACTCAAATTTATTGGATGTGAAAGGTTAAATTGACTCGTTTTGATGACCTGTATCA
Source organism: Artemia sinica (assembly GCA_027921565.1). Lineage (NCBI taxonomy): Eukaryota > Metazoa > Arthropoda > Branchiopoda > Anostraca > Artemiidae > Artemia > Artemia sinica. The sequence goes on along the minus strand of CM051272.1, from coordinate 46,528,457 downwards.
TCCTGTCATGTCAATCCTTGTCCAATGGGTCAGCTAGAATGTTAGGGACTCTTAAACAGAGGCGGATTTAGATACTACTAATAACAATTCACTACAGAAACAAGGTGCTTAAGAGGCCAAAACAGCAGTCAAAATATTTCGCAATCTATCCTATTTCATCCATGGCATTTGATCACGCCATCTTAGCCCTTCTTTTCATCATAGCCCTTCTATGATGAAACCATATTTCCAGCTGATCGTTCGATAGATGGTTAGTCAAGCGAGTACCAAAAACTATGCACAGACTCTTCATCTGAAAAAAAAACATTAAAAAATTAACGCTCCGCTCTTTGCGTTTTTTACTGCTTTATAAAGCAGATTTGTGTGAAAGAGTCAAACTTTAGCGTAAAGAGCGGGGTGTTGAGCAAGGAACAGACCCTTTCATATACGGAATATTTTATGTTGGTTTTAATATTTAATGTCGCTCCATACTGTTACGTTAGGGTTATGGGTCTCGGTGTGTTGGGAGACATGAAAATAGGTTAACTAATGAATTTGACTTTCCTTGTGAAGTGACCAACTTGATCAGAGAGGCTTCAATCCGAAGTTACAACCGTTCTAAATATTACCTTTTGGCTCTGCCAAATGTGGCACTTAAACTACACCAAATGTCATGGGGGGAGTTAGAAATGGGGAGCTAGTCAAATAAATCCCGTACACATTCTTCATAGGTCATCAGATTCCAGGGAGCGTACCGATGGATAATATGCGAACTAGAGGGCCACTCTTGAAATCTAGATACGAACATATAAAATAAAACTGTAAAAATAGAAAAGTAATAGGTTTATTGGACTTACATGATTAAACATACGGCTTCAAACTTCAGTAGGCAAAAGCAAATACAGCAATGTTTCATACAGGAATGACAATAATATAATGATTACAGTAATGCAGTAAAAGCCCCGAAAAACACTTCTTCACCACTATATAACATGAATTTTGCTTCTGAGCAATAAACACTATTTTCTAATTGGTTCATCTCTACACGGAGGGCCCGCTATTTTATCATTATGCTGACGAACTGGGTTCATTATGTCGACTGTCTACCCAATGGTTTTTTTCCGCGATATTCTGATCATTAAACATACACATTCCTGAGAGTGCTTCTAAATTTTCTAAACTAAGTTTTAAACAATGTCCCACTATGTATTTCAAAAATACTTCAGCTAGATTTCAATCCTTTTCATTAGTTTGGTGCGTGCAAAAACCCGCAGTTTTTTGCCTTTGAAATCTGTCAATAACGTCTGGAATTACAAGAGTCTTTTGTTTTGTATAACAAAGAATGCGAATCTCTACAGAGTACAACATTCGCTTTGAACTTTTTAAAGGGATATTTGGCTGATAAATAAATGAGAGTTTTAAGGCAGATTTCCAAGCTTAATTAAGGGGGTTTGATTTGCATCGGAAGCGTATTTAGAATAAAGTAAACTTTTCATATTTTAAGGTAAAACATTGTACATGGTACATATCACCCATCCCAATTTTGAATAACGTCCCGTTATTAGTATTTGCTTGCCTTCGGGTTTTAAATTTTTTGAAATTTGTCTACTATTTGTTCATGCGATTTTAACTGATTTTATGTTAATATAAGTCTATTTGATCTTAAGCGATTAAAATTCTTTCTATATTACTTTTCTTATTTTAAGTCTGCTAAGTTTCCTCTATCGGACTAAGATAGCTACTTACACCAAGGTTTTTTTTTTCTACATCTAACACTGATAATTCCTATATTTCTAACGATATTTGATAAGCTTGATTTTATTCTACTACTGCTAAAAAAAATTTTTTTCAAGATTATTTTTTATGTTTTTTCTATTTTAAGCTAGCTACAGAATAACTAAGTTTCCTGTTTTATGCTAAATTAAACGAATAATATGACAATACTACACATGATTCTAGCTAAATATATATGGTGATACATATATGAATAATTTATAACACTCACTATTGGGTTACCATTTTCACTGGTAATGGAAATATTTTCACTGGGTTTTGTTATGTAAACACCACTAATATAATATGAATATCATTGAATTATCAAAGTTAATAAAACATGATATAAGTTCACACCTATTTTACCACTATACGTGTCCTTTAGCGTACTCGCTTTTTTCTGTAAATTATGGTCCTTCGCTAGTATTGTTGAAACGTAAAAGATACTTCATATATAGTTTCTTCACAGATTAGTGTCTTATTGTAGATGCGTTCATCTCAGACGAAATGATTAAATCTCTGATTGCAGGTGCGTAGAATTTCACCATTAGGGTTCGTTTTCACCTGTTGTTTTTAAATGTCTTGTAGGGTGCTCTGTTGTTAAAGTCTTGAGCACTGGGATTACGTTGAAGGCAGACATTCTGATTATTTAAAAACAGCGGTATATAGTAGTTACCTTTTGGTTACTTTTATTACGGAGATAATGTATTTGTTGCTAAAACTGTTTCTTCGTGCACTTAAATATTATAGTTCATAAAATTGTTCATGCATGGCTAGTTTCCATTGGCTTATATGGTAATTCCTTCTTAAATCGTGAGGGAATGACGTTTAAATTTGGAGCGCGTCGACATCAAACTTTAGTAACTCCTTTAACATACTGTCTATGATTCGTGGTGGGAGTACATTGTCACTCAGGGGTTGTCACTAGAATTATTTTGATTTCTGTTTCGGTTTTCAAGTTCATATTTCAAAAATTATCCCATAACGTTTACGGTAATGTTTCTATTGTCTCTGTAACTTCGTAATGGAGAAATATTCGAAGATGACTTGAAGTGTAAATCGTCGATGTGTAAAGCTTTTCTTACTTTGATTCTTTAACGCACTCAACGTGGTAAAGTGGGTTCATCAATTTTATTATTAAAGATGATATATTCATTTACGTCTTATGTTAGATAATAGAATTCTCAGGTTGTTATGTTTATAAGGTACTGGATATTTGAGACTTTTTACCTGATATATAATACAATTTGTAATTGAAGAAATTATTCTTCGTTGAACGATCATCGTTTCGTTGATCGAAATGTATCCGTAATTTGGTGTGCGAAGCTTGGATGAGGCTTCCTTGGGTTTTGTGGCGAGTACTCTTCGTTGGTTGAGAAGTGATGAAAATAGGTGCTACTGGGATATGCTTGCACAGGTTTATGCATTGGCCTGATTTGTATGTCGTCCCAATTCCTGAAATAAAATAACTCGGCAGAATCACATGTTCTTTAGGATGAGTAAACATGACACAAGTGGGTCATGCATCAACTGGGTACATTTTACTCTATAAGGCAACTTAAATGCACTGACATTATTATATACACACACTGATTTTTAAAGAAATGACATTTTTATTACATGTGTGGGAACACTTACGAGGCTTCCCTTGGAAATTTCTAACATAGAAATATCTCCTATGTTATCATAGTATAATAACGATACAGGAGATTAATTTTTATGAAACAAGGTTTCTCATTATGCTCCTTAGCATACGCTATGTATACACTTTATTTAAATCTCTTTTAACGCCTAACTATTTTTACATAGATTCACAATAATCGTTTAAACAAATTTTACGCTACATCATTAAATTTGAGGTCTGGCTTTACAACACATTTCATGCCTGCACTGTTCACGCACGTCCGTGCTGTAAAAGAAACGCATGTTGCAGCGTCATAGCCACACGGTTTTACGTAAACGATACTACATGGAGGGAGATAGACATAGTAAGGACGAATGGAGACCTCAATATATCCACTTGTCTGCTAATGTCTTCCCTTTTTCTTGGCTTAAGCGATTTCGCGGGGTTCTAGGTTTAACTTTTGCATTTCTGCCACTTCTCCGTGGTCTTCCTTTGGGACTTGCCTTCTTATTCTCAAAATTCTTCCATAATTGAAATTCAGTAAGGCTCTTATAGTTAAGGAAATCGCGAAAACGACACATACAGTCAGTAGTATGTTCCACCAAAAATTGGTTGAGAATAATCCGTATCTCTCATCTACGTACATTAATCTCTGGTCTTCATTGGTAAATAGGGGGATCTGGGAATCTAATGCTTCTTTTATTTTAGTAAGTGTCAACGTTCCTTTATTATTTTCTATTTTTGACCATATTGAGGTTTTTATTTCCTCGCTCTCTATATTTGGAATAGTATACGACAGGTTGATTGCCTTAAAATTGATTATTTTAGGACTTATTATATTCGTACTCGTGGTAATTAACGGTGTTTGAACTGTTGACTCTTTAGTTACAAGTCGACATCCTTGTTTTATGGTTATCGTACCCACATCTTGTAGTAGCAATTCGGTTCTATAACTTGGGTCGATTTTCTCCGTATTATTGTAGCAAGAAAAAGTTCCAACAGTTTCTCTTGGAACAGAAAATAACCAAAGGTCGTTCCTCAGGTGTATGAATATTTCTCGTTTATTACTTCCTATTAAGGCTTCGCACGAATCGGGTATTTCTTCTTGTTGTGTGTCTTTTAAGAATATATCTAACATACAAGATCCAGACTTGACATTGTAAATAGGTAACGTAAGTTGGCAAACTATGTTTTTGAATGACACACACTCCTTTAAATCTTGGGGGTTTGCTAGGGCATATTTCCGTCTATCTTGATCAACAAGTAAATAGTCAGCTTCAGGTGTGATAGTCATGAATGAGTTCGTTTTCTTTATGTTAGCGGGGAAGGTCGATATTTTGTACAAGTCATATATCGATTGTTGGTTTATCAATGGAATTGTCACTACTGCGAATAATTGTTCGTTTATTTCCGTTATGTGTACTTTTAGCTTTGTATAGTAAAGGAATAAATTTGATACTTCTGGTTCTATAGGTAAATGTAAACCAAACGTTAGGTGTGCTTTAATTTCATCTAGAATGCTTTTTAAGTTGGAAGGGTCTACCAGGTCGTATGACAAGGTTCCTCCCGTGAGGGCAAATAATGCGAACTCAAATTTGCTAACGTCAGTTGCTAGATTTAGTAATGACATGGTAATTATGTCGAGTGACACCATGGTAAGGCTCGAATCTGTCACCACACGATCTACTTCATTCCTTAAGTAATTCATTACATTTACAGTTTTTGAGATTTTCTTGGATATCATTTCGACTTTATCTCTTTGGTAGTTAGCTATACTTGCTTGTATTTTCTGGACGTGTAACGTTATGTTCATGGCATTATTCAGCTTTTTCACGTTTTCCCTTAGGATATTCAGGTCTGCTTCCGTTGTTAAACCAAAAAGGCGGGAGGCGAGTTCTCCTATGATGGGAATTAGGCTTGTCGATCTCCGATATTTGCTTCTTCGAAAAAATACTTCAAAAATTCGCGTCGTACTTTGTTTTAATTTTTGTATTTCTGTATTAAATAGTTCAAACAAGGCTTGTAATCTTTGTCTGTATAATATTAAAAATGCCTGGTGGGTTGACACTTTTTGGGCGTTTTTCTCGCTTAGATCAGGTAATGGTTCAATATCTTCTTTTGCTGGCTCGTCGGCCATTGCTAATCTAGCACAAGTGCGCTTGCCGTCTATGATCCAACATTTCTGGTGTACGTAGTCATTTTCTTCTTCTTTTTTATAACTATTTTTCTTTTCTTTTGGTTTAACCGCTTGTACTTTTATTGTTTGTATCTCGGTATGTTTTACTGGAGTTCCAGCGTTCATGCCTATAGTAAATATGAATTTCGGCTGGGTGCGAGTAAACGGGGCCCTTTGGACCAAGTCCATTTTGTTATTATTGTTGGTTTCAGATAGGTCAGTGTGGTCAAATTTACAGGTGAATGTTTACTAAATGTGCTCGTTTCTGGGACTGTGCTCGTCGTAGTTTCCGACATTGAAGATTGTATTTCTCTTATTGATTTTTCATAAACAGGCGTGGTTGTTTTTGTGTCTTTTTCTTTCTCCTTGATAGGGTTTTCATTTCTATTGTCTTGCTGTGTATTTGAAAATTTCAACTCTTTTAGGTTAATAATTTGTCTGTAGTCCTTCTCCTTTGCGAGTTTTGATAATATTTGCTTTGTGACATTTTTCTCAGCATGATTCTGCCACAATTCCTTGAGAAAAGTCCATAGGCTCGGTAATTCATTTAGCATTGCGTAATTTCCATCGTAAAGTTTTCCTTTTCTTGGAGTCGATGGTTTGGTATTTTCTACGGGTTTCATCGCAGTAAAATCTTTCGATAAGCTCTGAACGTTATTCGTTGACCTTTTCTTTCTATTTTCTCTGGTACTGGTTCCTAGTGCCATGTTTATTTCCGCCATTTTTTTGTCAAAATCATCTATTATAAATTTTGATTTTAATTTTGGGAGAGTTGGGACTTGGAATTCTTTGTTGTCCTTACTATGCATCATTTTACTGGCCTGTAATCCTTTATCTGACCTTAGGAATTGAAATATGGATTCCTTGAGTTCATTCGTATTTTTCTCCAGTCTCGTTACTTGTTGAAATAAGGTTTCAAATGGTTTAGGATCCAATTTCATATAAATTTTCCATGCATTATGGCTTGCCAGGAGCGAATTTTCATGCTTAAATATAACTCCATGTTTTACAATATCTAGGGCTGCTGCGTGAACAACGAGGATTATGATGATGTTCTTAAGCCTCATCTTTTTTCTTGTTTCTAAAATTAATTTATTATTAATTTTATCTATTTTTGGAAAATTTGTTTTACTAATTTTTTCTTTTTTTTTTCTTCTTATAATTTTAAATTGGGCCGTTTTATGATGATTTTTTTGTTGATTTAATTTTTGAACTATTTTACATCATTAATTAAACAAGACTGATCTGTAAGCATAGTACAGTTTTTGTTGGTGAAAGACGTCTTAAAATTCGAATTGTTATGGAAATTCTATCTTTACTCTGGTGATTATATACTATTATGAATAGTCGAGATATACTTCAAACACTTAATTAGCAATTGCCAAGGGGCGTAAGTATTTTTTGTATTCTGTTCAATAAATAGCACATAAATAAGTAAGCATTTAACGTACACAAAAATACACTGGTAGCCTATTTTCGTTATCAATCTTTTAAAGACTCTATTGACATTCTTATAAGTAAAATCATTAGACTCTGCACTAATGCAAGAATTATTCTTTTATACGAGAGCGTTAAGGTAATTATATGGTTTAACTTATTATAGGATATACCCTAATTCATCAAGTTACTTAATTTATTGTATCTACATTATATATGTATACTTTCAAGGGAGTAAACTTTTAAAACAGGGTGGTTTACGATAGGTCTCATTGTAGGGACATTTTTTTTTTATTTATAAATATGATTCCTTCCATGCTCATTTATATTCAATTTCAAGATTGCCGTATCTTTCGGTAGTTTCTTCCGTGTTTCTAATCGTGCTAGCATGGTATTGAGGCGATGAATTTCCCATGATAGCACATTTGTGCTCAGAAATTTCAATTCAAATACCGTGTTATTTTCGTTATTTTCATTTGTGTCCATGTGCATTAAATAGACCAACAAATCATTCGGGAGTTCTAGGTTAGTTAGCGTGTTCGCTATGCTATTCTTGTTCATGTTTTCACGAATTACCTTACGACATTGTTCGGCTAGGGAAAGTCGATTATTTATAACTTTCACTACTTTAAAAATTAATTGCATATGTGATGCATTACAACATTTTTGTTCACGCACAATAATATCGAAATTGGGAAATACTTTGGATCCAAAATTTTCATCTTCTTCAAAAAGATTTAGTGCAATTTTCTTTATGTCATTGTAATCTCGCGCGGTAATATCCAATGTATTGGACTTTACTTCGGGGTTTACGCCGTCAAAATTCCAGCAATTTTTATACAAACTTTTGAGGAATTTTCCTCCATTTAGTAAGTTATACCCTCGATCGATTAGTAAAGTGAGAAATTTAAGTGGCCATATTGTCGCGATACCACGTTCGTCTTGGGTTTGCCACAGGTTTTCTGCGATAAATTCAGCAATTAGGGGATATTTTAACATTGGGATCTTGTTTAAGAGAGTTCTAAATGTCATAATAGCTGTCAATCTGGTTTTTTCTATTGTTTTGGGGCTCATCCTTGGAATGAAATTACAATATACTAAACTTGCCACTATTCTTAAGATTACTCTGTCATCTAGGGAATTTCTGGGTGGTTTTAGAAGGAAATGTAACGTGACAAAGTCTAATTCTTCTGCTACTTTTATTAATGCATATTCGTTTAATAACTTATTTACATTATTTAGACTATGACATTTTTTATACGCGAGGCGTTGTGGATAATTAAGAGGTGGTGTTTCTGACGCTAACTGTGGTGTATTTAATTGCGGGCAACTGGAAAATTTCTTCATTTTATTAATAAATTAATTATCTACCTAGGGAGGTTAGTAACATTCCAAGCAGGTTATCTCTTTCTGATTTTCCGACGAAAAGACCGGTGAAGTTGTTAGTTCCGTTTTATGTTGGTTCGGTGAAGGCTGTACGCATGAGCAATTGTCAGAAGTCAGCGTATATCTGGAAGTTTTTGATTTTTAATTTTAATGACTAATACCTTGCGGGTGAAGCTACAATAACTCTTACATTGAGGATACTATGGAGATTATAGTTATTATGTTTTTCTTTCGCTAAATTTACATTTTAGACTCTTCTTTTAACTTTCCTACTGTTATTTTTATATGCGTCTCTTTTTCTTTGATGTGTTTTCATACGTTTTAAAACAGTTTACTACCTAGGGATTTGTATTCCTCCGATTCCGGGTCAAATAAAAATTGTTTGTAGTATTGAATCTCCGATAGGGGATGATGTATGCCTTCATACTTAACACATTGGGGATTCTTTTCTATATTATAACAAATTTTTGGAACTCTACATTTATCAAGGAGTAAGAGGTCCGTTTGCGTAGGTCCTTTAGAATAGAAATATTTGATGTTAAGATTTATTTGCAAACGTCTTATTAATAACTGCAAACAACCAAGTTGTTTTGCGCTTCTTTTTCTATATCTTGTTTTAACTTCTCCTCTAGCTGGGCGATATTTAGGGGTATTCGCGAGTGCTAGTCCGTATTTATAAGTGTGGGGTGCATACCCTTCAAGGTTGTAGGTTAAATCCCATTCATTTGCATATATCTCTTTTCCTTGTTCGTCCACGACTATCATGGCTGCCGAATATATGATATTCTCCTTCGCATTCATTATCGTAATAAACTCCGTATCTATTATCGCTTTACGTATGGGCTTCGATTCTGTTGCCATTTTATATATCTGAAAATATTTTGTCTACAATTAGACACTCCTTTAGTAGTAATTTTTTGGTTTGGATTATATCCATCTTGGTGAGGACATGAGTCAATTTTCCGTAGGGAACTCTGGGAGGAGACCGCTTTTAGTTTATTGGGGTCATACCTTTAACAACTTGGGTATGTTGACTTTACACTAATTTGTAGGATTATAAGTTGAATTCCACGGAGGAGTATGAATTCGAAGCACGATGGGTGGGTTTTCAAAGTCATATCGTCGTATAGAATTGACGACATCGACTTCGAAAATACAATCACCTTCTCCATGACATAAGTTCCGTTATTGATCTCAATAACTGGGTAATTACAGATTATCCAACTGATTAATTCTCGTTTGCAGGGGTGTGGTTGATTTTCGTAAGGCAGCCACCCGGTAGGCAGAATGTGCCAAACAGGACCCAAAAACACTACTTGTCACCATCGGCTCACTGTGATCGGCCGAGTTTCATTCGTGGTTGGCCGATGTTTTACCTTGGGCCCTTCTTATTGATCACTAATGTTTTGATATCACCTGTATTATTTTTTTTTTCACCATTGACTTGGTTAATTTTATTTGCATATTACTAATTCTGTTATGATGATCACAAGTTGATTCTCATAAGGAATTTGAAATCCACCGCCATCGACGAGTAATAAGAAGAAAATACTAGTCGAAAGTCGCGGAGACAATCTCCCTGCTACATGAATACTTGACCTGACATTTATTAGGGATATTTCCATCTGTCAGGTTTTTTGACCGTTCTGCCTGATTGTGTCGTTATTTTTTCTTCTGTTTCTTGTGGTTTTTTCTTCTTAGGCTTGGCTAGTGATATGAGGTCAAATTTCTTATATTTTTTTTCAAAAATTCTTGCCCTTTCAATTTTGTTTCTTTTGCGTGTGCGGCCGCTGAAGTTGGTTTTGATTTTCCTGTTTCTTTAACTATCATATGGTCTGATTCATCGTCCGATTCTTCGGAACTGGATTCTGATGATTCGACATTAGAACTGTCGAAGGTGGCGCTTCGTGTTTTTGAGGTATCGCCGGCCCTTCCTTCATAAATTTCCACTCCTCTAGAAGTGGAGGGTTTATTCTCTAAGTCTTCGCCTTGTGTTTTCAAATCGGGAGATTTGAAAGATTCTTGCGAACTCTGAGAGGAATCGAAAGTTTTTGCGGGGTTTCTCCACTGTTTAAATGCCATGTCTTCAGGGGGATGGGGCATTTTTTGTATTAGTGTTTCCCTCCATGAAGTCCATTGTTTGGGCTTGGCCTTGGATACAGTTATATCATGATACTGTCCTTCCTGGACATCCTTGGGGGTTTGATTCCAAGGCAATGTACTTTGTCTAGTTTTTATGGGGAAATTTATTAAATCCATCGCTTCTCGCAGATTTGTCCTAATCGAATCCTTAGGAGAAGTTTTCTTTACAATGATACCCGGGGTTTCTACTGCTCTGTTCAATTCCTCCTGTAGTGACAGGGGTCTCTCTATTGGTGTTGCGGGGGAAACCATATCATCTGGAAATCTTTTGGGGGGACAAGAAGTTGAAATTCTATCAGGGAAAAATTGCGTTTTTGGAGATATCGTATAATCTAGTTCTCCTGCACTTTCTGACGATGAACTATTTGGGGTTTTTGGCGTTTTTATTTTCAATGGTACTAGGGATTTTCTCTTTGGAATAACTAGGTTTTTCATAGCTAAGAATTCTTCAAAGTTCTCTTGATCACTTTCATTTTCAAAATAATCTTGTTTGAGATTGAAGGGTTTTAGTTCTGCCAATCTTAACTTAGGGGGCTCATCTTCTGCGTCTGATGATTCAGTAGATGAGGGATGCGATACCCATTTTTCCGGAAACTTGGCCCTTTTTATTCGGCTAACATGCGCCTTATAGGTTCTTCCATTATCGGGGTTTACCATTTTAAATGTAAAATCATTATCGTACCTTTTGATTATTCTGTACGGTCCGGAATATTTATTAGAAAGTTTCTTGCCTTCTGTCTTTGCTTCATTTTTTAGGTAGACACAGTCTCCTATCTTAAAATTTATGTTTCCTTTGACTTTAGGTAGGTTTCTTAGCTCTTGATTTACTTTACATTTTTCCAATTCTTGTCTTACTATTTTATAGGTTTTCCTCATCCTATTTATGAATTCTTGTTTATAATCTTCTGAATTATTGTAATATTGCCGAGACTCTATAATTTCATCATATGGGATTCTATAGTCGCGACCAAAGAGTAAGTAAAAAGGATTGTCTTTAGTTGCTTCAGAATAGGCAGTGTTAATTACATTCGTTAGATAAGGTAAAAATAGGTCCCAATCGTTTCTGTTGTTATTTGTGTAAATACTTAATACATTTGAAAATATTCTATGTCTATTCTCTTTTTTTCCATTAGCTTGTGGATGGTAAGGAGATGTTACTAATTTTTCTATGTTGAGAAATTTCATTAGGTCTTTTGTTACTTTTGAAACAAAGTTACTTCCATTGTCGCTTATGACCTTACGTGGGATGCAAAATTTTAAAAATAATTTCGCCAGCGCCTTGCTCGTGGCATAGGCGCCTTGATTTTTTAGACCTTTTGCAAAGGTAAATCCAGAAAAGTGATCTATGACCGAAAGAATACAAGTATGGCCCCTGTTAGAAACAGGTAAACCTCCACTTGTCCCATACAGGTCAAGTGAGACGATGTCGAAGGGGAATCTCACTACTGGAACTCGTCCCATAGGGGGGCTGGGGTAAGCTTGGGGGTTTTTCCTTCAGTTGCACTTTTCGCATGCACTGACATATTCTTTAAGTTTTGTTAATGCCGTTGGCACATAGAAACATTGTTTTAATTTATGGAAGGTCTTTGTTACTCCCAAATGTCCACCAATATCCGAATGAAAATATTCAAAAGCAGGCATTATTAATTTTTCTGGTAATACAGGTATTATTGAAGTTTGGTTTCTATTTGCCTCAGCAGTTACTATTCTACATAATATTCTTTTATCGAAATCATAGTAAAAATTATCTATTTCTTTTCTAAGGATTTTGTATTCATCTGGTAATATATCATCATGCACAAAATAATTAATAAGCGCTAAACACATTCCATCTTTTTCTTGATTTCTTTTTACATTTTCTAAAGACAAGGAGCGGTAATTAACTTTATTTTCTTTCTCTGATTCTTTAATTTTGTTTTTCTTACTTTTAATCTTAGTGTTAATAGTATTAACTTCCTTCCGTTCAGTTTCCGACGGCTCATCTTCCGGAAACCTACTCAAGAAATCGCATGCTGCGTTTTGCTTGCCTTTTAAATATTCAAAATCATAATCAAGATCTTGGATTTTCATAATCCATCTGGCTAGAATTCCCGTGGGGTTTTTAAATGTGTGCAGGTACTGCAAGCTTTTGTGGTCTGAACGTAGTATGAATTTTCTACCAATCAAATAATGTCTAAATTTATCCAAGTGATGGATTATAGACAATAATTCCAAATTGGTGGCAGAATAATTACTTTCACCCTTTGTTAAGGTTCTGCTCGAGTAACATATAACTTTCTCTATTACTTTTTGCTTTGACGATTCCTCTGGAGGATTGGGGTTTTCTACTGGGATTATTTGTGAAAGGATAGCGCCAATGCCCTTGGAACTGGCATCAGTCGTAACTACGAACCTTCCGTTCTCGAAATCTGGGAGTGCTAATATGGGCTCCGAGGTGAGTGCCTTTTTGAGACGGTCTAAGGAAGTTTGGGCTTCCTGGGACCAGGCAACATTTTGGGAGTTTCCTTTGGTTAACTCCGTAAGTGGTTTCGCAATTTGGGCATAATTTCGGACAAATTTTCTGAAGTAGCCAGTAAGACCTAAAATTCCTCTTAGTTCCTTCATAGTCTTAGGGGGTTTGAGCCTTTCAACGCATTTTATTTTATCCGGGTCCGGGGATATTTTTCCTTGCGTCACTACCATTCCTAAAAATTTAATTTTTTCTTGCAGTAGATTGACCTTTTCAGGTCGGCATTTTAAATTGCCCTCTCTGAATTTTTCAAACACTTTAGCTAATGTTGCTAAATGTTGCTCCACATTTTCCCCCACGCATATAACGTCATCAACAAAATGAATAATATTCTTCAATCCTCTTAATAAATGCAATAAGGGTCTACATAACGCGCTTGAACTCGTTTTAAGTCCGAATGGTACCCTCAAATATTCATATGAACCACATTCGCTTGTACAAAATGCAGTTTTATAGACATCTTTTTCGGCTATTTTCACTTGATGGTAGCCTTGGGTGAGGTCTAAGGAAGTAAAGATTTTGTTTTTGCTTGATATAGAGTCAAGAATCTCATCTATTCTCGGTAAGGGAAATTTATCACTAACTACTTGTTTATTAAGAGCTCTATAATCTACTACGAGTCTCATATCGCCATTCTTTTTTGGGACTAAAATCACTGGAGCTGAATACGGACTTATGCTAGGGCGTATAATCTCATTTTTTTCTAACTCACGAATTTTGTTTTTTAGCCACTCTTTGTGTTTATACGGTACACGATATGGCTATTTCGCAACGGGCAACCCCGTCGTTAAAATAGAGTGTTGGTAACATGGTATCAATCCTATATCATTTTCAGACGTTGAAAATACGTCTCTAAAATTCCACAATAATTCACATAATTTCTTTTTGAGTTCCGAATCAATAATGAGATCCATATTGAACTTATTTAAAAATTGCGCTTTAGTCAGGGGGTATTTATTAATTGAGGTTTTAATGCTATTAACTAGGTTTCTTTTGGAATTCACCCACTTATTTGAGTCATTTTCCGAAATAGTTTGGATTTGAACCAAACATGTTCCCTTTTTTATTGTAATAATATCATTTTCATGGTTATTAGTCACCCAAATAAAACCTTCGCCTTTGTCATAGGATATAATTTGTTCTTCACATAACAAATTTTCGGGAATTTCTTTTGATGGGATGGCAAACCATATCTCGGATTTGCTATCCACCGGTTCAACCATTTGAGATATTTGGATCCTTTGCATTGTCCTGGGGGGAATTTTTGTTTTCCGTATTGCAAATCCATAATAATTTTCTTTATTTTCATTGTCTATTAAATTTAGACTAGTACTATCCAACAATAACGTTGGCTGCGCCTGAACTCTGTTAGGGTTCCCTACTTTTCTCCACAATCCGACTATCTCTTTGATTTCTTTTGACCTATATTGTCGCATATCTCCAATTTTTATTTTTGCAGATTCGATCCACTTATTATCTACATTTACTTCATCTTTCCGATATTGCACGGAATAAGCAAATGGGTTTCTAGCTATGTCCCGTCCTCTTTGTAGAGGATGTACCTTATGTCTCGCTACAAAAGGTTCAAAGGATTGTGGCACTATACCGTTGGAAATTTTATTAACTGTTACATCTTCTTTGTAATTTCGTTTAATATTCCTTGAGGTAGAGGTTAAAGGAGGGGAACCTCTTGGCTTAGCCGGATACACGAGCCTTTCATTAGCTACGTCTAACAATATCTTATTAGACCTTAAAAAATTTGCGCCTATGATGGCTTCATACGGAAAATTATTACATATTATAAAATTTGTCGGGAAAATTCTATTATCCCTTTTTACGTCAAGGCGAATTGAACCTTTTGCGTCCAACTTGTGCCCTGTTACACTAGTTAAGTTTGGATTATTGACATTTTTCTGTCGCTTGATATGCGGAGGCAACATATTAAATATGCCTGAATTTATAATGTTGACTGTTGCACCACTGTCAACTAAGGCTTTAAAATAGACATTTGCGACACAAAAATCATTAAATACGGGTAACTTATTATTATTATCACTAAAGGACGGTACTACTATGGGCTTGGACCTGTAAAATATTCGAGGCCCCATCTGGGTCCAGTTTATTCTTCTGAGGGGCCTAATGCGTTTCCCTGGGAATTTATTTCATACATAGGAGCTTGTGATGGAGATTCAGATACGTGAGGCTCCATAGGCGCATCTAATTGATTCACATCTGTCCTCCTTTGCCACGTATTATTGCGATAACTTGTATTCCTGGCATTAGTGCCGGCTGTTGGTGCTGGCTGCAAGTGCCGTCGGCTTGAGAAATTTTCATTTCTCGTGGGCCAGTTAACTATTTGCCGTCGGTTTGAAAAATTTTGGTTTGCCGTCGGCCGATAATTATTTTGTCTACTGGGGGGAGAGTTATACGGGTTCTGTCGGTATACATTATTAGGTGCTGGTTGGCGGACTTGGGGGTATTGTGGGAATATTGCGTCCTGTGTGTACCCTTGTGCGCCTCTGGTAGTAAAATTTGTTCTCCCGAACAAATCATTTCCATAATATCGTGTATTTCTGGTGGTTTCATCATTAAATGATGTTGCCATACTGTTTCTAAAACGACATTCTTTCTCGATATGTCCAACTCGATTACAGTTGTAACATCTTATTATTGGGTTACTTTTATAAATGTTTGGTTTCATAGGCTGAAAACGTACTGTTTTTTGCTTGGCGGTTTCTTGTGTCCTGATTCTTTGTGGTATTGGGGATTTATCTCTTGAAAAGAAATTTGGGTGCTCCTGATCACTAACCTTCAAGGGTGATGAGCTTGTTTTTGATTCGCTTATGCTATTTACTTTTGTTTTACTATGATTCGCAACAATTGTATCAATTTCAATCATTCGCCCTACTTCCTGTACCGCAAGATCAAGTGTTTGGATATTTTTTGAAATTACCATCCTATTTAATTTTGGAGGAAGGCCTTGCAAAAATGCATTTAGTATAATTTTTTCGTATAATTCTCCTGAGCCTTGGCCGTACTTTGCTTCTATTGAGATTCGTATGTTATTTAGATATTCTTGTACGTTCTGTGTATGATCAAAACATACCATTCCATGCTTAAGTTTGTTTGTTGAACTCGTCTCAACAAATCTGTCTTTAAATGCCGTCAATAGTTTTTCTATTGTATTTATTGGCAAATTATTATTTTCTCCGACGGTCTGTTCTATTTGTTTTACAAAAGTTAATGCCTGACCTTTTAGTCTTAGAAGAAGCATACTTATTAAAGATTTCAGGTCTGTTCTAGTTAACTCTACAAATTGTGCTAGTTGTATATTAAATTCATCAATGTCCGTTTGCCCGTCATATTGTGGAATAGATTTGGTTAATTCTACATTTTTCGCGACCAATTTTTGCGCAAGTAATAATGCACTGAGTTCCTCTGCCATTTCTGCGTTTTTTTTTTTTTGTTAATTAGTGGAATTATACGCTTTAATAAATCACTTTTACTTAACCTATTTGGGAAATCTATTATCTCCTATGAGATATTTAAAAGGGTGTCCCTATTGTAGCCTAGCGGTAATAGGCTTAGATAAATATAATAAAAAATAAAAAAAAATTTGTTATAGGTCTGTATCTAGTAAATATTTTAAATTTTAAATTGAGAAATTTTAGCCTAACTAGTTCGCATACTTCATCCAAGTTTATGACCGCGCCATATGTTACGTTAGGGTTATGGGTCTCGGTGTGTTGGGAGACATGAAAATAGGTTAACTAATGAATTTGACTTTCCTTGTGAAGTGACCAACTTGATCAGAGAGGCTTCAATCCGAAGTTACAACCGTTCTAAATATTACCTTTTGGCTCTGCCAAATGTGGCACTTAAACTACACCAAATGTCATGGGGGGAGTTAGAAATGGGGAGCTAGTCAAATAAATCCCGTACACTTTCTTCATAGGTCATCAGATTCCAGGGAGCGTACCGATGGATAATATGCGAACTAGAGGGCCACTCTTGAAATCTAGATACGAACATATAAAATAAAACTGTAAAAATAGAAAAGTAATAGGTTTATTGGACTTACATGATTAAACATACGGCTTCAAACTTCAGTAGGCAAAAGCAAATACAGCAATGTTTCATACAGGAATGACAATAATATAATGATTACAGTAATGCAGTAAAAGCCCCGAAAAACACTTCTTCACCACTATATAACATGAATTTTGCTTCTGAGCAATAAACACTATTTTCTAATTGGTTCATCTCTACACGGAGGGCCCGCTATTTTATCATTATGCTGACGAACTGGGTTCATTATGTCGACTGTCTACCCAATGTTTTTTTCCCGCGATATTCTGATCATTAAACATACACATTCCTGAGAGTACTTCTAAATTTTCTAAACTAAGTTTTAAACAATGTCCCACTATGTATTTCAAAAATACTTCAGCTAGATTTCAATCCTTTTCATTAGTTTGGTGCGTGCAAAAACCCGCAGTTTTTTGCCTTTGAAATCTGTCAATAACGTCTGGAATTCCAAGAGTCTTTTGTTTTGTATAACAAAGAATGCGAATCTCTACAGAGTACAACATTCGCTTTGAACTTTTTAAAGGGATATTTGGCTGATAAATAAATGAGAGTTTTAAGGCAGATTTCCAAGCTTAATTAAGGGGGTTTGATTTGCATCGGAAGCGTATTTAGAATAAAGTAAACTTTTCATATTTTAAAGTAAAACATTGTACATGGTACAATACTTTCAGTTAATTTTTTTTTTAATTTAATCCTAGGAAGGATCAAACTTTTTTCTTTGTAGTTGGAGCAATCTCCTTTTTTTATTGCTTCCGCTTTTTCTTTTAGTGGCTTAACGAATCTATTCCCAATTTTGTGACCGAGGTAATTCGTTTGTCTTTGTACCAATCTATATTTCTCTACATTAAGTGTTAATCCAATTATGGGTCTACCAACTTTGCTTTAAAACTCCATTATGCTATAAAACTAGATTTTGCTTCAAAACTAAATCAAAAGGCACTGTGTGAAAAATAAAACTTAGTATCATTCCCAAAAATTCTATATATGCTCTTTGATAACCTAGATACACTTCCATTCTTTTGATTTATTTATATTGTAAGAGCAGAAGTAGTAAACGTAGCAGCCACGAAAATTTCAGCTTAATACCCCCAGTCTTTCTCGATATGTTGATGTAATGTGTTATTGGCAACCACGCACACAGTGCCTTTCGACACATGAAAAAAAAATAAACATCATATTAGAAGTTTTCACCCAACCCAGTGTAAGCACAGAAGATATATTTCGACAAATAAGCTTTATCTTAATCACGTTCTTGCAATCAATGTTATGCACAAATACTTCCACAAAGAAATTCCAATTACAAGTCTAAGTTAAAGTAAGTCCAAAGATACTTCTTTCAATGAGCATATCATGGTAGCAGTTGTAGCAGCCACCTAGTAAAGAGTGAACAAAAGTCCATAGTAACCAAAATTTTAAACATACGTTTAAAAAAAAAGAAACTGCCTACTTAAAAAAAAAGTTGCCAGCTGAAACTGATTCAAGAATAGTAACTATTATTTCGGTTCGTCTTAAAAGTGTAAGTTTATTGCGAAAAGAAATTTATTGAGATTTTGAAAAAAACTGAAACCCCTCGAAAACACCATCAGATTAAAATCAGAAGGATACCATTGAAATCAGCATAGTTGAAAACCTTGTACAGGGAAATTACAGCCCCACCCACCCTGAACAACAAGAAATATTTTTTGCATGGGTAGCACTGATCTGTCTCCCGTTTTCTTTGTCTTTATTTCCAAGGCTAGACGTTTGCCCTCAGTAATCATTAGATCGCCTTAAAAAGTCTCTGGTTGGCACAACCTCTAGAAGCTGGGGGCAAGGGTTTTAAGCGACGACCTGGGGATATATAAGGTTGTCATGCAAGGGGTTGTCGTATGTTGATTGGCTTATTTCATTGAGAAATGAAAGTCCTAGCTCTTTTTTAGTATTCAAAGGTGATCGGAATACAACTAGTCACAACACTCTTCCTCCTGATTGAAATTTTGAGATAGCTATTTTGTTCAAAATAGTCCAAAGATCATCTAACGATAAATCAAGGGCTCAAAAAACCCTAACAAAAACCCCTAGAAACTTGAAGCAGGGTGTGTAAATTATGCTCCGGGGGCACATAACATTTTTATCGAAAGGGTAGTCGCATAAAATTTAGAGGAGCTGATTCAATTGAAAATTGAAAGCTTTAGTGTCCTTAGTAGCAAAAATCCACCCCCCACCCCAAACACGCCCTCGTTTCTTTAATTATATCCGATCAAATTTTTAAGATATATATTTGTTAAAAATAGTCTATAGATCAAATCACTATCTTTCCTGGGCTGATAAAACCCCCCAAAGGCCCTAGAGCAAGGGCTATTAAATAAGCAAGTTGCCCATTGTTAACACATAATTTTGTATGTTAGGGGTGGTCATATTATCTTTGGAGGAGACTGATTCAAATTAAAATTTAAAGTTTTATTTCACCTTCTTAGAGTCAACAGTAATAGGGAGAAAACCATCCCCCTCACCCTTTTCCTTCCAATCTAAATTTTGAGATGGGTATGTCGTTCAATTTAATCCAACGGTCAAATGGCCATGGTTCCAGGTTCGACAGTTGTCCCAAGCTGTTAATGAAAGTTCTATAATTCATACTAGTGGTCGTTTGTTAAAATAATGGGTTTTCATAGAAAGCCTAGTCGAGGAAAGAGGGGCTCATTTGATTAAAATTCAAATTTATAGTGCAATTTTATAGGTAAAATGTTGGCCGATGATAGCTAGACTCTCCCCTCACGACTTTTCCTCAAAATCTGCTCGATCGGGATTTTTGATAGACAATTTATTTGGTAAATTCTAAAAGTTAAATAACTAAAGTTCAGGGATTGAAAATTCCTACCAATCCCTGGGATGAGGGATCTAACTTATGCAAATTGCCCATTGAAAACATATTTATATTTTTCTCGACCTTTCAATGCTTTCGAGCTTTTGAGCAACTGCCACTACTATTATGATGTTCTTAAGCCACTTTCAAATCTTTTTATCTCACAAATTTTATCTTCCGGCGGCAAAACAACCTTTGCCTCAGGTATTTTAAGTTTTCATCTTCACTGGATTCACCATCTACCAAGGCAAGCAATCTATCAAAAGGATCAAACTCTCCCCCTGTACAATATAACCTATTCCCCCTCATTTAATTCTATTTCAAGCAGCTCAGTTTTCTTAAAATTAATACGGTCTTTTTAAGTTTTAACTATAGTTGCAATCGTTATCGTAATGTAAAAACTATTCTGGTATCACGATCCCTCAATGCCAGAAAAAATTCATACATCTTGTTATTATTTATTTAGAGCACAGAAATTATGTGGATAATCTTGGTTTTTAAGTTTTTGCATCCCATTTGTTTTTATGCTTCCCCATAATCGTCGCCCTGATCCTTAGAACAAAGTTCATCACAGGGAAATGATAAAGTCCTGCCCATCTCCAAATTCCACATTGAATGAATTGCTAACATCACTTCTGTAAAATTAAGTGAAGAGGTATTTTTCTACTGTAAAGCACTAATCACTTTAATGTACTTAAGGGGTATATATCTTGGCTGCAGCACCAAATGCATCATGTATGCAGCGTCAAATTCAACCTAGCAAAGAACGAAGTCTAGCCCATTCTTTATTTTAATAGCAGATAAATGATTTATAATTATTATTGACATTAATATCAATGATAAACGTTTATCACAAAAGCAAAATTTATGGAAATTATTAAACACAGCACAATAATTCTTTGAAAGTGCTCATGAGTGAAAAACAAACTGTGCCGTCGGAGGATTATAGTCTAAAACACTTATAGAAAAATTACTCTTCTCCATCGCTTGCAAAAAGAAAAATTAATGTTTGCTTTGAAATGAGAGCTGTTGCTCCGCTGGTTTTACCTATGGGTGATTGAACCAAACTAATGGTTTTAGAAGGTTGAGAGGGAATTATTTGAAAGACAATCGCTATCTATACCTTTTGACAAATAATTTTCTATGACAAGATGATCTATTTGAGTGTAAGGTGCTTGATTCCTGAATAAGTTGCCATGTTTCTAAGAATGACGTCATCAACTCGTATCCAGAGTATTCCCTGTGCTATAAATTAAAAAAGGATGTATACATATTTTTTTTTGTACAAAAAACCAATCATAATAAAAAAGATAAATTAACAAACCAATTCACATTTTAAAAAATAAAATCCGATAAGAAATTTTTTTTTATAGAAACCTATTATTTGACTGCTTGGCCATTCTGTTGATAAATTTGTTCTCTTCCAGATTTAAGCTAGTAAAAAGCCCTCCTTTCTATGATATATTTTCATCATTATTGGACAAACATGTGCAACCTACTGAGGAATGACCTTAGCTCATAGTTACCAAAAAAGAAAGGCCTTCATTGATACAATTCTATAAGCTAAATCAAGTGTCAAATCATAATAAATTACATTGAGAAAACCCAAAAGAAACATTAAGTTGTAGAAGTTCTTATATTTCCAATATACTTTTTGAAAAAGCAGATTCATCATAAGAATCCTTTCATTTTTGGAAAGAGGATGGAATATTTTCTTGCCTACAGATGCGATGAGCCATGTTAATCAAGTCCAAGTTTATGAGTTGACCGTTCAAGCATTATACTTTAATATCGATGCATGATGTTATAATTTGCGGTATATCAAGATTATTTGCTGCCAGGATAGAGCCATTTTTTAACTGTTAGTTTTAACTGTCTATAAGTCCAACATCAGGTTTAATTCGATCATATGGCTTAAGCCAAGCCAGTACACCTAGATACTTACGATCTGATATAGAAAATATTAAGTTTTTTGTCAAATAGCTTGTGGACCGCCATTCCTTCGCAAATGCCAGCATGGGTCCATTAATGTCAGCAAAGTTAGAATTTGATTGAGTGTAAGGTGCTAGCAAGATTAGAGATTCTCTACTAGAATGCAATCTTGCTTGTAATATCCCATAAAAGTTTTCCCACTAGAATTTATATCTGGACGGATATTATACCGTTAGTCGACGTTTAGTTTATTAACTTCGAGACCTAATTGCCAAAACTGTCAAGCAATCCAAGCATAAGGATTTTCATCTGGAGTTCAAAATTTCGTTGGAGCTCATTTATGGAGAGTCAACATCTCTTGGTCATTGATAGTACATAGGGAGTCAACAGTTTGTCAATGTTTCAATTGTAAGATTCATGTTATAGGGGTAGGTAGCAAGCTTGTCAACAGTAGATAGGATCAAACCTGGGTACAATTTTAGCTGATTGAAGACACGAATCTTGATTTCTACGCCAAAATTGTAATAATAAGTTTTACATTTATCATTGGCAGGACCACTTTCTAAGTATAATGTTGAGTGCTAACCAAGTTCGAACTTACTCAAAATAATTTATTAAAATGAAGTTAAAAAAAATTATTAGCTTATTTCCTTACCGTATCTGTTGTAAAATTGGCTTTTCCGACTGGAATGAAAATCAGTAGTCTCTTTAGACAATTTTATGCTTCCCTAATTTTGATTTTTTGCTGTTACTTGTATCTGCATAGTTGAAAAAGTAGCCTAATATAATCATTTAAAGTACCAAGGTAAATGTGTAATGCTATGCGAAAAATATGACAGCTTAATACATCTTTAAAAAATCATACTTCTTTACGGCCTTAGCTTCATTATAGAGATAAATTTTATATTTTTGGCACTAAATTAGATCCAAAGGCGTCGCAAAATTGTTCACAAATATAAGATGCAGTAAATTAAATATTTATCACTTCAAGCATAAAGTTGCTTCTTTTCCATTAATTTTCAAATCCATACCATTTTCTAAAAGAAAGTCACACTTAATATTGCCAAAAACAATATTAGTCAACCTAAAAATCTGAGCGGCGTTAAAAGTTAGTGTCATTGCATAAAAGAAGTTAGCGTTTGCAGATCATATATCCAGAGATTCCAAGAAATTGGTCCTAAAATACATAATACAACAAACATAGACAGCAATTTAAGATTATGCCAAGTATGACTAAAAGTATATATCCAAAGAGGTGATAGGCAAATATAAATTCCAATGTCAGCTATTGCAGGGTAAGCCTTGTAAATTGCCAGTAAACTCATAACAGTGTAGATGAGAAGAGGAGAATCTGTGTGAAACCTTATTGTAAGAGGTATAATATAAACGATGGTATTTAACTGAAAAACATAGAGGAAAAACTCATGAAAATCCGGAAAAAAAATCGATGAAAAAGTACCAAAAGAGACCAATATTAGGACGAAGATCTGTTGCTTTCAAGACAAATTCATATGTAGCGTCCAAGAATTCGCAAGTTTCTGTTATTTCTAATGAATAAAATAGGAGAAATCCAAGTGTAGTGAGGAAAATAGTGAGGTTAAGAAAAACGTAACTACAGATGCTGTACCATTTCCTTTCTGTTTGCTAACAGTTTTTCTTAGATAATATGTATACTGTAGATGGGATGGACAAGGGTATGGCGTATAAGTCACGGTAAGCTGTCAAGGCCAAGAATATAGACGATGGTACTATTGAACTCTTAACTCTGCCATATAGACTAGCAGCAAGAAACATATTTTTTAATGTTGAAGTTGACTCACTGATGTAGGTTAACAGCACAAGTGGATTACAAAAACAAGATTTAAGAATCCAATCACCCATGCTACTGAAATAATCAACAGCATTAAGCATCAAACACAGTAGGGATTCAGAGACTTTGTTCCTTTTTAATCCTCTTATAATGTCTATGGCTATCTCTCGTCCTACCCACGATAGTAAGATAGCACACGTGAAATGAGACACTGTAATTACAGTGGAATCCAAACTGTATTTTTATAATATTGCTATGGCCAAAAGAACCAATGGCTGTTCATGAACTAAGTCTCCTGAGTAAGCATTCCCGATGATATTTTTGAGAAATATTCCTTCTTTTATTCTTTCAGCATAATTTGTTGGGACAAAAATCTCAGGTCTAAACCTAAGATTGACATTACTAATTTTTTTAAAAACTAAGTGCAAAAGTCCTGTAAATATCCCTTAGATTTAAATCTACTCATTGACATGTATAGACACATGGATGTATACGGTAAAGAATGATTTGTAAATTTTCTCTTTGAGATTTCTGACTGCTTGGCTGGAGAGATTTACAATCGTAAGATGCAAACATTTTGCAACCAATAACAAATTACATTTTGAAGATATTTGATAGCTATTTAGTTAGTTAAATTGAAACGAAGACTTTATTTCAAGGGAAATGACGTATAAATATAGAGAAGTCTTTTATTTCTTCATCTATTTTATTTCCTCACAGGCTCTTCCACATGCATGTTTGTAAAGCACATGCTCTTTATTCGACTCTTTCTGAAGATTGAATATATAAAAGGAGTGGTGTGACTAGTTGTATTCCGATCACTTTTGAATCCTAAAAAGAAGCTAAGACTTTCAAGTTTTTTATGAAATGAGCCAATCAAAGTATATACGACAACTCCTCCCATGACAACCTGATATATCCCCGAGTCATCGCTTAAAAGCCTTGTCCCAAGCTTCTAGGAGTTGTGCCGGCCCGAAGATCTTGTAAGGTGATCTAATGATTATTTTGAAAAAATTGACTTCAACCTAGCAAAGAACAAACTCTAGCCCATACTAACTTTAATTGAACATGTTTGGATAAAACTACTTTGTGAGGAACAACCACTATTAAAAGCAGATTAGTGATTGATTAGTGTTATTTCCATTAATCTTAATGATAAACGTTTATGGCAAAAAACAAATCTATGGATATTCCAAAACACACCACAAAATTCTTTGAGCATATGTTCATAGAAATGAAAACTGCACCATTGGATAAATATCAATAAACCAGGGCAAAAAATCATCAAACCAATGCACACTTGAAATAAAACTTGAAAAACTCGACTGGAGCATTTTTTAAAATTAAAGTTTAATATTAAGTAATTTTTATTGAAACCGATTAATTTAGTAGCATAGCCATTGTATTGACAATGATTTTTTCTTCTAGATATCGAGCTATGAAAAAGCGAAGGGCTTTTTATCACTGTATTATTATTATTTATTTCTAACCCACACAGTACAGAGGTACAATACGTGGAGTATCACGAGGAAAAAACATATAAAATGCAACACAAATCAATATAGAAATCAAAGATTACCAGTTAGAGAGTAACACATAAAAATTTAAAAGAGACTAAAACAAAAAAGAAATAACATGAAAGGAGGGGGAAAAGAAGAAGAGAGAAAAAATACTCACAACTAGCAGAATCTAATAAGCAGAAATATGGACACAAGCTGTCAGTATTATTATCATTATTTGATTTTTACTCACTCTTTACAATACTAAAAAATGTAGAGTGACCAAACAGAGAAAAACAACTAAACAAATAAAAGAAAAAAAACTTACGACTGAAAAAACCTGATACGGTGATGGTGCGGAGAAAAACGGATGCAAGCAGCATTTGAAAGTTTTCTGTGTAGTGCTTCCAGTTTTTCAGTAATATTAGGAACAAGAAATTTATTAATAATTACCCGGTTTTTGGTCTAAGATGGAAGAAACAACAAATATTTACAAAATCTAAAATAATTAATCCGGATTCTTTTTAACTCATTTTTCTTAAGGAGGAGAAAAACTCCAGAAGCAAAAAGAATTGAATGGTCACAAAAAAGTGAGTAGAGCTTGGCCAACGCGAGTTTATTATATTTATCTCTATTGGCAACAATCATAGCATATCTTAATTTAATTTTCATATTAATATCTGAGACTGTGCACTGCCGCAAGCTCGGAAGACTATTAGTAATAGAAATACGGAGCCATCGAAGAGAATCTACGAGAGGGATAGTAAAGCCACTGAAGCGAAGGGAAGTACTAGAAGTGTTATTAAAAGAAAGAAATTTACATTTATCTACATTAAGAGAAGGCCTATGTTTGAAAAAGAAGTGGCAATACAAGAAACCATATTCGATAAACTAGTTTTAGTACGGCTTATAAGAAGCAGATCATCAGCGTCAGCCAGGTATGAAACATCAGGAAAACCAGAGAGATAGGTAGCTGATATCTTTGCCAGAACTACTGAAATACATAAATTAAATAGGGCCGGAGATAAAACTCCACCTTGCCTTAAAACTCTTTTCAATTTAATAATAGAAGCTGGCACAGATTTTAGCCGAAGAAAAGAATTAGAGTACTAGTACCGAAGAAGTAAAATAACAGATGGATTGACACCGCACCCACGAAGAGCAGCAAAAAGCTGACTATAATAATAATAATAATAATTTATTTTTAACCCGCTAAGGTAACAAAAGCGGAGTATAAATAAAAGAAAAGAAAAAATACATACAATCGACTAAATACACAGTAAAGACACTAAATCACATACAAAGTAAGACACAAAATACAAAAAAGTAAACACAAAAAAGTAAAACACAAAAAAGTAAGACACAAAATACATACAAATCGACTAAATACACAGTAAAGACACTAAATCAATGAAGGAGGCGTACAAACCCATGATGGGCTGGGAGAGCCTTCACTGTCTGGGGGAGTTTGTCAGCAAGCTCAACTAGCTTTTCAGTTATATCTGGAAGCCCAAAAACTGAGACAAGGTTACGGTTCCGGTACCACGGAGGCAAATACAGTAGAAAACGCGAGAACCGAAAATAATAAGAACGTAATGACCGGGTATTTTTTCGCCCAAGAATGGGATAAACACCAGAAAGGAACAAAATTGAATGATCAGTAAAAACAGAATACAATTTAGCAAGGGTCTTCCTACTGTATTTCCCCCGATTGGCAACAATTTTGGAGTAAGATACTTGGATCTTTTTCTTACAATTCGCCACGGCTTGTTCTCGGAGAGATTTAAGATTTTTAGCAATGTTTATACCCAACCACCGAAAAGAAGAAACACATGGGACAGAAAAAGAAGCGCAATCTAAAGGCGAATTACCATTACTATTAAACGAAAGATATTCACATTTAGAAAAATTCAGTGATAGACCAATCTTACTAAGGTTTGTTGCAACTGTAGATACAGAAACAGAAAGACCTTTTCTAGTCCTACTAATTAGAAGTATATCATCAGCATACGCTATGTAAGAAAGATTAATCGCCTGAAAAATACAAGTGGTTGGGATAGAAGATAAAACAGAAGAAATGCAAAGTTTAAAGATAGAAGGGGAAAGGACAGCACCTTGTCTGACACCACACCGAACCGGAATTTTAGAATCGGAAATAACCCCTTCAGCTTTTATTCGTAGAAAAGAATTGGCATACCAATAACGAAGGAGAGAAACCAGAGAAAGATTAATGCCGTGACTAAAAAGGGAAAACAGAGCTTGTGAGTGGACGACGCTGTCAAAAGCCTTGGAAAGGTCCAAGGCGCAAAGATGGAGTTCATATCCCTTTTTAGTCGCATCGATAAGAAGATTAATTAGAACTCGATGGGCTTGCTGGCACCCTACCCCAGACGAAAATCCAAGCTGATTTTCGCCAAAATGTGCACTCGATATGGACGGAAGAAGAACATATTCAAAAACTTTACTGAGATTGCATGACACAGTTATTGGCCGATACGACGAGCAATCGCTAGGAGGTTTCCCTCTTTTAAGAATTGATGTTACAGACCCACATAGGAAGCTATCCGGTACCGCAGACGCACACAAGCACATTTGGAAAAGCAACTGCAGGTGTTGAAAAAGAAGTGGGCAATCAACTTTTAAATGGTTGGCAGAAATGCCATCGCAATCGAGGGAATTTGATTTCAACCTTTTTACTGCCTGCTGAACCACAGAGAGCTCGACAGACAAAATCTGAGTTTGGCTCAGCGATACGGGAAGTGCGGCTGTGAGAAGTTTCGAAAAAACCGAATGGACATGATAATTCACTGAACTAAAAACATTACTGTAATAACTATGCCATGCACCGGCACTAATCGGGCTTGTAGCAAAAGAATCATCAAGTTTTTCAGAATTAATTACCTTTTGCCAATCAGATTTACTTAACGGGAAATTCGATATTTTTGATTTAATCGAGCGCAGGTAATTTTTATATTCTAATTTCGTCTTCTGCTTTATTTGATGAATAACCCCTTCAGACGGACGACCACAAGAAACCCAAATCCGCAACCAAAACTTTGCTTTATTTTTAATCGATTTCAATTCAGGATCCCACGACCACTCCGGTTTACGCGTGTTTCGCCTGACTCGCTCCCGTGGTACAGCGGTCAATTCAGCTGTTTTAAGGCAAGATACTAATTTTAGATAATAATCATTTAGAGTATTTTTATCATTTGAAGACTTACAACTAAGCTGTAGAAGGTGGAAAGGAACTTGAATTGTAGCAAGTAGCATAGCTAGCGTAGAAATATACAGCGATAAATTTATCTTATTCCAATTTCGACGGAAAACCCATCTTCGTCCTGCTTGTAAAGCATTACGATTAGTACAAATCGGTATTTGAAAAACAAACGAAATCGGTAGGTGATCTAAATCGCAATGATCTTCATGAACAGTTACAGTAGAAACGGGTAGGCCCGGAGAACAAACAACATGATCAATATTACTTTGACTACCGGAATGATGAAGATAAGAATATATACAAGTTTTTTCAACCAGCTTAAACTGCGGCAGCGAATCAAATATCAAATCCGAGCGAATATTCGATGACAGCAGGTCAGCGTTAAAGTCTCCAGCGATCAAAAAACGATAACCTTGATTTGAGACGGATTCCAAAAGTTTCTGTAATACACTGCAAGTCTTAGCGAATCTGTTAAGAGACTGAACCGATTTTCTGTCACAAGGCAAGTAAACATTTACGATCACTAAATCGTTAATCCGCACAGCCAAAATGTTAGGATCACTGTGAAAAAGCACAGGCGAGTAGCAAGCAACACTATTTCGGTTCAGTATACATGCAAGCCCACCCGACGGCCGTCCGAAAGTAGTTCGTGCCGCCGATACGAAAACGACGTGATTAGCACTACGTTTTAGCAGGTTTGTATTAGCCGACGATAATAAGTGTTCTTGCAAACAGACAATGTCATAGTTACATGCAAGTTCGTCAATAACATGCTCTTTTCTTCTGGTACCATTTATGTTGTACGAGACAGCTGAAAGGGACTGCATCATTTTCGGGCACTACTCGAAACGCGAGACTTGAGCACTGGACATTTCAAACTAAAGGATGTATGATCACCGTTGCAGTTCGCACATTTGGGGCTATTTTGGCAAGGCGTTTCCTTAGTGGCAGTATGATTACCGGCACAACGAGCACATTTATCAACAGGACTGGTGCAATCCTTCATCATGTGATCTGGGGATCGGCATTTGAAGCAGCAACGGGGTACACTGATGAAATCGTACACACGGAATATTTCGTAACCTATTTTCAGGCCGTTCTTGATGGCATTGCCTTTTGCGAATGTATCCGAAAACTCTAGCTTAATTGTTTGTGAAGAGCCGAAACGAGTGGCTTCAGTCACACCAGGGTACGAATTTAGTCCAGCAATGTCAAAATCCTCAGGGATACCTCTAGCAATCCCAAGGTGACGCTTAAGCACAGTTTTAGTGGTAGCACCCGATGCGGCTGCACTAATCGAATTGCAGAAATCCGAAATAACAGATTTCTCAATGTTGACATACAACCTGTCACCTCGTGGGCGGACACTGGAAACTGACTCGTGACCTGACAATTGGTCTAAGAATTCCTTTCGACTTTTTGGGTTGCAAACTGTTTGCGGAAGGTTTGAAACAATCACTGTAGCATGGCTACTCGATAGTGAAGAAGCAGCATCCCCAGGCTGGGGTAGCGGTGGAAAATTGGCTGAATAAGACTCGAACTGATTGGATATAGTTTTTAGATGCAAGTTCAGTTCATTGACTTTCGAGAGCAAAGCCGAGTAAGCCGAAGCCGGGATAACTGGCACTTCCGAAGGGCTTCGAATGACGAAAGTCGGAATTGTAAAACAATCTGAATCACCTTTTCTCAGCATTTCCAAGATATCACCAAGGTGACTAGATGGAGCCTTCGTTCCGGTTCGCTTCTGAAATGGCGCATCAGGATCCAGCTTCAAGCCCAGCCATTTCTTTGCGATCACAATCACTTCGCAATCAAAAAACTCCGCTCCAAATCTTTTGATAGTCTCATCATCTATTCCCTCTTCCTTGTTTCGCTGAACGAAATTCAACACGGGCGAATAATGCAAATTCTCACTCTGTTCAAACATCATGACGTAACAAGCTCTATGCACAGCAGCATGGGATGCTGCGCGCACGACTGACGAATTCTGCTTTTTTTTTTTTTTTGCACAGACAAACGCCTCTAAGACTTCAAATGCCTCCGTCCACACAATACTAGGAACAAGGGAAGTGTCGGGACCCGCTCACCAATTCCCCGCAATTTAAGGGTAACTAAATACCGGCAGGTACATACGGCGCTTGCGGCAGGAACCCTCCCCTCTTCTGCTTGTTGTCTAGTATATGTTATCAATCAATATTCTGTTCCGGAAACTACTTTAGAATTTTGGCTTATATTCAATCAGTACAGTAGGTGGCAACACTGCTCTAAAAATTCGGGCGCACTTTCCACAGCGCAACAATCAAGCTCTGGCAACGCAGCTAGATCCAGAATTCATTTAGGCCATACCGCTGCTATCCATAAAGAATACAATCCTCTAGGGTAATTAAATGTTTCTTTCTGAGTCTCTGTACTTATTAAGTCACTTAATCTCAAGGGAATTTATGTTCAGTAAAAAATGTCAATAGCCAGAGAATAAATAAGCCGATTATAAAATGTCTGTAGGGAAACACACAGGTTGAAATCTTACTTTATTTAAAAGATTAGTATCCAAAAACAAGGTGTTTTCACGACGAACTCTCAAGTGATACTGTGATGACATACACTATCAAAAGCTTTTGATAGATCTAAAGAACAAAGATATATACTCCTTCCCTTAGAAGAATTTTCAAGGAGCAAAGAAGATAATACACGATGTGCGTGTTGACAACCAAATCCGGGCTTAAATCCAAACTTGTTATCTCTCTCAAGCATATTATTAGTCACGAAAGGCAGTAATACATGCTCAAGAACTTTACTAAAAGGGCAAGAGACAGTAATAGGTCTGTAAGAAGAGCAAATTAAAGGAGAATTTCCCTTCTTTAAAATTGGAGAGACAGTACCCCACAAAAAACTCTCCGGTACACTAGAAGTAAAAATACACATCTGGAGAAGTAGGTTTATATGGTCAATAAGGGGGGAGCAATCTAATAAAAGGTGAAATCTAAATATATCATCATTATCAACATTATCTGATTTAAGTTTCTTAATTGCTTCAACTACGGATGAAAGAGAAATGGGAACACAAAGACGCTGAGATAGAGGGGTACTTAAAATAGCAGAAAGAGAATGAGTATACAAAGAATGCACACGGTAATTAACATTAGAAAAATAGACGAGTAATGGCCATGCCAAGCAGATGCAAGAAGACAATCACTACTTGGCACATCACTTCTAATCGACTCAGAATTAATAAATTTTCACCCTTATCTCTTTGACACTGGAGAATCCATACCAAAATAACGCATTGACTTAAGATATTTTTGAGATTCACTGCGCTTCTTACGCTTAAGGTCAGATACAATTCCACAAGGCGGTCTATCACATTCATTCCAGACTTTTAACCAAAACTTAGCTTTATTTTTCAAAGTTTTTAAATTAGGATCTAAAGACCAAATAGATTTTTGCGTACCACATCTAACACATTGCAGTGGCACTGCAACTGCCTCGGCATCTCTTAGACATTTAATTATTTGATTATAATAGCATTCCAGGTCCTTTTTGAAATTCACTTGTATAGAGCTCTGAAGCAGATGATAGGGAACTCGCATAGCAGACAGCAGGCTTGTTAGTGTAAACGCATAGAGAGGAGCATCAGCTTTCTTCCAATTACTTTTTTCAAGCCATTTTGAAGACCAGGGTACTTTACAAATACTTGCAGGGTTTAAATTCAGTGTAAGAGTAAGTGAGACAGGGACATGGTCTAAGTCTTGTTCTTCAGCGTGTACAAACACTATTGATGTAGTAATACTAGGTGAACAAATAATGTGATCAATATTGCTCTTACTGCCTGAATGGTGAATATAAGAATACGGATGAGTTTTGGGTATAATATGATAAGATTGAAAGCAATCTAACAACAAATCACTTCTCACTGATGAGTTATTTATATCCGTATTGAAGTCACCATTGATCATATAATCTAGAGAAATAGAAAGAATTTTTTCCACTACAAACTTCAACGTGCTACAAGCTTTAGCATATCTAGCCATCAATCTGGAAGAACGGTCATCATAAGGCAGAAAAGAATTAATGAAATTTATAGTGCCCATACGAACAACCAAAAAAAACTCCTCCGAGTAAAAAATCACCGGCGAAACCAAATTAGGATTGCGTTTAAAAACACAAGCTAGCCCGCCGGTAGCAGGTAGGTAGCAGGTTTTATGTGGTTCTTTCCTTAAGAATTAATCTCAAGACCAAATAGGTTTTTGCGTATCACATCTAACACGTTGCAGCGGCACTGCAACTGCCTCGGCATCTTTTAGACATTTAATTAATTGATTATAATAGCAATCCAGGTCCTTTTTGCAATTCACTTGTATAGAGCTCTGAAGCAGATGATAGGGAACTCGTATAGCAGACAGCAGGCTTGTTAGTGTAAACACATAGAGAGGAACATCAGCTTTCTTCCAATTACTTTTTTCAAACCATTTTGAAGACCAGGGTACTTTACAAATACTTTCAGGGTTTAAATTCAGTGTAAGAGTAAGTGAGACAGGGACATGGTCTAAGTCTTGTTCTTCAGCGTGTACAAACACTATTGATGTAGTAATACTAGGTGAATAAATAATGTGATCAATATTGCTCTTACTGCCTGAATGGTGAATATAAGAATACGGATGAGTTTCGGGTATAATATGATAAGATTGAAGGCAATCTAACAACAAATCACGTCTCACTGATGAGTTATTTACATCCGTATTGAAGTCACCAATGATCATATAATCTAGAGAAATAGAAAGAATTTTTTCCCCTACAAACTTCAACGTGTTACAAAATTTAGCATATCTAGCCATCGATCTGGAAGAACGGTCATCATAAGGCAGAAAAGAATTAATGAAAACTATAGTGCCCATACGAACAACCAAAAAAAAATTCATCCGAGTATAAAATCACCGGCGAAACCAAATTAGGATTGCGCTTAAAAACACAAGCTAGCCCGCCGGTGATATATATGTATGTGATATATTTTCAACATTATTAGACAAACAGGTACAACCTAATGAGGAACGATCTTGGCCTTTAGCTAATGAAAAATAAATCACAAAACAAAGAAATCATTAACTAATGCGATTTTGTCTGCTAAATCAAATGCCAAGTCACAATCAATAATTTAAAAAAAGAAGAAAGATTTGTTTGTAGTGTTTCAGGGGAAAGCATGACCAAATAGAAAATAGTATCCCCGTTGCAAATTGCAATTCCCAGTTTATTCAGAATTGTTATGGCCAAAGCAGTTTCTTTGAGAATCTTTTTTAAAAGAAATTATGCATAGTGCAAATTTATGTATAGCTAAGGGATATTGACATAGCAGACAACTACAAAAAAGTTTTGCAATCTAAATAAATAATAGTATTTATCAATGGGACATGGCAAAACTCTAATTAATATCAGAAAACCTAAAATTTGAATCAACAATATAAAATTCAGTTTGGAAAGCTTCTTATAACATGTTTTGTGTTCCATCAGGGCTTTCTTAACATCCTGATATCAGTGAGCTGCCACGAAGCTTTGTCGTGAAGCTCCTCCTTCACAATTACACATCTTTTCCTGAAATAACCCTGCTTACTATTTTCTCTGGAAAGTTTCACTTTTCACGGAGTGAGAACTAATTGTTTGAGCGATAATATTTCGCTGCAATGCAGTGAAATATTTCAGCAAAATAGTAAATAGGATTTTTTTTTCTGGAAATGATACGTCATCGTGAAGTAGAAGAATCACGTGCAGGGCAGCTAAAAAATATACCAATATAATAACCCGTCAATTGAAAACTCCGCCTTTTTGAGTGAAAATTGATTGTCCAAGGAAAAAAGGCGGCACAGTAATAGTTTACAATGAAGCTAAGGATATATTTTTTTTCAGCAGTTATGATCATAAATATCATCATTTCCAAGTGAGTGAATCAATGCAAGCTTTCAGCATTGAACGTTTTCAGTGGAAACATAAATAGTAAAGCAACGATACTGGAATGAAGAGAAATCATAGGCAGCGCATAAGCAGTGCCTAAGTAAAGAACGATGTTGCCACAACGTAATTTATTTTTATTTTTTGACCAGGGCACTTTTCATCGAAGGACTTGTCGTAGAAACTTCAAAACGGCTCATTCGATTGGAAACGGAAGGGGCTAGTGACCTGTTAAATAGTCAAAATTTAATACTAGTTTCATACTAGTGTTGGGCGCTACGTTGCATTGTCAAATGAAACTGTCGTACAGGAAATTTGACTACATGGCTAAATATATTGTCTTGTGGCATAAGAAAAGGACTCGCTTCGTTATCGCATCCAGCAAAATTTTTTTATTCAAATTTTCATAGCCTGGCTGTCCATTGGAGGACAATTTGCTCGACAACTAAATGTTTTGGTGTGGCATGGGAGTTATCTCTGTCTCTAACATTGGTTACTGAACCCTCTCTGATGATTTTCGAGTCATAGGGAAAATATGATCACTAGTATCAATTTTTGGAGGTGGTCTCTACTCATTTTGTCCATTGGCACAAGATTTATGTTGATGTGACTCAGAATCAGACTTGAAAGTGTTTCCATTTGCTGCCAATTACTCAAATTTTGACCAATAGCAGAAATTGATTAAAATCTTATTTTGCTGTATATGACGTTTGAGCCTTCACTTATGATAGGTCATTGAATGTTAGAGCCATCTATGAAAAGCCTGTTTTGTATGCAAATATTTTACCAACTCCGTTGCACACTACTCAGTCTTTGGCTGGTTATGGAAATGAAAGATGTACAATCATTGCACATATAATAAACACAATCGCTTCGGAGGCCATGAGAGTTGTTAATCTATAAACCTTATCCTGGTACCTTCGTGTTTATGCCTATACCTTAATATTACTTCGTTAAGTACAAAAAAGTTGCTTCCAGATTATCTCCATTTTGTACCTGAACGAGATCGTGTAAGACATCGTCATCTTGAAGTAGTTTTTGGAATTCTGTCAAACTTGACTATCGAAATTCAATTCGAGTTTGAAAAGGTCTTTTATAAATGCCATGAATATCCTACGGATGTGAATCGTGGGTTTGACAATCCAGCTGCAGTTATCAGTGCTCATCTTTTGATTCCATATAGTTGCGTTACCTTATCACAAGAATCAAGTTCTTTTGAACACAACATTAATATGAATCCGCCTAAAAGGTATGCTGTAAGAATACACAGTGAAACCCTGGTGGTAATGATAGCAAGTCCTGACCTCAGTATGCCTTACAATGTTATTTATCTTACTTTCACTGTCTTAGCTTTAGCATTTGGACCTTTTTACAGCTATACCACTAAAACAATCGCAAAGCATCTGGTGAAAGAGACCAGAGCTAAGAGGTTTCTGAACCTCTCTTCTTGATTAGCTGAAATAGCAGAAAGGCACGATAGGGAAAAAAGAAAACAATAAAAATATTGAATACATGTTTTGACTAAGAAAACATTTAAAATAAAAAGTTTATTTTTGAAAAACAGCGAATAGAAATTTCGTATTGGATTGAAAACAGAAAAATATATTTAATACCGTTAAAGAGAAAATTTATGTTGCCACTGCTACCATATCCGTGGTTATCTTTTGCCGTCAATTCTTACGTGAAACCCTTTGATATGTTCACAGTTACAGCATGTGGTTGATTTTTACTGACTTTGCGATTTTTGAAAAGATACTAAAAGCTAGTAATTTTTTGTGTTCTTCAGAATATAATTCTCACTAAAACAAAGCACAGACTCATTGAGATAACTTTTCTCAGTCTATATCTTTTTCACAAGGTTTGGTTACTTCCCTTAGCAGGATTAAGGGGCTATGATTACTATGAAAAACAATAGGAGTGTTTGCTCTACTATAAATTTTATCTACTATTTATTCTACTATTTTCTTGATTTTTATCTACTATTTTATCTGCTATATATTTTTGGCCTTCTGGGTTGCCTCAGTCTTACCAATGAGTCTATAAGCTCTGATGTATATGTCCGATAATGCGTTGTTACCAGGATTAATTGAATGTAAGTACGACAGTGAATTTGTCTCAATAGGGTTCCTGGCAGGCATTACAGAAGAAGTAAGATAAGATTTATTAATGAAAAACGGCATTACATAAACCCAAATGGGCCGAATTTGCACTTTAGCGTTAATAAACAATAAAAGAACCAAAAACAAACAAACAAACAACAACAAAAAATTATAAAAGGTCATTATCAAATACGTAAAATGTTACAGACAATAACAAATTAAACTCATAAAAAAACCATAATAAAGAAAACCAAAATTTTGAAACTTAGTAGACAATCTGTGTTAGAAAAAGGACTTGCTTCAATAATCAAATATCTTTGAAAAGACTTCAATATGAAAAGACATATCAGTATGAAAAACTTACCAAAAGGTAGATTAAAAAAACTACAAGTTTCTTAATAATTCGTTGGAAGAA
The DNA here is from genome assembly GCA_027921565.1 of Artemia sinica. Classification (NCBI taxonomy): domain Eukaryota; kingdom Metazoa; phylum Arthropoda; class Branchiopoda; order Anostraca; family Artemiidae; genus Artemia; species Artemia sinica. The sequence continues at coordinate 46,491,588 of CM051272.1, read as the reverse complement.
AAAAAAACCTTTTTTCCCACCGCCTAAACAATTACCAAATCTACAGCCTGGATCATCACGTAAGACTAGGCCAATATGGGCAGTTAAGGCAAAGGGTATAGGAAAATTGTTTTAGGCAATGAAAATTCAAAATGAAAAAGAAAGAAAAATTGGGTTAGAAGATAAGCTACAACGAGAATCAAAACGTGTCAAAATTGAAAATGATAGTGATGAGAATTAAAATGATGATTCTTTGGAGTAACCTGATCAGTAAGCGTGATAAAACCAAGAGAACAGCCATAAATAGATATATTCACAGCCGATGAAAATAAACAGCATGGACTATCAAATGAGACTAGACCCCAAAATGAAAAATTTACAACTGTAATATTTGATAATTCGTTGGAAGAAAAAGAAGTTTTGTCCCACGAACTGGCCAAATAAAGGATTCACATACTGAATCTTCATTTAAAACTAGACCAATACGGGCAGCTATAGCAATGGGCATTGGCAAATTGTCTGAATTACTGAAAAAATTCGAAACGAAGAAGAAAGAAAAATGGGGTTAGAAGATACACGACAGTGGATTTAAATCCTACACAAATTGAAAATAATAGTTATAATAATTGGGTTTGTGATACTGACATGGATAAGGTCATCAATATTTATTATGCGTTTGTTTAAAAAAAATTAAGTTTTGGCAATATGTGTTTCATAATGAAAAAAGACAAGCCCTGGCAAAAGTCGAAGTTCAACATTTTATAAAAGGTCCCAGTGATGAAATAGTTATAGATAGCTACATTAGAGTTTATAAAGACTTAAGCCAAGAAAATGATACTGCTTCATCCTCTGTAAAAAATAACAAAGGTTCGGCGTCATGTTTTTCAGAATGACAAAAGACAAACCAGTGCAAAAGTTAAAGCCCGAATAACAAAAAAAAATTAATTTTACAAAGGCGCCAAGTCTAATTTAAGGTCATTAAGAACGTTTAAGGTGTTAACTGATGATAATGAAGCACATATAAATGTGATTAGAAAACTAGTGAAAGTGAGAATCGTCACAGCTAAAGAAACAAGAATGGAAAAAATCAACGACAATCACACTGAATTGTAAACGAAATTCTGAATGGTGATATGTGGCTGGAAACTTGAAAGGACGTATCTGTTGTCTATAACGCCTTAAGGTTCCATTTCAAGAATTGTCTCATAATTTTATTTCGATGAAAAAAATGTCCAGGTGGCATTCCTCCAGTGTAATTTCTAAAATAGCCATAAAATTCATTCATAATATCAATAAAAATCTTACTAGCAAAAATAATGCTGAAGTGATATTCATGCACTGTAGTTCCTAAAACTTATCCAGAATATCCAGAATATCCATATCCAGAACTATGCAGAATATCCATATTCAGACCTATCCAGAATATCCATAAGAATCTCATTGGTAGAAATGATGTCCAAGTTGCATTCTCCACTGTAATCCTTGAAATAGCCCTAAAATTCATCCATAATATCAATAAAAAATTTATTAGCAGAAATATTGTCAAAGTGATATTCATGCACTGTTGTCCCTATTATCTATCCAGAATATCTGAAGACATCTCACTGGTGGAAATGATGTCCAAGTGTCATTCCTGTACTGTGATCCCTATAATAATCTCAAAATTCATCCATACAATCTATAAAAATCTCATTGATGGAAAGAATGTTTAATTGACATTTTTATGCTTGATCCATTCTTTGGCTTTATAGAGCTACATAAGAAACTTTATAAAAGAGATATGAATTTAATACCCAAAAACTTAATACTTAAGTTGTTAACTTAAATAACTTAATACCCAAATCAATTCTTAAGATTCGCTATTTTGACAATGTGCATGCACATATCGTCTTTTTATTTAGTTCAAATTTCCCGTTAATACTGTAAATGGAGTAGTGTGGTATTAGTAATGGTGATAGTTGTAGTAGTATTTGTAACATGCGAATATTGCCTTTTGGATCATCTCTCTTATTATTTCCTTAATTTTCCAAATTAATACACTCAGTAATTCTTGTGTTTCACTCTTTTGACAATCCGTATACATATACCGTGTTTTGATTTAGTTCAACACTCCCCTCAACATTCTCTGAAAGTTTCACCTAAATATCCTTCGTTTTCTTGGAAAAAAAGTTGAAACATGCATACCTTTCTCAATAATATATACTAGGTGTAAACAATGAGCGAACTACCTAACTTACAGCCCTTGTCCTGAAGACTGTGGGGAGGTTGACATCCCCAAAGACCAAGTTAGGATTTTTAGACTATTGGTAACAAAATGGCTATCTCATAATTTCAATTTAATGCTTCTTAGGAAAAGATGATGTCAGGGAGGGGGGCTATTTACTTTCCATTATGTTATCTGTTATCCACTAGGTTAGCTCTATCGGATGCGTTTGCGGAAAATACGGCGTTGGTGGGGGGGGGGGGGGGAGTTGAATATGCCCCCAGTCCCTTTCACTCTTAAAAAAGGAACTAGAACATTGGGTTTTCACCTTTCTAAGAGACATTTTCCTCTTAGAAAGAGGCGAAGAAATTCAACACCCAATTCTCCCTGGATGTCTAGAGGTCTGCAAAATGCTACACATGAAGTATAATACTTTTGAAGTATAAACAATATAGAATTTGCTTACTTTTTCAGTGCGTGAAGCCAAAAAGATGTATTTTTGCGTAACACTGTGGGTGTATGTGGTTTGATGGTTGGTGTCTTTGGCTCAGTGGGTGGTTGAGTGTGGTTAGATGCGTAGGTGTTTGTGGATAGTTTTGGGTAGGATTGGGATGATTGAGTTAGGATGTTGGGCTGACAAGGTTTTTTTAGGCAAGTTTAAGTTAGGATAGGATAGGCTAAGTTGTTAGGTTAGGCTATGCTAAGATAGTCTAAGTTAAGTTAGGTTAGGATGAGGTTTGCGGGTGGGTATATTAGGCTAGGCTAAGTGAATAGGTGTTGCTGGGTCGTTTGACTTAGGTTGCTGGGTTTTCTGTGAGTGGGTAGGTTAAATTAGGTTAAGTTAGGTCGGGATGTGTGGCTGGTTGGGGTTTGTGGCTGTATGGGTGTTTGAGATTTGGTGGGTGGTTGTTTGTGGCTGGGTGGATGATTACATCTGATTGGGTCGTTTGGTATAGGTGGTTGGGTTTTCGGTGGATAATTTTTTTTTTGTTGGAGGTAGCAGGTTTTTTGTGGTTCTTTCCTTGTCCAACAGAAAATAATTAATAGGCTTTTAATAGAGAAATATCTTTAAAAACATCAAAAGAATTTTTTATTTCATTAGAGGTCATTGTAGTCATGAAATACTAGTTATGGAAGTTACATTCAATGATCCATGCATGCCAGCCAAGGAGGCAATGGCAAAAGTAGCTGAACTCATTTTTGAGAAATTGACATTATTTATAGTGATTATAGTAAAGGTGAATAAAATCCAAGAGACAGATTGCTCTCGTCATGTTTTAAAGGCAGCAAAACTGCTATTATATTTGTTTGAGAAGAAAAGCAATATGGTAGTAAAAATCAGCTTAGAATCTTATTATGGCAATATAAAAGCGGGGTTTAGATACAAGTTGAGAAACTATGGTTTTGCAAATGGGGTATTCTTGTAAAAGAATTTTAACCAAGATTTACCATTTTTGAGGAAAAATGTATTAAAAAAAGCTGTCAGATGATAAAAAAAACGTCTATCTTTTACCCTTCTGTGAACTCATCCACAACCTTGGATAGAAATATACATTTTCACAACAACAGAATTCTAAGGCAACTGAAAGAAATGAATATGTTTCTTAAATCGTAACGCTCCTATCCGTGTTTCTTCAGGTGATAATTCCAACCAAATGTCTTAAGTGCTATACAATATAGGTGATCCGTCCGATAAACTAGAGCAGAGGCGCCACAACCTCTTGTCATAAAACTCAATTCTGTTTTGAAAACACCATAAAATCAAAATCTGTCACTGTCGTCACATGGTTCCTCGAAGGTATTGGTAAAATTTCGAAAGTGATGAGCAAGTAGCGGATAAAATACCACATTACAATATTGAGGACAAAGCCCAAAACAAGGTAAAGGTACTTCAAAAGAACTAGGGAAGAAAATTGCAACCCGTAAAGAATGATAAAACAGTAAAAATAAGGAAAATGGGGGATAAAATTGAAAAAAGTTTAGATATGGTAAAATATGAGAAAGCTAAAGAGATAAACCAGGAAGGTGAGAACGATTAAATCAAACAAAAAACTAAGTTTGAAAAAAACAAAAAGGAGCTTTACGGCTAATAATAATTAATGCAGATGAAGAAATTAATAAAGCTAAGGCCGTCATGGAAGTTGAATTACATGTCATAATGTAGCTTCAAAAACATCAGAAGAATTTTTTTTTAATTTCGTTAAAACCCTTTGTTAGGGTTTCATCCATGCATGTCATTCGATGAGGCAATGGCAGAAGTCACCTAGGATAAAGTGGTATTACAAAAGATGATTAAAATAATTGCGATTACAATCCGAGACACATGTCGCAATCGCCATGTTTTAAAGGCAACAAAACTGCCATAGTATTTATTTGAGGACGGGAGTAGTGAAACTCTGCTTAGATTTTTATTATGAGGACCGAATCAAAAGAAACTATGTAGATCCAGCTTGTTTAAACTGTATTTTCAATATCTCAGGAAAGTAATGGGTATTAAGTTGAAACTTTCAGAGAATATTGAATTTGATCAAAAGGAACTGGGCACATCCTGGCTTTCAAGAGTTAGTATCTCAATAGCGTCAAAATCGTAATCAATTACAACGTTTCTTCTCCAAATAAAAACAATGTTTGCTTAAAGGAAGCACAACTTGGTTCTCCGTTACTTGTCTTAAACCGTAACATATTATTAAGATATGTCATGTGACAGTTATTTTGAAATTCCTGGAAATTTCCTTACAACATAAGAGAATTTATCCAAACTAATCCACTTACAGGGATGGGCCATCCTTGTGTGAATTTAATTCTTGATTAGGTGAAACTGCTTTTTGTTGTTTTTTTTCAGCTTGATGAAATTACAGGTCATTATGCTTAAACTAAACGTCACTGACCAAATTGATTGACAAATTAAGTCATTATTTTTTCTTGAAACGGGTTTTTCTATCAAACCGGTTTTCAATGCAAACAGTGAAAAAGAACAAAATAATTTGATTCCTTGGGGCTACAAGTTCTGGTTTCCACAGTTTTGATTAGTAGGATAATGAAAAAAATACACTGAAAATTGTTTATTATTTGTCGGTCAGTTCTCTATTCAGAAGAAGGATAGAGTGATTTTGACAGTCCAGCAAAATATGAAAATTATACATTTTATATATGGCGTCTGTTTACTCCTAACATCATCAGAATGTTGAAGAAAGAAAGATTTCATTGGAGCAAGTTCATTAGCAGAAAAAGTTGAGCAGCTTATGGACCTTACTGTACGAAAACCAATTATCAAGCTGAATGGTGCAAAATTTAAAGAATATGTCCGATGTAGTTCCAGAAATTAATCAATGATTGTAATATTCACTGCCTTGTCCCCTCAAAGACAGTGTGATATTTGCAAGCAAATTTATGATGAATATACAATTGTTGCAAACTCTTACAGGTAATCAATGCCTAGCTCCAACAAACTTTTTTTGCATGGTTGATTTTGATGATGCACAAGATATTTTTCAATTGATGCGACTCAATACAGCCCCAGTTGTAATGCATTTCCCACCTAAGGGTAAACCAAAGAAGTCAGATACAATGGACATTCAGCGAGTTGACTTCGGAGCAGATGTTATGACGAAATGGATTAGAGAGCAGAAACAAGTTCAAATCCGTGTTTTACGGCCACCAAATTACTTGGGAACCATAGCTCGCTTGACATTGTTTGGCTTTGTTGCTGCTCTTCTTTATTTAAGACGAAAAACCTGGAATTTATATATAACAAGAATATGTGGACTGTCGTTTCTGTGGTAGTTGTCTTGGTGATGATTTTTGGACAAATGTGGAACCATATCCGTGGGTCACCTTTCTTGCACAGGAATCAAAATGGAGGAATTGCTTACGTCCATCATTCTTCTTAGGGCCAGTTTGTTTTCGAAACGTACATTATATTTGCAATTTATACCGGAATCACTTTCAGCTTAGTAGCGATGACCGAAGCAGCAAGTGGTGACAAAGATGATGGAAAAAAGAAGCGAATATATGCCGTTGTTGGTCTAGTCATGTTCGCTGTTTTCTTTTCCTGGTTGCTCTCGATATGCAAGTCCAAAGCTGGAGGATATCCTTACAGTTTCCTGTTTAAATGATCATATTGGAAGATAGTTGCAAGTTCAATGTGTGGGTAAAATGGTATTTGGGTGCTTTTTGTTGTGTTTTTTTTTTATTTCCAGAGTTATTTTCAGTATCATTTGTACATTTGAGGTGATAACATGTCCAATAAGACAGTCATGCATACTCCTGCCATTTACCAGTGCCCCAGCCATTTAAAAATTTGCCTCTCAAATACTTGGACTATCTGTCTTGGCTTTTCTCTGTCTACAATTAGCCATTTCTTGATGCAACCTATGCAACCTACTGCAAAATACTAGATAACTTTGCCCAAAGTTAAATACTTGATGCCCAAAGTTATATACATCCGCACCCATTTCCCAATGTAGACATTGTAGTAGATGGTTGGGTTTCTCATTCAAATATAAGCTGCCGTGTGGAAGCAGGAGCCAAGGGGGAAGACAAGACGATTGCTCAGAGTGAAGGGGCTTTTTATATTATTGAAGTTTTTTCCTGTATAAACTAGTTTTTAGACATTATCACTCTGTTGTTAGATTGTAAAAAGTGTGTTCTAAGTTTCTTGTATAAGAAAGTAGTAAGTGTAGTTGTTTTTTTTTTCTTTCTAAGATATATAAAGGCTAGACTAGGTTTCCTGGTAATTTTTATAGGTAGGGATCTAAAGGCACCCTCCTGCACCTCGCATGACTGAAGAATTGTTCAGGAAGGGATATTGCTCTGGCACTCCGACTCATGACTTGTAGTCAGGCACTCAGACTAAAATGACGATGACTAGTGTGCATATACTAGCTAAGGGTTTTATTGACAACAGAGAGTCAAAAAATTCCTAGGACAGCTAGAATACTTTTAAGCAGATAAAAAAGTCTCTCAAACTGATATTTGTCATCGTCAGGGACTCGGACAGGCTGTCAGACCTTCGTTTCTTCGGTTGGCCGCGAGGTCGCTTCCAACCGGCTTTGACAGGGTCGAAGTCATGGATCGTTTTTGCTGGTATATGCGGAGGCATTTGAAGTAGGTGTCCGAACCATCGTGTTGTTCACTCGGCTGCTTGGGTCGAAAACCGAGACTGCTTGGTGAGCTGCAGCAGCTTCTCATTGCTGACTAAGTCGAACCATCGTAGACCTTCGATCCTCCTCAGGCTCTTCGACTGAAAGACATCAATTGCCTTGAGGGTTGCGACGAGGGCGTTTTAAATCTGCAGCTTCGTTGTGCAACTGATGTTTGTTTTTTGCCAGAGGTGACGGTTCAGTCTGCCTATGGCAGAAGACGCTTTGGATATTCTCGCTTGTAGTATAAAAGGAAGCAAGCCATCTGAAGAAATTATGGAGCCCAGGTAGGTGAACCTTTGGACAACTTCGATGCTAGTGGTGATATCCAGGCTAACTGAAGGATTGGCAGCAAGGGAGGATGGTTCTATGGCCATAATTTTTATTTTAGTCCAGTTTATCTGCAGTCCTACTTTTGCAGCCTCTTCTCGTAAGATTCGAAGCGCTTCCAGCAACTGCTCTATGGAGTCCGCCAGAATGACCAAGTCATCGGCCAAATCAGCATCTGTAATGACACGATCTCCAAACTTGAGTCCAAAGCTGAGACGTGAAGTAGTCCTTGTTATAACGTAGTCTATGATGACGTTGAAGAGCTCTGGGGCCACTGCACATCCTTGGCGCACTCCTGTCGTTATTTGGAAGAACGGGCTGCGCCGGCCTTTCACTTGAACACAGCTCTCCGTCCCATGGTGTAGAGCTCTGAAGAGTCTTCAGTATTTCTCAGGGAGGCCTGTTGATTCTAGAATCCGCCAAAGAGCTTCTCGGTTCACTGAGTCGAGCGCAGCACGGAAGTCGACAAATGTAAAAAAAACTTTTTGTCCGAAATCCGTGGCTTTTTCTATGATTTGTCGGATCTTAAAAATCTGCTCGATGGTTGAACGGTCCGACATGAAACCAGATTGCTCTGGTCGCCGGATTTTACGAATGAAATTTCGACATCAATCTAGCAGGACCATTGAGAAAAGTTTTCCCAGGACAGACAGTAGGGTTATTCCACGGTAGTTCAAGCAGTCGTTTTTAGAGCCATAAAGGGATGATGACACCCTTCTTCCAATCTTCGGGAATTATCTTGGTTTGCCAGATTGTAGAGAACCGGGTGTGGAGAAACAGGAGTATAACAGGACCTGCATATTTTAGCAGCTCCAAACTCAGGCCACAGAAACCGGCAGCTTTATTGTTCTTCAGCCTTTTTACTGCATTTCAAATTTCTGAGGGGCTGAAAGGCTCGTCTGGAGGAGCATCTGCTTCGTGTCTTGGACTGCCAGGTTGGCTGGGACTATCAGTAGGAGGCATAGACGGGCTAGTGTTGTTCAGGAGTGAGCAAAAGTGGTCCTTCCACCGATTGAGACAAGAACCCTCATCAGAGAGAAGCGTCCCATCCCTGGATATGAGGGGTCCCAATGCTGGTGTTTTATTTTCTCTGAGATCACGGAAGTGCTCGAACAGGCTACCCATGTCTTTCTTTTTTGCTGCTAGTTCGATTTCATCGACTTTCCTTGCGACAAACTGAGTTCGGTCTCGGTGAATAAGTCTTTTCCGCACTCCAGTCTTCGATAGGTGACCATGTCCCCAAGAAGTCTTGCCCTCCGCCTTTGCTCTATAACCTGCAGTGTTTCGTCAGTTAGCCACGATTTCTTTGAGAAACTTCGCTTGCCAAGCACCAGCTGTGCTGCTTCGCTGGTCTGCGATTTAATATACTTCCAGGCGTCTTCGTTGCTGTTGAGTGTGCCAAGGAGCTAAAAGCGATTTGATATCTCAACACTATACTTCTGGCGAGTATCTGGCTTTTTTAGTTTCCCAATATCCGCTGCTACTGGTTTTCTTTCCGATCGCTGTGCATGGAGGCAAAGCTGGACATCAGCAAACACAAACCTGTGATCTGCATTTCCGAGCTATGCTGATCTGTAAGTTCTGCAGTTCTTCAGCGATTATCTCCAGTGTTTAGAAATAATGACGTAGTCAATCATCTTCTTTGTACGACCGTCGTTACTATACCACGTGTACTGGTGGATAGTCTTACGTTAAAGTAGGTGTTTACGATCACAAGTTCAGGGGATCGGCGCAGTTCGAGTAGGCGAAGGCCGTTATCGTTCATTGGATCGGGGGATACAGGTCCATTTGTGCCAGTCCAAACACCAATATCATCTCGCACTGTAGCATTGAAGTCACCGAGAAGAACAGTGACATCGTGGGGGGACACTGTTGACAGACATCTGGACAGAGCAGAGTAGAACTCTTCCTTGGTTACATCGTCGGAATCGTTGGTCGGTGCATAGCATACGAAAATTGTCATCTTGCCTTGCTTGTGCCCAAGGCAGGCCTTCATTATTCTGTCCGATACTGCTTCGTGCAAGAGTAAGCCCTTTCTTGCAAAACCGTTTAGCGCGAGGGCAACACCATTTCTTCTCATGCTCCCTCCAGAAAAGACTAACGAGTGATTATCGCCTATACGCTCTTCTCCACTTCCAGTAAGACGGGTTTCTGTGAGAACTGCAATCGCCACATTATTCATACGAAGTTCTTGAGAAATTAGGTTCTTTGATGCAGGTGCATTCAGGGTCAAAACATTCCAGGTGGCTATTCGAAGCCCCCTTTGGTCTAGAAGGTTTAGTCTGTCAGTCTTTCTGACGTCGTTAGCATGTCCGTTGACGCGCAATGGTCGAGATCTTAAAAGGGGGTCCGGATCCGAGGCTATGTAGTCCCTTTGCGTAGCACTTCATTTTCAGGTGGAGGGTCGCTAGCCCAACCGACCCTAGGCCTGGAATATGATTAGAGCTAGGTTAAACCTAGCTACTGAGATTCCCGGGGTGGGCTCCACCCGCCACATGAGGTTGCAGCCACCCTGATCGGAGCGTTTAGTTAGGGGATGACCCCATATCCAGATGCACGTGGTCAGCAGACAAGGTCGCATCATTCCGGACGAACTCCATCTGCCTCCTTATGGCAAAATGGATTGGAGAGCAGACTGAAGTTCAAATCCGTGTTTTACGGCCACCAAATTACTCGGGAACCATAGCTCTCTTGAACTTGTTTGGCTTTGTTGCTGCTCTTCTTTATTTAAGACGAAATAACCTCGAATTTCTATATAACAAGAATATGTGGGCTTTCGTTTCTGTGGTTTTGTCTTGGTGATGATTTCTGGACAAATGTGGAGCCATATCCGTGGGTCGCCTTTTTTGCACAGGAGTCAAAATGAAGGAATTGCTTACGTCTATCATTCTTCTCAGGGCCAGTTTGTTTTCAAAACGTACAACATATTTGCAATTTATACTGCAATCAGTTTCCGCTTAGTAACCATGACCGAAGCAGCAAGTGGTGACAAAGATGATGGGAAAATAAAGTGAATACCGTTTTTGGTCTAGTAATATTCGTTGTTTTCTTTTCCTAGTTGCTCTCGATATTCAGGTCCGAAGCTGGAGAATATCCTTACAGTTTCCTGTTGAAATAATCATATTGGAAGATAATTAAAGGTTCAATGTGTGAGTAAAATGGTATTTGTGTGATTTTCGTTATGTTTTTTTTTATTTCCAGAGTTAATTTAAGTATCATTTGTACATTCGAGGTGATAACAAGTCGTTAAATTATTTATTGGATAATTAGTTCTACCTGCTGAACCAGTTTTTTTCGTATTGACTCATGACCTAAGCTTGTTTTTGGACTGCTCTAATTGAATCCCTCTAAAATCCCCGATTGTTTATTGGAGAAATTATTACGTTTAAGCTATAGGATTGAAAACAAAAGCTTATATAGGACTGTCGTATATGGATTGTGAACTGTGTTTCTGCTATTATAATAATGAGTAACGACAGTCTTATGTGGAATCCTATTCTGAATTTAATTTGTCGGGCCATTAAAGCCGGGAATTACTCTGACGATATAGCCCAAAAAGCAGTGGAATTTTTTTCAGAGGATTCGATTGTTAATGCTAAGAAATTGTTGTGACCTCTGACAGGAATTTCTACTCGTCTTACTGTGCGAACAAAAATTATAGACAATATTTTGGATATTATAAAAGTATTTCATGCGTGTGAAGATAAAAAGACTTGTTTGTCACGTTTTGTAATTATGATCTCTAGAGAAGGGTATAATATTTTGAACAAACATAATAATTGCTAGTTTTATAATGATTAAGGGCTCATGTTGTAACCGCAATTATGCTACATAGATGACCTGACTTAATATTTCATGACAAGTAGTCTACCACTGAAAACATTATTATTTTATTGATTTTCATCACCTAAAGTATTGTTCATACTGTTACATAGCGAATCTTGTTTTTTCATAGTCTCCAGCTTTTATTACCAAAACAAGAATAAATTATTTGAATTGACTTTGTTATTCCAATTATATATACCTACCGTCTCTAATTGAATTCTAAATATTTGTTATATAATTTGTAGTTAGTTACTTAAAATTCATTAGATTCACAGATCTCATAAATTTATTGGTTGTATAATACAAATTTTAATTTGGCAAAACCTAGTCACGCAACAATTTATAACATAATTATAGTGAAATAAAAATATTATGAACGTAGTTAAGGGTCTTTTAGTGTAAGTGAAAAATAAGGAAAAAAGCAGAACAAAATACAGTGGCAAAGCAAATGAAAAGTCAAAAGCTTATTGTTATCAGTTTAACTGCTATTTGCCGTGTTTCAGCAGCCTTTTATCTCTGTTAGTCGGTGTTAATTTAAGAATAGAAATAAATGAATTAAAAAATTGTCTTAAGATTAAAAACTAAACTCATTCTAAATAGCGATTGCAAAAAGTATATCTTAAGATCCTTGAAACATTCAAAGAGTTTAGTTGTCCGGGACGTTAATTTCAAAAAGATTGAACTAGAATACACATGACTAGCTTTAAAATAGTAAGTATTATACCATAACACCTTCTGATCGTTAAAATCTTATTATTTGAAATAAAACTTTCCATTGGGCTTTCAATTTGAAACTGGTATTTGTCAAATTTGGCACGAAAATGTCAAGAAATAATTAATTCTGGTTTTAATTTTCTTCATTCAGACGGTTGGGATGGAAACTTTGTCCCGAAACTTAAGCTTGAAGAAACAGTTTTGAAATGTCTTAGAACCAAACACCCCTGATCTCTTCGAATCCAATTGGTGGTATCTCGCCAAGAGAAGTTGGTTCGATCACTGGCTGAGGCAAGCTTAAATCGGTACACGCTCCATTTAATGGCCAGAAATGACATTGAAGCATTGTTTAGTAAAATAAAAAAGTAAAATCCTAGTCAGTTGATGATTTCATATAGTACGTCAATCTTTGTGACCTTGTTCTTATAATTACAGTTCAACCAATGTTTGGCGCACAAAATTTTATGTAGGACATGATGCAAAAAATAAATGCCTCCGCAGCAACTTTCCTAATGCAGATATTGAACATAGATTGTTGAGTTTCTCATGCACGTATAAGATGCTGTGTAAAAGTTGAAACCAAAGAAATTGTGGCTGGCACAGCGATAACGGGTGCCAAAACAAACCAAAAGCTATCAAATGCCTGCGTGATAAATTGAACAAAGCCATATGGCTAGAAGCACAGCACAAGTTACCTAAAGACCTGTATTTGTAACCTTTTAAAAATTGAATGGGAAATATAAGATATGCTTATTCTCAGACTGTACATTGTGAATAAACTGTACTTATGTGACTAATTATAGAGCAATTAAAATATTGAACTTTTTACAGATGTTTCGCAATTTCTAATAACAATGACGAAACTGGGGGAAGTCCAAACTAATCTAATGGGAATTCATGTCTTGTTCAATAAAATGATATCTCACATTTAAAGAAAGAATCGGTATTCAGTTTTTGCAGTTTCAGTGCTTCATTGAAGAACAGGCACTCAAAATAAACCTTTTTGCTGACAAACAATATTCAGGGCTAGCTTTATCAATTAATCAGCTCTCTATCGTGTAGCAGTGAATTTTTATCTCTGTTAGTCAGTCTGAAATTGTGAATCAATTAAACAATTGAAAAACAAAATTTTCGTCATACGACTAAAAACCAAACTCATTCTAACTAGCAATTGCAAAAATATTTTCCTTAGATCTTTGAAATATTTGAAGACTTTATTAGCCTGACACATTAATTTCAAAATCTTAAATTAGAATAAAGATGACTGAATAAAAAGTATAAAATAGTAAGCATTATACCAGAGCATCATTTGATCGTTATGATCTTTTAAGTTGAAGTGAAACATTCCATTGGGCCTTAAATTTTAAGCTCAGACTTTTCAAGTTTGGCACAAGAATTTCGAGATAATTAATACTGGTGCTGATTTTCTTCCTTTGGATATAATGGATGGACACTTCGTTTTGAATCTAACGTTTGGACATCCTGTTGTGAAAAGTCTTTGAATCAAACTACCCGACGCCATATTTGAAGCCCGTATGATTGTGTCTCATCCAAAAAAGTGGATTCAACATATGGCTGACTTAGGTGTATATCTGCACATTCCATTCGAAGGCCAGCAACGACATTGAATTGCTGGTTAGTAAAATTCAAGAGGCTGGTATGAAGGTGGGGATTGGTGTAAAACCAAATACGCCAGTTGATGATATCACACGGTATGATGATCTTTGTCACCTTGTTCTTATAATGAAAGTAGAGACAGGATTTGACGGACATAAAATTATGCAGAACATGATGCCCAAAGTTAAATAAATTCACACCCATTTTCCCAATGTAGAAATTGTAGTTGATGGTGGAGTTTCTTATGCAAATATTAGCTGCCAAGAAGAAGCAGGAGCCAAGGGGGAAGAAAAGACGATTGCTCAGAGTGAAGGGGCTTTTTTCCTGCATAAACCAACTTGTAGAAATTATCTGTTATTAGATTGTAAAAAGTGTTTTCTAAGTTTCTTGTATAAGAAGTAGTAAGTGTAGTTGTTTTTTTTTTCTTTCTAAGATATACTTTTCTTTAAAAAAGTAGATTTCTTTCAAAAAGTAGATTTCTTTCAAAAAGTAGATTTACTTTTCTTTCAAAAAGTAGGCTAGTTTTATCAGTTCAATTGCTATTTGCCGTGTTTCAGCAGCCTTTTATATCATTTAGTCGGTGTTAATTTAAGAATAGAATTTAAAGAATAAAAAAATGTCTTAACATTTAACAACTAGACTCATTCTAAATAGTGATTGCAAAAAAAAATTCTCAAGATCCTTGAAATTTTCAAAAAGTTTATTTGTCCGTCACGTTAACTTCAAAAAGATTGAATTAGAATAAGCATGACTTACTTTAAAATAGTAAGAATTATACCAGAATACCATCTGATCGTTAAAATCTTACAAGTTGAAATAGGACTTTCCATTGGAATTTCAAACTGGTATTTGTCAAATTTGGCACAAGAATGTAAAGAGATAATTAATTCTGGTTTTTATTTTCTTCATTTAGACGTTAGAGATGTAAACTTTGTCCCCAAACTTACGTTTGAGCAAACAGTCTCAAAATATCTTAGAACCAAACACCCGTGATGTCTTCGAATCCAATTGGTGGTATCTTATCCAGAGAAGTGGGTTCAATCAATGGCTGAGGCAGGCGTAAATCGGTACAAGTTTCATTTTGAGGCCAGAAATGACATTGAAGCATTGTTTAGTAAAATGAAAAAGTAAAATCTAAGTCAGTCGAAGATTTCATATAGTACATCAGTCTTTGTGACCTTGAACATAGATGGTTGAGTTTCTCATGCACATGTCAGCTTCTGTGTAAAAGTTGAAACCAACGAAATTAAAGCTGGCACAATAGTAACGGGTGCCAAAAACAAACCAGACGCCATCAAAGGTCTGCGATATAAACGGAACAAAGCTATATGGCTAGAACAAAGACCAAGTTTCCTTTAGACCTATATTTTTAACTTTTTTAAAACTGTAATGGGAAACATAGCAAATGCTTATTCTCAGACTGTATCTTAGAACCATCTTAGAAATATCTTAGAACCAAACACCAGTGACGTTTTTGAATCCAATTGGTGGTATCTCATCCAAAGAAGTGGGTTCAATCAATGGCTGAGGCAGGCCTAATTCGGTACAAGTACCATTTAGAGGCCAGAAATGACTTTGAAGCATTGTTTAGTAAAATCAAAAAGTAAAATCCCATTCAGTCAATGATTTCAGATAGTAGATCAATCTTTGTGACCTCATTCTTATAGTTATAGTTGAGCCAATGTTTAGCGGACAGAATTTTATGTAGAATATAATACAAAAAATAAAAAACCTCCGCAGTCACTTTCCCAGTGTAGATATTGAACATAGATGGTTGAGTTTCTCATGTCACCTGGTAACGAGAACTCACCAGGCAAAGCAAAAATCTACAGAAGGAGAAGTATATCAATAAAACATGAAGGTTCTGCAACTAAACACACGACGAATGGTAAAAACTACCTAAATTGTAATACCATAAATTGTAAATCACCCAGAACATAATTTACACTTGACTGAATAAAATACAAATGAATGTGCATTGTCAGTTTAATATACAAATACTGATACTTAGTAACCAGAATGTTGATATTATTTGATTTATTAAAGTTATAAAAGAAAAAAACATTTATATTTTTTTCAGTAAAGTGCAAATTATAATCTGAAATTGGGAAGGCATATGGGTTTTTAGCACAACTTATGTTAACTTCTGTTCGTTTTGAGTTTTACTCGGTTATTTATTATAATTTCTGTTCGTTTTGTGTTTTATTTATTTATCGATGCTGATTTGCAGTAGTTTCACGCTTCGTAGATTATTTGATTTTATTTTTGGTCATTTTTTGTTTAATGGTGTTCTTTACTTTTCTTTTAAAAATTATATTGTGGAAAAAGTATTTTTTTAATTAATCTTTGAAAAGACCGCAGTATGAAAAGACATTAAATTGCTTAAGGAGCAAAAATCTGGCAATTGCAAAAATATCTGTATATATTTTAACTAGGGATTACAACAATTCAAAAACCATAATAAAGAAAACCAAAATTTTGAAGCTTAGTAGACAATCTCAAACAAACACAACTTAAAACAATAGGGAAATTTTTTCCCTATTGTTTTTGTGTGTTTGTTTGATATGGAAAAAAGTTGTGCTTGTTTGATATGGAAAGGCAGTGTGGTCTTTGTCAATATTTGAGTAGACAATCTGTGTTAGAAAAAGGAATTGCTTCAATAATCAAATATCTTTGAAAAGACTTTAGTATGAAAAGACATATCAGTATGAAAAACTTACCAAAAGGTAGTTTATAAAACGACAAGTTTCTTAATAATTAGTTGGAAAAAAAGAACTGTTTTTTCCACCGCCTAAACAATTAACAAATCTACATCCTGGACCATCATGTAAGACTAGACCAATATGGGCAGTTAAGGCAAAGGGCATAGGAAAATTGTCTGACGCAATGAAAATTCAAAATGAAGAAGAAAGAAAAATTGGGTTAGAAGATAAGCGACAACGAGAATCAAAACGTGTCAAAATTGAAAAAGACAGCAATGAGAATTAAAATGATGATTCTTGGGAGTCACCTGAACTATAAAGCGTGATAAGACCAAGAGATCAAACCGAAATAATTAAATTCACAGCCGGTGAAAATAAACAACATGGACTATCAAATGAGACTAGACCCAAAAATTAAAAATCTACAACTGTAATATTTGATAATTCGTTGGAAGAAAAAAAAGTTTTTGTCCCACGACCTGGCCAATTAAAGAATCTATAACCTGGATCATCATTTAAAACTAGATCAATAAGGGCAGCTAAAGCAATGGGCATAGGCAATTTGTCTTAATTATTGAAAAAATCCGAAACGAAGAAGAAAGAAAAATGGGGTTAGAAGATACACGACAGCGGATTTGAATCTTACAAAAATTGAAAATAATAGTTATGATAATTGGGTTTGGGATATTGACATGAATAAGGTCATCAGTATTTACAATGCCTTTGTTTAAAAAATTAAGTTTCGGCAACATGTATTTAATAATGAAAAAAGACAAGACCTGGCAAAAGTCGAAGTTCAACATTTTGTAAAAGGTCCAAGCTATGATATAATTATAGATAACGACATTAGAGTTTATAAAGACTTAACCCAAGAAGCTGATACTGCTTTATCCTCTCTAAAAAAAACAAAGGTCCGGCGTCATGTTTTTCAGAATGACAAAAGACAAAGCCAATGCAAAATATAAAGGCCGAATAACAAAAAAATGTAATTTTACAAAGGCGCTATGTCTAATTTAAGGTCATTTGAAACGTTTAAGGGGTTAATTGATGATAATGAAGCACAGCTAAATGTGATTAGAAAACTAGTGAAAGTGATAATCGTCAAGCTAAAGAAACAAGCATGGAAAAAATCAACGACAATCAAACTGAATTGCAAACGAAATTCTGAATGGTGATATCTGGCTGGTAACTGCAAAAGACGTATTTGTTGTCTATAACGCCTTAAGATCCCATTTGAAGAATTGTCTCAAATTTTATTTCGATGGAAATAATGTCCACGTGGCATTCCTCCACTGTAATTTCTAAAATAGCCCTAAAATTCATTCATAATATCAATAAAAATCTTATTAGCAGAAATAATGCCGAAGTGATATTTTTGCAGTATAGTTCCTAAAACCTATCCAGAATATCTGTAAGAATCTATCCAGAAGTTACATATCCAGAAATATCCAGAATATCCATATTCAGACATATCCAGAATATCCATAAGAATCTCAATGGTAGAAATGATGTCCAAGTGGCATTCTCTACTGTAATCCTTGAAATTTCCCTAAAATTCATCCATAATATCAATAAAAAACTTATTTGCAGAAATATTGTCAAAGTGATATTCATGCACTGTTGTCCTTAAAACCTAGCCAGAATATCTGAAGAAATCTCACTGATAGAAATAATATCCAAGTGACATTCCTGTTCAGTGATCCCTATAATAACCCCAAAATTCATCCATACTACCTATAAAAATCTCATTGATGGAAAGAATGTGTAATTTACATTCTTATGCTTGATCTATTCTTTGGCTTTATAAAGTTACATAAGAAACTTTATAAAAGAGAGATGAACTTAATACCCAAATCCATTCTTGAGATACGCTATTTTGACAATATGCATGCACATATCGTCTTTTGATTTAGTTCAAATATCCCGTTAATACTGTAAATGGAGTAGTGTGGTATTAGTAGTGATGGTAGTTGTAGTAGGATTGGTAGCATGCGAATATTGCCTTTTTGATCATCTCTCTTATTATTTCCTTAATTTTCCAAATTAATACACTCAGTCATTCTTGTGTTTCACTCTTTTGACAATCCGTACACACATAACGTGTTTGGATTTAGTTCAACACTCCCCTCAACATTCTCTGAAAGTTTCACCTGAATATCCGTCGTTTTCTTGGAAAAAAAGTTGAAACACGCATATTTTTCTCAATAACATATACTAGGTATAAACAATGAACGAATTACCTAACTTACATCCCTTGTCCTGAAGACTGTGGGGAGGTTGACATCCCCAAAGACATAATTAATGGGCCTTTCGACAATTCTGAACAAAGTAGCTCTCTTAAAATTTCGATTGGATGGGTTGGGGAATGATAGGCTTGGGGGGAGGGGGATGATTGTCCTCTATTTAATTTTGGCTCTTAAAAAGGGCACTAAAACTTCCAATTTCTTATCAAATGAGCTACATCTGATCCAACGTTTATGCGACCACCCGTTCCATAAAAACCTTATATGCCCCAGGCACACCTTACGACCCTTGCTAATGAGCTCTGGAGGATTATGTCCATCCTAAAGAAATTGTTATAGGATTTTTAGACTATTGGTAACAAAATGGCTATCTCATAATTTCAATTGAATGCGTTTTGGACAAAGATGATGTCAGGGAGGGGTGCTTTTTACTTGCAATTGTTTTATCTGTTATCCATTATGTTAACTCTTATCGGATGCGTTTGCGGAAAATAAGACGTTGGTGGGGAGGGGAGGAGAAGGTGTCCCCAGTTCCGACCACTCTTTCTATAAGAAGTTTATATGCCCCCAGAGCATGACTTACAACCCTACCCCGGAGGGCTGTTGGTGGGGGGGGGGGGGTTGTTATCCTCAAAGACATAATTTCCAGACCTTTTAACTACGCTGAACAAAATGGCTGTCTCAAATTTTGATTGGATGTGTTTGGGGAAATGGTGGGTGTGGGACGGGGGTTAATTTGATTTTTTATAAACAAAACTTTTTGTCAAATTTAGCAAATTACTTCTGCTTATCTGATTTCATGGTTACACTGACAAAAATGTAACACTGTTCAAAAAATTTATGATTTTGAATACCCAATAGAATAAAATATTAGAAAATCGCCCTTTCAGATATGAATATGCTTAAGAGTGTCTGTATATTCGCTATAAACAAGTAAACTCTCTATAAGCAAGTAAACTCTCTATTAACTCTGTATAAATAAATAAACTCTCTGTTAACTCTATTATAACTCTCTATAAACAAGCGGGTCCTCTGTTTCTTTAGCTCTATTTTAACTCTCTACTAACAGGCAAACTCTCTGTTTCTTCAACTATCTCTATAAATAAACTCTCTGTTTATTTAACTCTCTGTATACTCTCTATAGGCAAGAAAACTTTGTTTCTTTAACTTTGTTTAGTGATCAGAGATAGATGGTACTTGTTGGTTAGTTAATATTTGTATTTTTGAGGGCCAACAATGATTAGCAACAGTTAAGGAGGCAGAAACAGACCTAGTAACAAAAGGGCTTTGAGACAGATATTAAGCAAAACAAGAAACGAACCAAAATAGATGGAAAATGAAAGAAAAATCAAATTCAAAAGGCTCAGTCAAAATTTTTTAATTTTTATCACTATGGACAATATATATTTTTATTTTAATGTCCTCTGTACTTATGAAAATTATAATTAAATTTATAATACTGATTTAAGACTTTTTTTTATAGAAAACATTTACTTTTCTCGGGAATTTTCAACACATAGTCTTTGTGATCAAGTTCTTGACGTAAAGGTTCGGAAAAGAATGGAGATATATTGCTTATAATTTGAACATTGGTTAACCCATCAGATTCAGAAGTGACTTGATGGGGGGTCGAGGTGAAGGAGGTGGAAGAAGATTCAACCCCCCCCATTTTTGTAAAATGGCACTAGATGTTTTTTTGACCTCACTGATGTCTCAAATGCTCAATTCAGAGACACTCTAAGTTATATTTTCCGTCTCCAGGAAAGACTTTTGCATCTTTAAACTTATTGGTAAATAAATGCTTAGCTTCAGTTGTACATACCGAAAACTGAATAAACTGAAAACTGAAAATCATATAAGTCGTTTATTTTGGCTTTATCCAGTCCCCAGGCGCTCAGTGTAGTTAGACATAGTCTAAATTGTATTTTCCTTCTCCTGAAAAGACTTGATTTTCAAACTTCTCAATAATTGATTTTAGCACTGCTTAGCTTCAGTCGTAGATACCAAAAACCAAATTTTCATTTTAGTATAATAGATTCAAACAGTTGTTTTAATCAGCGGTGACCAACCTGTAGTCAATGGACGACTTGTGGTCCATGAAAAAATTTTGATGATCTGCAAAGAAAAGAGACCATTGCTAAATAATGTTCTTTTTTGTATTTCATGAACATAAAATAGGCAAAAGAAACTTATTATAGAAATTTTTTTTACGTTATGTTTATTATTTTATAGCTTCTATGTAAGGATGCATTTCTATTTTGCCTGCATTTTTACGAACAAAGAAGTTTCATTCTCAATTTTCATTCAAATCTCCGGTATTAGTTTAGTACCCGTAGGAACTTTACCTTCCTGATTCTCTGGATTGTTCTTTTTTTCTAGATTCAGAAAAATTAGCCAATAGAACCATGATGATTGAAAAAAGGCAAGTCAATATTTCGCACTTCTTCTACAAAAGTAAAGGTAAAATAAGTGATCAAAATAGCAATAATAGTGAGCTGATAAGTGAGTTAGACTTACCAGAGCATCAAGAAAAAACAGCAACAGAAGACTTAAAAAATAAAGCTATAGAAAGAGCATTCAAATAGGAGGCGAAAAAGAAAAATGCAAAATATCAAGAAAATATTATTCAGACTACCTGAAATTTGAATTTATTCAAGAGCCTGTTAGGAAAAACCAAATATTAGGTAAGTAAGCAAGTTTATTCATAACCCACAATATAAAATAAATTCGGAGTAAAAAAGAAAAAAAAATATTTTCCACAAGGAAATAATAAGAAAAACACAACATAAATAACATAACAATATTTATAAATCTCTAATCTGGAAAATAAAGTGAGGGGGTCACTGGCACATATCTTCCTTGAAATATTGGTCCTCAGGTTCTTAGCGATGTTTTCCAGCAGCACTAGAGGGTCGATAAGTCCAAAATGAGAAATAATCTTGTGATTTCTATACCACCTTGGTAAATATAGCAGGAATTTACAATATTTAAAATAGCCTCTCCTTAGCTGAAGACGGTCTTTTTTGCGTATTAAAGGCTGCAAACCGGAAAGAAAAGATTTGTAGGAGAACAAAAACAATGGTAAAACTTACATAAGCGTCGGCGACTGTACCTTCCTTTATTAGGCGAGATTTTACCATATGAGAAGCGAATACGCTGCATAGCACTAGCAACCAGAGACGAACATGTAGTCCAAAGTGTTTCAGAAAAAGTAATCCCAAGCCATTTCAACTTTGAGACACACCTGAGTAGCATTGTACCCACACGTAAAGGAGGAGCTGGTTTAGAAATATTAAAACACATAAACTCCCATTTCGAAGAATTTACAGAAAGCCAAATCATACTTAAAGCATTAATCAGAACATTTAGATTTTTGGTGAGGCCTGACCTAGTATGACTAGCTAGCAGAACATTATCAGCATAGACAACGTGACTGACAGCAGTATTTTCTAAAAACACGGTAGGAGACAGCATTCACAAAAAGTCTGCAAACACAGTTTTAAAAATATATGGAGACAGTACACCACCTTGCCTGACTCCCTTGTTTACTGAGATAGGTTCGGATATATCAGACATTCATTTTAACCAAACCAACGAATTGGAATACCAATATTGTGGAACATTTACTACAGAAGAATTAATTCCTGCTTTAACCAAGCACTGAAGCGCTTGCAAATGTACAACGCTGTCAAAAGCACCTGAGATATCAACCGAGCAAAAATAAAGTGGCCTTTTTTGCATTTTTCCCAAGACTAGCAACTGACCAAGTACATGATGGGCTTGAGAACAACCAAAAACAGCTCTGAAACCCAACTTGATAGTAAGAAAAATCACATTTAGTCAAAACTTCAGGCAATACAGCATACTCGAATTGCTTGCTCATGAAGCAGGAAACTGTAGTTGGTTGATAACTGGAACACTGATCTGCGTCCTTTTCCTTTTTCAAAACTGATGTTACAAGCCCCTAAATAAAACTATCTGGAACTAAGGACTGGACTAAACACGTATGGAATAAGAGCTGAATGTGTGCTAACAATAATGGACACTTAATGGTGAAGTGATTGTAACAGAGACCATCCATATCAGCAGCACTTGATTTCTTAGCACTTTTAAAAGCCCGATAGATATCACCACTGGAAATTGACAATATATGGACTTGCCGAAGAACTCGAGGAACATTATTATGCAATAAGCAAGAAAACATGGACTGGATAGAATGATTAAATGTAGAAAAACACGAGTAAAATGAGCAACAAAATCACTGATTTTGATAATTGAAACGGTAGCATGCACACACTTGCTGCCAATAACTACATTAGACCAAGACTTCCGATCCAAAGGGCTATCCAAACCCTTCAGGCGGGCTTGACGCAAAGAAGATCTAAACTAACGTTTTGAACTTTGCTTAATTTTAAATACTTCACCAGACTTGGGCTGATCACAAGCAATCCAAAGGCGAAGCCAAAACTTTGCGCACTATTTAGCTTTTTTCACTTCTGGGCAGACATTCCATAATGGTTTTCTGGTGCCAAATCTAACACGTTCAATAGGAACTGAAACTGAAGCAGCTGCCATTAAACAATGTGTAATCTGGTAATAGTAACAGTTTAAATCTATCTTAGCTGTTACAGAGCTAATATCTCTGTAAGAAACCTTACAGAGGTTTGTAAACGGTGAAAAGCCAATTTCAGGCTTGATAATAACGAACAAAGAACATACAAATAAACTTCAGGATTTACTCGTTTCCACTTTGGCTTATCGAACCATTTATTATAGTAAGAAAAATGGATATAAGCCAGTAGAGCAGACAACTCAATTTTGCAAGTTAAAGGCAAGTGATCATCCTCAATTTTATCATCTAAAACAATGACAGGGGGAATCACGAGTGATCCACTTGAAATTTGATCTAGCACCATCACGGTTATGAATGTAAGTAAACTGTTTATCTTCATAGACTAACTGATAGTCACTAGGCAAAGCAACAAAATTAGATCACTTCTTTCAGATTGGGACAGAAGATTGACATTGATATCACCAGCCTCAATCCAATTTATTCCCTGATTGGTCACTCTTAGCAGAAGAGTCCTGAGTCGATTACAAGAGCCCGCGAAGACATACAGGGAAGAAGTGTTTTTGCGATTGCATGGCATATAGACATTGATGAGGACAATATTACCGCATTTTATTGCGTGTAAATTATGACAGGAAGAAATAAGCTCAGGTTTCTTAGCGAGGCGAACCAAAGTTGCAAGGCCCCAGAGGGTCGACCGTGCGTTTTTTTAGCTTCACGTACAAACGTTAGGTGGGTGGGTGAACTTTTAAGAGTATCTGTATTGGCTTTAGTTAGAAAATTTTCCTGTAGAAAAGCTGTATCATAATCATGAAGCTCATCAATAAGAAGATCTTTGTCTTTGGTTCCGTTAATATTAAGTGAAACAAAGCGAAATCTATTGCCACTAACAATCATTTTTTTTTCCTTATTCAGAGCTTTTTTCAACACTGGGCTTCTGTGACTATAGGAAACATGATTTTCCCCGCAGTTGGCGCAATTCGGGCTTTCAGTGCAAGGATTATCACGTTTGTTACAATTTCCACCAGTGCACCGTGAACACTTTTGATTAATCGATGGAAGTGGGCAATTTCCGACAATTTGGTTCGGTGACTGACAACGGTAACATCTAGGAGGTAACTTTTGGAAAGGTCTAATTTTAAAAAGCTCGTATCCCAAATGCAAACCCTTATTTATAGCTTTATTTAAGGCAGCATCGTCTAGAAATTCAAGGCGGAAGGATCTGGAATTTCCAATGTTAGTTGCATCAAAAAGACCGGGAATCATACTAATACGCTCTTTTTTTTTGCAGAAGAACAGGGATGTTACTCATAATACCAAACACTTTTTGATTAAGGACATGAGAGGATACATTTAGCTTACTAATTGCAGCTTGGTGAGAGAGACGGCTGAGGCTTTATCTTGGGTATGGACTACCCACCTTTTCTTGACAGGATCAGATCCCACACTTACAATACCGTCATGGCCACCCAGGGTATCAAGGGTCTCCTTGCGCTCAATAGAATCTTTGAGGTCAGTAGGTGTTTTTTTTAGAATAACTGCAGAGGTCAGTTTTGAAGAGCCAGGACACTCCTGCATTAACGACTGAGGACATCCAATTTTTCCAGACAGGAGAGTTCTCACACACTCAGACAAAGAGTGGAGCTCAGACAAACAGGAGTTTACAAGGCAACTCAACGCACAAAAAGCGTCGGCAGGAATAAGTGGTACTTCACTAGGGTGGCGGATAACAAAGACTGGCAGGCCAACATCATCAGAATCATACTTTAGTATCGATACTATCAGAGACACTATTAATAAACATATTTGTACCCACTCTCTTGGGCTGAATTTCCCCAGGACGGCAAAACTGGAATATTTGCTTCCTCGCATCAGAAGCCTGGGCGAGCGTGAAAAATTCAGACATATGTTTCTTCAGAATATCTAGAGTAAAGCCTTTTTCGACACTGTTTTGGACAAAACTCAGAACAGGTCAGTAAACGAATGATCCAGCGGTCCACGCCATCAGCACCGAATGCTGAATACATACAAAGTGAAGAAACCTAGGAACAAGGGAAGTGTAAGGACCCCCTCAACTGTCCCCCGCAATTTACGGGTAACTTTATACCAGTGGGTACAA
Source organism: Artemia sinica (assembly GCA_027921565.1). Lineage (NCBI taxonomy): Eukaryota > Metazoa > Arthropoda > Branchiopoda > Anostraca > Artemiidae > Artemia > Artemia sinica. The sequence continues at coordinate 46,466,145 of CM051272.1, read as the reverse complement.
TACGTCACTTGCGGGAGGTTCCTTTCCCTCTTCTGATTGCTCTCAGTACGCTTCTTAACTAGTGGCTTTAAAGGACATAGTTGCTGAACATTATTCCCCATTAATGGCTTCCACCTTGATAGTACTCCAAATTGCATAGAATAAAAAGCCAAATACAACTTCTTTGCTCGCTGAATTTTCCAGGCAAAACAACTAACTTCAAATTTCTTAAATCACTTGACAGTTATTTCCTGAAGCACAAAACTGAGTAAGAAGAATGCTTTTTTTCACTCGAAATTGAGTGAAAAAAAAATGTATAAAAACGTGTCCCCAAAACTAAACGAAGTTATAATTCAATGTTATAAAAATTGTGAATGAAACTAGAAATAAAGCTCTGAATTCTCCGATGTTGGAAATTCTCTGCAAAGAAATGGGTTCCCAGAATACTCACCTTCTTCTTCATACTAAGGTAAGATAGCTGTCAAGAGGCAAAATACCGAGCGGACTGTTTGTCTTGCGTGAAGAAGTTAGATTGTTGTTTCAGCATCAAATTGATCAGAAACGTTCAGGACTCTTGTCCGAAGATGAGTGGGTAACCAAGCTTGCAGACCTGACAGATATTTTTGTTCTATTAAATGAACTAGACTTGCAAGGACAGATTAAGGATGTGTTTACATTACGAGGAAAGATATACTTTTCAAAAGAAAACATCACTCTAGAAAACGCAGTTGGTAGATGGAGACTTACAAATGTATTGAAATTTTGATAAATATCTGCAAGAGAAGGATCTCAACCATCAAACGATATCCATGATTATTCAATCGTACTTATAGTCCCTGACAGAATATTTTGAATTATATTACCCAAGAGAAGAAGACTCCAAACCTGGAAATATGTTAACGATGGATCCATTTGTATCTACTACGGAAGAGGACAAGTTAAGCATAAAAGAAACAGAAAGCCTTACTAATCGTTCTTGTTTTGATAGTCTCAAATGTAAGTTGAAGTACTCTTTATCAAGAACTCATTTTCGGATCGCTCAAAATAAACACCCGTTACTGAGTGAAAAGGCTATGAATTTTTTTTTTCAATTTTGCAACTGCATATTTCTGTAGAAAAATATTTTCATCTGTGACAGTAATTAAAACTCGGTACTGCTCTTGTCATGAAATAAATGCAGTTCTTCGTCTTGTAAAAGCATCATTGAAACCGAATCCCCATATCATGATGTCAAATAAACAAGAGCAACCATCACCCTAAAAACGTCCATTTTTTTTTATAATTACTATACAGTTTTTACCTTTGTGTAAATCTCCTATTTACTATATTAAAAATTTCTGATTATCATCTGTGGATGTATTTGCATAACTTTTTTGCCTCAAATCCATATTAGTGGTCCACCAAACAAAAGATGATACATCTAGTGGTTCATGAACTTCTAAAGGTTGATGACCACTGGTTTAAATTAAACCAGGTTTAAACACACTGGACTGGTAGCCTAACAGCTTGCCTTAAAAAACTGTTTAAACTCGCATCTAATTTATTTCTGTCGGATCGTTCAATATTTTGGGAAAAATTCGATTGGAGCCTGATTAGATAGTATTAACAAACCAAAACTTGCATTACTTGCATGGGGTGTAGGTCGAACTTTGACTACGAGTGGAAAAGAAGGCAGGACATTTTCCAACATAATGTTGAAGTATTCAGAATTTAAACGAAAGGGGCGTCACGAGACAATTTCAAAGCTAGTGCATCCAGGAAAGTGAAATAACTCGATTACAAAACAAGATTGAGACCAATACATCACTTGAGAAGGACACACAATATTTGGGTATACACTCAGACTTCGTTTTCCAGAACAGGAGAGTTTTTCAAGAGCTGGGATAGCTTTTTCAAGTCAGGAGATAAGTTTTTGTCTAGGACAAAAGTAATGAATAAAGTAGAAACTTCTAAAAAACAGAAATTAGATAAAAAAAATTATTCCAAATATGTGCCTCCGGCTCTTTGCAGTAATTTTTATGTCATCAATCAACAAAAATGATGAGAAGGAGTCAAATATAGGGCAAGACATCTTTGATCAAAGAACCAACAATGTATTTTTACATTTTTTGCTAACATTATATCAGTAGTTGCTGGTTCCAATACCAGTGTTAAAAATGTCCGAGAAAATTCTATGTTGAATGCTAGAGATATCTTGGTGGAAACACAATCTACATCATCTCCTGTGTTTGAGCTATGTAAAGAGGTAACAGTCAATTGCACTTCAAAACATCTTAACATTTCAAATATTAGTTGAGTTGTTGTCGAAAGTTACAGTGACTATTTTGAAAGTATAATTCACAAGGCTCTAGGAATAAAGAAGTTAAAACCAAAGGTTACCTTATTTCATGTAGTCCTAATCAACCAAAGCTGAGTGTATTCCCACTTGAACCTTTAATATCAACAAAAAAATAGGGGTGTTTTCATCTGAGATGGCATGAGGATTACCAGTTCTCAGAACACAATATCAAGAAATATTCTTCTCGCTTCGTGTGTTTCCTTTTCTCCAGATGTCCAAGAAAAGACATGTTCAAAAAATTTTGGATGGAAAACGGTCAGCGTCAATGGCACAAAATGAAGAGCCAAGTAAAGGCAAAGAAAGGAAAACTGGTAGGTGATTTCTCTTTCTAGTAACATAAAGCAAATTCGTCTGATTTTTGTCAATTCATCAATAACAGCGGTCATGTGTATTTTCCACTTGATGAAATCACCCAAACTAAGGTTTCGAAGCAAACAAAAATGAAGAGACAAAAGGAGATATTGTGAAAATTTTTGGACGTTGCAAGGACCCTAGCAAGACAAGGCATTGCCTTTAAGAGAACTGAAGAACAAAATGGCAACTTGGTTCAAATTCTTCAACTTCTAACGAGATATGTCGCTGCTCTTGATACCCAAAATAGAACATACCAATTTACCTATTTATGTTCATTTTCTCACAACGAGTTCATTTATATGTTTTCACCCAAAGTCAAGGAGAAGATTCTCACCAAAGTCTTGGATTTAAAATTGAATCCTGTGATTTCGGATAAGACACATGATGCTTTATATTCTGGCGGGCTTGCGGTTATAATCCACATGATCAGCGTGAAAGGTACACCTAGAGAGAGACTATTAGATGTTAGAAAGGCTAATGACAAAACCAGGCAGGGTGTGGCAGAGAGTATAATAGGGAAAACGCCAAGGAAAGGAATTCTCTTGGATAGACTAGCCTTTAAGGCTAGTCTATCCTTTAAGGAGCAAAAATCTGGTAATTGCAAAAATATTTGTATATGTTTTAAAAAGGGTTCAAAAACCATAAAAAAGAAAACCAAATGTTTGAAGCTTAGTAGACAGTCTGTGTTAGAAAATGGACTTGCTTCAATAATGAAATATCTTTGAAAAGACTTCAATATGAAAAGACATATCAGTATGAAAAACTTACCAATAGGTAGACTAAAAAAAAATTACAATTTTTTTAATGATTCTTTTGAAGAAAAAGAACTTTTTTCCCACTGCCTGAACAAATAACAAATCTACATCCTGGACCATCATGTAAGACTAGGCCCATAAGGGCAGGTAAAGCAAATGGTATTGGAAAATTGTCTGAGGCAATGAAAATTCAAAATGAAGAAGAAAGACAAATTGGGTTAGAAGATAGGCGAGAGCGAGAATCAAAACGTGTCAAAATTGAAAATAATAGCGATGAGAATTAAAATGATGATTCTTTGAAGTCACCCGAACTATAAAAAGGGATAAGACCAAGAGAACAGACCGAAATGATGAAATTCACAATCGGTGAAAATAAACAACCTGGACAATCAAATGAGACTAGACCCCAAAAATGAAGATTTACAAGTGTTATATTTGATAATTCGTTGGAAGAAAAAAAAATTTTTTGTCCCACGACGTGGACAATTAACAAATCTACAACCTGGATCGTCATTTATTACTAGACCAATAAGGACAGCTAAAGCAATGAGCATTGGCAAATTGTCTGAATTATTATGGAAGAGAAACTGGAGTTAGAAGATAAACGACAGCGGATTAAAAACTTACAAAAATTTAAAATGATAGTTATGATAATAGGGTTTGAGATATTGACATGGATAAGGTCATCAATATCTACTATACCTTTGTTTAAAAAAATTAAATTTCGGCAATATAAATTTCATAATGAAAAAAGACAAGCCCTGGTAAAAGTCGAAGTTCAACATTTTATAAAAGGTCCAAGCAATAAAATAGTTATAGATAACGATATTAGAGGTTATAAAGACAAAAGCCAAGAACCTGACGCTGCTTCATTCTCTGTAAAAAAAAACAACAACAAAAAACACAGCTTCGGCGTCATGTTTTTCAGAATGACAAAAGACAAGCCAATGCCAAAGTTAAAGGCCGAACAACATAAAAATGTACTTTTAAAAAGGCGCTAAGTCTAATTTAAGGTCTTTTAAAACGTTTAAGGGATTGATTGATGATAATGTAGCACATATGAATAAGATTAAAAAATTAATGAAAGTGAGAATCCTAAAAGCTAAAGAAACAAGCATGGAAAAAATCACGGGTTCGGCGTCATGTTTTTCAGAATGACAAAAGACAAATCAGTGCAAAAGTTAAAGCCCGAATAACAAAAAAAAATGTAACTTTACAAAGGCGCCAAGTCTAATTTAAGGTCATTAAGAACGTTTAAGGTGTTAACTGATGATAATAAAGCACAGATAAATGTGATTAGAAAACTAGTGAAAGTGAGAATCGTCATAGTTGCGCTACCTTAACACAAGAATCAAGTTCTTTTGAACACAACATTAATATGAATCCGCCTAAAAGGTATGCTGTAAGAATACACAGTGAAACCCTGGTGGTAATGATAGCAAGTCCTGACCTCAGTATGCCTTACAATGTTATTTATCTTACTTTCACTGTCTTAGCTTTAGCGTTTGGACCTTTTTACAGCTATACCACTAAAACAATCGCAAAGCATCTGGTGAAAGAGACCAGAGCTAAGAGGTTTCTGAACCTCTCTTCTTGATTAGCTGAAATAGCGGAAAGGCACGATAGAGAAAAAAGAAAACAATAAAAATATTGAATATATATTTTGACTCCGAAAACATTTAAAATAAAAAGTTTATTTTTGAAAAACAGCGAACATAAATTTCGTATTGGATTGAAAACAGAAAAATATATTTAATACTGTTAAAGAGAAATTTTATGTTGCCACTGCTACCATATCCGTGGTTATCTTTTGCCGTCAATTCTTACGTGAAACCCTTTGATATGTTCACAGTTGCAGCATGTGGTTGATTTTTACTGACTTTGCGATTTTTGAAAAGATACTAAAAGCTAATAATTTATTGTGTTCTTCAGAATATAATTCTCACTAAAACAAAGCACAGACTCATTGAGATAACTTTCTCAGTCTATATCTTTTTCACAAGGTTTGGTTACTTCCCTCAGCAGGATTAAGGGGCTATGATTACTATGAAAAACAATAGGAGTGTTTGCTCTACTATAAATTTTATCTACTATTTATTCTACTATTTTCTTGATTTTTATCTACTATTTTATCTGCTATATATTTTTGGCCTTCTGGGTTGCCTCAGTCTTACCAATGAGTCTATAAGCTCTGATGTATATGTCCGATAATGCGTTGTTACCAGGATTAATTGAATGTAAGTACGACAGTGAATTTGTCTCAATAGGGTTCCTGGCAGGCATTACAGAAGAAGTAAGATAAGATTTATTAATGAAAAACGGCATTACATAAACCCAAATGGGCCGAATTTGCACTTTAGCGTTAATAAACAATAAAAGAACCAAAAACAAACAAACAAACAACAACAAAAAATTATAAAAGGTCATTATCAAATACGTAAAATGTTACAGACAATAACAAATTAAACTCATAAAAAAACCATAATAAAGAAAACCAAAATTTTGAAACTTAGTAGACAATCTGTGTTAAAAAAAGGACTTGCTTCAATAATCAAATATCTTTGAAAAGACTTCAATATGAAAAGACATATCAGTATGAAAAACTTACCAAAAGGTAGATTAAAAAAAACTACAAGTTTCTTAATAATTCGTTGGAAGAAAAAAAAACCTTTTTCCCACCGCCTAAACAATTACCAAATCTACAGCCTGGATCATCACGTAAGACTAGGCCAATATGGGCAGTTAAGGCAAAGGGTATAGGAAAATTGTTTTAGGCAATGAAAATTCAAAATGAAAAAGAAAGAAAAATTGGGTTAGAAGATAAGCTACAACGAGAATCAAAACGTGTCAAAATTGAAAATGATAGTGATGAGAATTAAAATGATGATTCTTGGGAGTAACCTGATCAGTAAGCGTGATAAAACCAAGAGAACAGCCATAAATAATTATATTCACAGCCGGTGAAAATAAACAGCATGGACTATCAAATGAGACTAGACCCCAAAATGAAAAATTTACAACTGTAATATTTGATAATTCGTTGGAAGAAAAAGAAGTTTTTGTCCCACGAACTGGCCAAATAAAGGATTCACATACTGAATCTTCATTTAAAACTAGACCAATAAGGGCAGCTAAAGCAATGGGCATTGGCAAATTGTCTGAATTACTGAAAAAATTCGAAACGAAGAAGAAAGAAAAATGGGGTTAGAAGATAAACGACAGTGGATTTAAATCCTACACAAATTGAAAATAATAGTTATAATAATTGGGTTTGGGATACTGACATGGATAAGGTCATCAATATTTATTATGCGTTTGTTTAAAAAAAATTAAGTTTTGGCAATATGTATTTCATAATGAAAAAAGACAAGCCCTGGCAAAAGTCGAAGTTCAACATTTTATAAAAGGTCCCAGCGATGAAATAGTTATAGATAGCTACATTAGAGTTTATAAAGACTTAAGCCAAGAAAATGATACTGCTTCATCCTCTGTAAAAAATAACAAAGGTTCGGCGTCATGTTTTTCAGAATGACAAAAGACAAATCAGTGCAAAAGTTAAAGCCCGAATAACAAAAAAAAATTAATTTTACAAAGGCGCCAAGTCTAATTTAAGGTCATTAAGAACGTTTAAGGTGTTAACTGATGATAATGAAGCACAGATAAATGTAATTAGAAAACTAGTGAAAGTGAGAATCGTCACAGCTAAAGAAACAAGAATGGAAAAAATCAACGACAATCACACTGAATGGTAAACGAAATTCTGAATGGTGATATGTAGCTGAAAACTGGGAAAGACGTATTTGTTGTCTATAACGCCTGAAGTTTCCATTTCAAGAATTGTCTCAAAATTTCATTTCGATAGAAATAATGTCCAGGTGGCATTCCTCCACTGTAATCCCTAAAAGAGCCCTAAAATTCATTCATAATATCAATAAAAATCTTATTAGCAGAAATAATGCCGAAGTTGTATTCCTGCACTGTAGTTCCTAAAACCCATCCAGAATATCTGTAAGAATCTATCCAGAGTATCCATATCCAGACCTATCCAGAATATCCATTAATCTCTCATTGGTAGAAATGATGTCCAAGTGGCATTCCCCACTGTAATCCCTGAGTTAGCCCTAAAATTCATCCATAATATCAATAAAAAGCTTTTTATTGCAGAAATATTGTCAAAGTGATATTACTGCACTGTTGTCCCTAAAACCTATCCAGAATAACCGTAGAAATCTCACTGATAGAAATGATGTCCAACTGACATTCCTGTACTGTAATCCCTATAATAACTCTAAAATTCTTCCATACTATCTATATGAATCTAGTTGATGGAATTAATGTGTAATTGACATTTTTATGCTTGATCTATTCTTTGCCTTTATAAAGTTTCATAAGAAACTTTATAAAAGAGCGATGAACTTAATACCCAAGAACTTCATACTTAAGTTCTTAACTTAAAGAACTTATTACCTAAATCAATTCTTGAGATACGCTAGTTTGACAATGTGCATGCACATATCGTCTTTTGATTTAGTTCAAATTTCTCGTTAATACTGTAAATGGAATAGTGTGGTATTAGTAGTGGTGATAGTTGTAGTAGTATTGGTAGCATGCGAATATTACCTATTTGATCATCTTTCTTATTATTTCCTTAATTTACCAAATTAATACACTTAATCATTCTTGAGTTTCACTCTTTTGACAATCCGTATACACATAACGTGTTTTGATTTAGTTCAACACTCCCCTCAACATTCTCTGAAAGTTTCACCTAAATATCTTTCGTTTTCTTGGAAAAAAAGTTTAAACATGCATACCTTTCTCAATAACATATACTAGGTGTAAACAATGAACGAACTACCTAACTTACAGCCCTTGTCCTGAGGACTGTGGAGAGGTTAACATCCCCAAAGACATAATTACTGGACCTTTCAACAAGGCTGAACAAAGTAGCTCTCTCAAAATTTCGATTGGATGTGTTTGGGAATGATAGGCTTGGGGGAAGGGGGATGATTGCCCTCTATTAAATTGTGACTCTTAAAAAGGACACTAAAACTTCCAACTTCTAATCAAATGAGCTACATCTGATCCAAAGTTTTTGCGACTACCTGTTCCATAAGAACCTTAAATACCGTAGGCATACCTTACAACCATTGCCAATGGGATCTGGAGGATTATGTCCACCCTAAAGACATTTTTATAGGATTTTTGACGATTGGTAACAAAATGGCTATCTCATAATTTCAATTTAATGCTTCTTGGGAAAAGATGATGTCAGGGAGGGGGGCTATTTGCTTTCCATCATGTTTGACTCTTAAAAAGGAACTAGAACTATACTTTTCAAGTCAAATGAGGCTCTTCTACAGTTCACACGACCACCCCTTCCATAAAACCTTATATGCCCCTGTGGCATAACTTACAACCCTTATCCCCAGACTTTGGGGGATTCTGTCCACCTCAAAGGCCTTATTGTATGATCTTTGGACTATTTTTAAACAAATGGTTATAACAAAACCCTTATAGGATGCTTTTGTTAATTACGATGTGAGGGGGAAGGGGGTGCCCCTGGTCCCTTTCACTCTTAAAAAAGGGAACTAGAACATCGGATTTCCATTTTAATAAGCCTCCTCCGGAGTTTATACGACTATTCTTTCTGTAAGAACTTTATATGCCCCCAGGGCATAACTTACAACCTTAGCCCAGAGGGCTTTGGGGGGGGGATGGGGCTGTCATTCTCAAAAACATAATTTCTGGAACTTTTAACTACGCTGAACACAATGGCTGTCTCAAAATTTTGGTTGGATGTGTTTGGGGAAAGGGTGGGCATGTGAGGGGGGTTAGTTGCCCTCTAGTCATTTCGACTGTTTAAAGGGGTGCTACCCTCTTCAATTTCCAATCGAATGATTCTTTTTCGAAGTTTCTACGATAACAAATGACCATCTCAAAATTTCTATCAGAAGCGTTTCGGGAAAATACGAGATGGGGGGGGGTTTATCTGCCCTCCAATAACTCTGAATCTTAAAGGAGGCACTAGAACTTCTGATTTCCAATCCAATGAGCCCCCTCCGAAAATCATACGATGACCCTTTCTATATAAGTCTTAAATGTCTGAAGGGCATAACTTGCAACCCCTGCCCTGAAGGCTGTGCGAGGGGGGTTGTCATCCTAAAAGACTTAATATCCGGACTTTTCAGCTACGTTGAACAAAATTACTATTTAAAAATTTTGATTGGATGTTTTTGGGGAAATAGAGGACGTGGGAGGGGGACTAATTGCTTTCCAATTACTTTCAACTATTAAAAAGGGCACTAGTCCTTTCAATTTCTAATCGAATGAGTTCTTTTCAAAGTTTCTCTTTCGATACGAAGTGCCCTGGTTTAAAACCGAAAAAAAATTGTGCCCACATCACTCTTTACTAAGTTTCTTTTGCGCTATTTGCATAATTTGCAAAATATAACATAAGTTGCGCTTTACAGAAAAAAAATGTCTTAATTTTTTTCACTTTTATCAGTTTAATAAATAAAAAATTATCAAAACTTTAAAGAATAGGTATTAGTATATCTCAATTAAACTGACAATCCACGGTCATTTGTTTTTCTTTTGTTTTTTTTTTCAGTAAAGCGCAAATTATGCTCTGGGCTTGAGAAAGCATGAGGTTTACCAGCCCTACTTATGTTAATTTTTGCTCGTTTTGAGTTTGACTCGGCCATTTATTGTAATTTCCGTTCGTTTTGAGTTTCATTTATTTACAGATAATGATATGTGGTAGTTTTACGCTTGGAAAACTATTTGACTTGATTTCTGCTCATTTTTCGCTTAATGGAGCTCTTTACTTTTCTTTGAAAAACTAGTTTGGTGGAAAAATTTTTTTAAATCAATAAACAAAAAAAGAGAATATTTTACAGCTAATTAAATCTTGGTAAATGGCATTCATAATTTTTTTTTTCCCCGGAAGGAATATGTTTTTAGCTATTGCTTTAGAAGCAAGACTTATGGTACTATCTATTACTGAATGATATCCCCCTGGTCTTCGTAAAAAAAGAAACTAAGTAAAGACCAATTTCATTGAGCTGTACCCCCCCCCCCCCAAGTTCAAAAGCTCAAAAAATGAATTTTGGAAGTAAACATGTGTAAACAGACAGTTATTTTTAATAATATTTCCTAGTTTCAAAAGACAGCAGAAATTATATTTATATATATATATATATATATATATATATATATATATATATATATATATATATATATATATATATATATATATGTATATATATATATATATATATATATATATATATATATATATATATATATATATATATATATACAAATATATATATATATATATATATATATATATATATATATATATATATATATATATATATATATACATATATATATATACATATATATATATATATATATATATATATATATATATATATATATATATATATATATATATAATATATATATATATATATATATATATATATTATATATATATATATATATAATATATATATATATATATATATATATATATATATATATATATATATATATATATATATATATAATATATATATATATATATATATATATATATAAGTAGAACCCCCTTATCCAATACGGGGAAAACCCAGCTACTGCCATCTATAATCGAGTCTAACGGGACCTAACCACATAGACATGGTTATTGATCCTCGAAGGGGACTCAATTTCTGAGAAATTGATTTGCATAGTCGACGGGGAATTCTAATGTAACATTAGGGGATTAAGAAACAATATGGCTTCTCTGATCTTTAGGTCTGAGAGATAAATTAATATTCTATCGAAACAATAATAGTGTAAGTAGGAACACCTTAGATATATTTTCAGAAATTCATACGAGATAAAGACAGATTGAATATATTTTACGCGGGAAATGGTTTCCTTGGAATTTCCAATGTGACAGCACAGGGATGCCAAAACAAAGGAACAAGCAGAAATTACTTTTAGGGGATTATTTGGGTGACAACAAATTAATCAACTATTTAGAGATTTTTTTTGGGTGAAACATTTTGTCTTTTAGAAGATGATTCGGGGTGAAACTCTGTGGTCCTTATAATACACACATTCCATTTGAACAATGTTTTAAGGTCCCCTACCCAAACCCCAAAGGGGCCCCTGGCCCAACTCTTTTGCCCCCTCCCCTGGGCCCCCTCCCCCGGGCCCCCAAAGGGCCCCATTTTTACCAACGGGCCCCCCAGCTTTTTTGGCCCCCTCCCCTATTTTTTAATACTTTTTTTGGCACACTTGAGACACAGAGGGGCCCTCTTCCCCCAACTTTTCGACCCCCTCCCACCATTAGTGTTTTGTCATGGTTTACCTTGTCACTGTTACATTCTCTTGATGTTTTAAAGTTCATTTAGGATTTTTTTCGGTGAAATGTAAGTTGGAATATTTCAGTAGTATTTTGTCGTGGTTTACCTTGTCACTTTTACATTCTCTTGATGTTTCAAAGTTATTTTGAATATTTTTTCGCTGAAATGTAAGAGTTGGAATATTTCAGTAGTGTTTTATCATGGTTTACCTTGTCACTGTTACATTCTCTTGATGTTTTAAAGTTCATTTAGGATTTTTTTCGTTAAAATGCAAGAGTTGGAATATTTCAGTAGTGTTTCGTCGTGGTTTGCCTTGTCACTGTTACATTCTCTTTCTTCAAAGTTTGTTTTGGATTTTTTTCGTTGAAATGTAAGAGTGGGAATTGTCACTGTTACATTCTCTTAATGTTTCAAATTTCATTTTGGATTTTTTGTTGACATGTAAGAGTTAGAATATTACAGTAGTTTTTTGTCACGGTTTACCTTGTCACTGTTACATTCTCTTGATGTTTCAAAGTTCATGTTTTTTTTTCTTAAAATGTAAGAGTTGGAATATTTCAGTAATATTTTGTTGTGGTTTACCTTGCCACTGTTACATTCTCTTGATTTTTCAAAGATGATTTTGGATTTCTTTCGTTGAAATATAAGAGTTGGAATATTTCAGTAGTGTTTGTCGTGGTTTACCTTGTCACTGTTACATTCTAAAGATGTTTCAAAGTTCATTTTTGATTTTTTTAGTTGAAATGTAAGAGTTGGAATATTTCAGTAGTGTTTTCTCGTGGTTTACCTTGTCACTGTTACATTCTCTTGATGTTTAAAGGTTCATTTTATATTTTTATTCCTTGAAATGTAAGAGTTAGATTATTTCAATAGTGTTTTGTCGTGATTTACCATGTCACTGTTACATTCTGAAGATGTTTCAAAATTCATTTTGGACTTTTTTCGTTGAAATGCAAGAGTTGGAATATTTCAGTAGTGTTTTGTTATGGTTTATCTCTTCACTGTTACATTCTCTTGATGTTTCAAAGTTCATTTTGGATTACATTCGTTGAAATGTATGAGTTGGCATATTTCAGTAGTGTTCTGTCGTGGTTTACCTTGTCACTGTTATATTCTCTTGATGTTTCAAAGTTCATTTTGGATTTTTTTTTCTTCAAATGTAAGAGTTGGAATATTTCAGTAGTGGTTTGTCGTGGTTTACCTTGTCACTGTTACATTCTCTTGATGTTTCAAAGTTCATTTTGGATTTTTTTCGTTGAAATGTAAGAGTTGGAATATTTCAGTAGTGTTTTGTCGTGGTTTACCTTGTCACTGTTACATTCTCTTGATGTTTCAAAGTTCACTTTGGATTTCATTCGTTGAAATGTAAGAGTTGTCATATTTCAGTACTTTTTTCACGTGTTTTACCTTGTCACTGTTATATTCTCTTGATGCTTCAAAGATCATTTCGGATTTTTTTTTCGTTGAAATGTAAGTTGGATTATTTCAGTAGTGTTTTGTAGTGGTTTACCTTATCACTGTTACATTCTCTTGATGTTTCAAAGTTCATTTTGTTTTTTCCCTTGAAATGTAAAAGTTGCAATATTTCAGTAGTGTTTTGTCGTGGTTTGCCACGTCACTGTTACATTTTCTTGATGTTTCAAAGTTCATTTTAGATTTATTTTGTTTAAATGTAAGAGTTGGGAAATTTCAGTAGTGTTTTGTTGTGGTTTACCTTGTCACTGTTACATTCTCTTGAGGTTTCAAAGTTCATTTTGGATTTTTTTTTGTTGAAATGTAAGAGTTGGAATATTTCAGTAGTGTTTGCCGTGGTTTACCTTGTCACTGTTACATTCTCTTAATGTTTCATTTTGTTTCACTTGAAGTTCATTTTGGATTTTTTTTTTCGTTGAAATGTAAGAGTTGGAATTGTCACAGTTACATTCTCTTGATGTTTCAAAGTTCATTTTGGATTTTTTCCCTTCAAATGTAAGAGTTGCAATATTTCAGTAGTTTTTTGATGTGGTTTACCATGTCACTGGGACATTCTCTTGATGTTTCAAAGTTCATTTTGGATTTTTTTCCTTGAAGTGCAAGAGTTGAAATATTTCAGTAGTGTTTTGTCGTGGTTTACCTTTTCACTGTTACATTCTCTTGATGTTTCAAAGTTCATTTTAGATTTTTTTTTTGTTGAAATGTAAGAGTTGGGATATATCGGTAGTGTTTTATTGTGGTTTACCTTGTCACTGTTACATTCTCTTGATGTTTCAAAGTTCATTATGGATTTTTTTTGAAATATAAGAGTAGGAATATTTCACTAGTGTTTTCTCGTGGTTTACCTTGTCACTGTTACATTCTCTTAATGCTTCAAAGTTAATTTTGGATTTTTTTCGCTGAAATGCAAGAGATGGATTATTTCAGTAGTGTTTTGTCGTGCTTTACCATGTCACTGTTGCATTCTGAAGATGTTTCTAAGTTCATTTTAGATTTTTTCGTTGTAATGTAAGAGTTGGAATATTTCAATAGTATTTTGTCGTACATTCTCTTGATGTTTCATGAGAATGAGTGGCGCGCCACTCTAAGTGAACCTAAATTAACCCAACTTTTTGCATATCTCTCTCACTATGATTGTGTGTGTGAGCAGGTGTCTTAAATTTCAACGAAGAAAAATCCAAAATAACTTTGAAATATCATGAGAATGTAACAGTGATAAGATAGACCACGACAAACCACTACTGAAATATTCCAACACTTACATTTCAAGTAAAAAATCCAAAATGAACTTTGAAACATCAAGAGAATGTAATAGTGACAAGGTAAACCACGACAAAATACTTCTGAAATATTCCAACTGTTACATTGCAATGAAAGAAATCCAAAAGGAACTTTGAAACATCAAGAGAATATAATAGTGACTAAGTAGACCACGACATGACAATACTAAAATATTCCAAATTCCAATTCCAATTCCAAATATTCGAAATATTAAACAAGGTAAACCACAACAAAACACTGTTGAGATAATCCAACTCTTACATTTCAACAAAAAAATTCCAAAATGAGCTTCGAAACATCATGAGAATGTAACAGTGACAAGGTAAACCATGAAAAAACACTACCGAAATATTCCAACTCTTACATTTCAACGAAAAAAATCCAAAATGAACTTTGAAACATCAGGAGAATGTAACAGTGACAAGGTAAGTCACGACAAACCCTACTGAAATATTCCAAATCTTACATTTCAACGGAAAAAAAAAATCTAAAATGAACTTTGAAACATCTTCAGATTGTAACTGTGACAAGCTAAACCATGACAAAACGCTACTGAAATATTCCAACTCTTACATTTCAAGGAAAAAAAAAATCCAAATTTGAACTTTCAAACATCAGAGAATGTAACAGTGAAAAGGTAAACCACGACAAAACAATACTGAAATATTCCAATTCTTACATTTCAACGACAAAAAAAAATCCAAAATGAACTTTGAAAAATCAAGAGAATGTAACAGTGACAAGGTAAACCACGAGGAAACACTATTGAAATATTCAAACTCTTACATTTCAACGAAAAAAAAATCCAAAATGAACTTAAAAACATCTTCAGAATGTAACAGTGACATGGTTTAGCACGACAAAACACTACTGAAATAATCCAACTCTTACATTTCAACGAAAGAAATCCAAAATGAACTTTGAAGCATCAAGAGAATGTAACAGTGACAAGGTAAACCACGACAAACACTACTGAAATATTCCAACTCTTACATTTCAACGAAAGAAATCCAAAATGAACTTTGAAAAATCAAGAAAATGTAACAGTGACAACGTTAACGACTACAAAACACTACTGAAATATTCCAACTCTTAAATTTCAAGGCAAAAAAAAATCTAAAATGAACTTTGAAACATCAAGAGAATGTAACAGTGAATAGGTAAACCCCGACGAAACACTATTGAAATATTCAAACTCTTACATTATAATGAAAAAAATCTAAAATAAACTTTGAAACATCTTCAGAATGTAACAGTGACATGATAAAGCACGACAAAACACTACTGAAATAAGCCAACTCTTACATTTCAACGAAAAAAAGAAATGAACTTTGAAACATCTTCAGAATGTAACAGTGACAAGGTAAACCACGACAAACACTACTGAAATATTCCAACTCTTACATTTCAACGAAAGAAATCCAAAATGAACTTTGAAAAATCAAGAGAATGTAACAGTGACAAGGTAAACCACGACAAAACACTACTGAAATATTCCAACTCTTAAATTTCAAGGAAAAAAAACTAAAAAAAACTTTGAAACATCAAGAGAATGTAACAGTGATAAGGTAAACCACGACAAAACACTACTGAAATATTCCAATTCTTGCATTTCAACGACAAAAAAAATCCAAAATGAACTTTACAAAATCAAGAGAATGTAACAGTGACAAGGTAAACTACGAGGAAACACTATTGAAATATTCCAGCTCTTACATTTCAACAAAAAAAAAATCCAAAATGAACTTAAAAACATCTTCAGAATGTAACAGTGACATTGTTTAGCACGACAAAACACTACTGAAATAATCAAACTCTTACATTTCAACGAAACAAATCCAAAATGAACTTTGAAGCATCAAGAGAATGTAACAGTGACATGGTAAACCATGAGAAAACACTACTGATATATTCCAACTCTTGCATTTCAACGAAAAAGATCCAAAACGAACTTTGAAAAATCAAGAGAATGTAACAGTGACAATGTAAACGACTACAAAACGCTACTGAAATATTCCAACTCTTCATTTCAAGACAAAAAAAATCTAAAATGAACTTTGAAACATCAAGAGAATGTAACAGTGAATAGTTAAACCACGACGAAACACTATTGAAATATTCCAACTCTTACATTACAATGAAAAAAATCTAAAATGAACTTTGAAACATCTTCAGAACGTAACAGTGACATGATAAAGCACGACAAACACTACTGAAATATTCCAACTCTTACATTTCAACGAAAAAAAGAAATGAAATTTGAAACATCTTCAGAATGTAACAGTGACAAGGTAAATCACGAAAAACACTACTGAAATATTCCAACTCTTACATTTCAATGTAAAAAAATCCAAAATGAACTTTGAAACATCAAGAGAATATAACAGTGACAAGGTAAAACACGACAAACACTACTTAAATATTCCAACTCTTACATTTTAGCGAAAGAAATCCAAAATGAACTTTGAAACATCAAGAGAATGTAAGATTGACAAGGTAAACCACGACAAGTTACTACTGAAATATTCCAACTTTTATATTTCAAAGAAACAAAATTCTAAAATGAACTTTGAAAAATCAAGAGAATGTAACAGTGACAAGGTAAACTACAAGGAAACACTATTGAAATATGCCAACTCTTACATTTCAACGAAAAAATCCAAAAAGAACTTCGAAACATCAAGAGAATGTAATAGTGAGAAGGTAAACCTCGACAAAACACTATTGAAATATTCCAACTCTTACATTAAAACGAAAAAATCTAAAATGAACTTTGAAACATCTTCAGAATGTAACAGTGACATGGTAAAGCACGACAAACACTACTGAAATATTCCAACTCTTACATTTCAACGAAAAAAAGAAATGAACTTTGAAACATCTTCAGAATGTAACAGTGACAAGGTAAACCACGACAAACACTACTGAAATATTCCAACTCTTACATTTCAACGAAAGAAATCCAAAATGAACTTTGAAACATCAAGAGAATATAACAGTGACAAGGTAAAACACGACAAACACTACTTGAATATTCCAACTCTTACATTTTAGCGAAAGAAATCCAAAATGAACTTTGAAACATCAAGAGAATGTAAGATTGACAAGGTAAACCACGACAAGTTACTACTGAAATATTCCAACTTTTATATTTCAAAGAAACAAAATTCTAAAATGAACTTTGAAACATCAAGAGAATGTAACAGTGACAAGGTGAACCACGACAAAACACTACTGAAATATTCCAACTCTTACATTTCAAGGAACATTTCATCGAATGATATCCAAAATGAATTTTGAAACATCAAGAGAATTTAACAGTGACAAGGTAAACCACGAGAAAACACTACTGAAATATGCCAACTCTTACATTTCAACGAAAAAATCCTAAATAAACTTTGAAACATCAACAGAATGTAATAGTGAGAAGGTAAACCACGACAAAACACTATTGAAATATTACAACTCTTACATTACAACGAAAAAAATCTAAAATGAACTTTGAAACATCTTCAGAATGTAACAGTGACATGGTAAAGCACGACAAAACACTACTGAAATATTCCAACTCTTACATTTCAACGAAAAAAAGAAATGAACTTTAAAACATCTTCAGAATGTAACAGTGACAAGGTAAACCACGACAAAACACTACTGAAATATTCCAACTCTTACATTTCAACGAAAGAAATCCAAAATGAACTTTGAAAAATCAAGAGAATGTAAAAGTGACAAGGTAAACCACGACAAAAGACTCCTGAAAAATTTCAACTCTTACATTTCAATGTAAAAAAATCAAAAATGAACTTTGAAACATAAAGAGAATGTAACAGTGATAAGGTAAACCACAACAAAACACTACTGAAATATTCCAACTCTTACATTTCAACAAAAAAAATCCAAAAAGAACTTAGAAACATCTTCAGAATGTAACAGTGACATGGTATAGCACGACAAAACACTACTGAAATAATCCAACTCTTACATTTTAACGAAAACAAATCCAAAATGAACTTTGAAACATCTTCTGAATGTAACAGTGACAAGGTAAACCACGAGAAAACATTACTGAAATATTCCAACTCTTACATTTCAAGGGAAAAAAAATCTAAAATGATATTTGAAACATCAAGAGAATGTAACAGTGAATAGGTAAACCACGACAAAACACTACTGAAATATTCCAACTCTTACATTTCAACGAATGAAATCCAAAATGAACTTTGAAACATCAAGAGAATGTAATAGTGAGAAGGTAAACCACAACAAAACACTATTGAAATATTCCAACTCTTACATTACAACGAAAAAAAATCTAAAATGAACTTTGAAACATCTTCAGAATGTAACAGTGACATGGTAAAGCACGACAAACACTACTGAAATATTCCAACTCTTACATTTCTACGAAAAAAAGAAATGAACTTTGAAACATCTTCAGAATGTAACAGTGACAAGGTAAACCACGACAAACACTACTGAAATATTCCAAATCTTACATTTCAACTAAAGAAATCCAAAATGAACTTTGAAAAATCAAGAGAATGTAAAAGTGACAAGGTAAACCACGACAAAAGACTCCTGAAAAATTTCAACTCTTACATTTCAAGGAAAAAAAACTAAAATGAACTTTGAAACATCAAGAGAATGTAACAGTCACAAGGTAATCCACGACAAAACACTACTGAAATATTCCAACTCTTACATTTCAACGAAAAAAATCCAACATGAACTTTGAAATATCAAGAGAATGTAACAGTGACAATTCCAACTCTTACATTTCAACGAAAAAAATTCAAAATGAACTTTGAAGCATCAAGAAAATGTAACAGTGACAAGGTAAACCACGAGAAAGCAGCACTGAAATATGCCAACTCTTACATTTCAACGAATGAAATCCAAAATAAACTTTGAAACATCAAGAGAGCATAACAGTGACAAGGTAAAACACCACAAACACTACTGAAATATTCCAACTCTTACATTTCAGCGAAAGAAATCCAAAATGAACTTTGAAACATCAAGAGAATGTTTGACAAGGTAAACCACGACAAATTACTACTGAAATATTCCAACTTTTATATTTCAGGGGAAAAAAATTCTAAAATGAACTTTGAAACATCAAGAGAATGTAACAGTGACAAGGTAAACCACGACGAAACACTACTGAAATATGCCAACTCTTACATTTCAACGAAAAAATCCAAAAAGAACTTTGAAACATCAAGAGAATGTAATAGTGAGAAGGTAAACCTCGACAAAACACTATTGAAATATTCCAACTCTTACATTAAAACGAAAAAAATCTAAAATGAACTTTGAAACATCTTCAAAACGTAACAGTGACATGGTAAAGCACGACAAACACTACTGAAATATTCCAACTCTTACATTTCAACGAAAAAAAGAAATGAACTTTGAAACATCTTCAGAATGTAACAGTGACAAGGTAAACCACGACAAACACTACTGAAATATTCCAACTCTCACATTTCAACGAAAAAAACCCAAAATGAACTTTGAAACATCTTCAGAATGTAACAGTGACAAGGTAAACCACGAGAAAACACTACTGAAATATTCCAACTCTTACATTTCAACGAAAAAAAATCCAAAATGAACTTTGAAAAATCAAGAGAATGTAACAGTGACAATGTAAACCACTACAAAACACTACTGAAATATTCCAACTCAGACATTTCAAGGAAAAAAAAATCTAAAATGAACTTTGAAACATCAAGAGAATGTAACAGTGAATAGGCAAACCACGACAAAACACTACTGAAATATTCCATCTCTTACATTTCAACGAATGAAATCCAAAATAAACTTTGAAACATCAAGAGAATGTAATAGTGAGAAGGTAAACCACGACAAAACACTATTGAAATATTCCAACTCTTACATTACAACGAAAAAAATCTAAAATGAACTTTGAAACATCTTCAGAATGTAACAGTGACATGGTAAAGCACGACAAACACTACTGAAATATTCCAACTCTTACATTTCAACGAAAAAAAGAAATGAACTTTGAAACATCTTCAGAATGTAACAGTGACAAGGTAAACCACGACAAACACTACTGAAATATTTCAACTCTTATATTTTAACGAAAGAAATCCAAAATGAACTTTGAAAAATCAAGAGAATGTAAAAGTGACAAGATAAACCACGACAAAACACTACTGAAAAAGTCCAACTCTCACATTTCAAGGAAAAAAAACTAAAATGAACTTTGAAACATCAAGAGAATGTAACAGTGACAAGGTAATCCATGACAAAACACTACTGAAATATTCCAACTCTTACATTTCAACGAAAAAAATCCAACATGAACTTTGAAACATCAAGAGAATGTAACAGTGACAATTCCAACTCTTACATTTCAACGAAAAAAATTCAAAATGAACTTTGAAGCATCAAGAGAATGTAACTGTGACAAGGTAAACCACGAGAAAGCAGCACTGAAATATGCCAATACTTACATTTCAACGAATGAAATCCAAAATGAACTTTCAAACATCAAGAGAATATAACAGTGACAAGGTAAAACACGACAAACACTACTTGAATATTCCAACTCTTACATTTCAGCGAAAGAAATCCAAAATGATCTTTGAAACATCAAGAGAATGTAAGATTGACAAGGTAAACCACGACAAGTTACTACTGAAATATTCCAACTTTTATATTTCAAAGAAACAAAATTCTAAAATGAACTTTGAAAAATCAAGAGAATGTAACAGTGACAAGGTAAACCACGACAAAACACTACTGAAATATTCCAACTCTTACATTTCAACGAAAAAAATCCAAAATGAACTTTGAAACATCAAGAGAATATAACAGTGACAAGGTAAAACACGACAAACACTACTTGAATATTCCAACTCTTACATTTTAGCGAAAGAAATCCAAAATGAACTTTGAAAAATCAAGAGAATGTAAGATTGACAAGGTAAACCACGACAAGTTACTACTGAAATATTCCAACTTTTATATTTCAAAGAAACAAAATTCTAAAATGAACTTTGAAACATCAAGAGAATGTAACAGTGACAAGGTGAACCACGACAAAACACTACTGAAATATTCCAACTCTTACATTTCAAGGAACATTTCATCGAATGAAATCCAAAATGAACTTTGAAACATCAAGAGAATTTAACAGTGACAAGGTAAACCACGAGAAAACACTACTGAAATATGCCAACTCTTACATTTCAACGAAAAAATCCTAAATAAACTTTGAAACATCAACAGAATGTAATAGTGAGAAGGTAAACCACGACAAAACACTATTGAAATATTCCAACTCTTACATTACAACGAAAAAAATCTAAAATGAACTTTGAAACATCTTCAGAATGTAACAGTGATATGGTAAAGCACGACAAACACTACTGAAATATTCCAACTCTTACGTTTCAACGAAAAAAAGAAATGAACTTTCAAACATCTTCAGAATGTAACAGTGACAAGGTAAACCACGACAAACACTACTGAAATATTCCAACTCTTACATTTCAACGAAAAAAAATCCAAAATGAACTTTGAAAAATCAAGAGAATGTAACAGTGACAATGTAAACCACTACAAAACACTACTGAAATATTCCAACTCAGACATTTCAAGGAAAAAAAATCTAAAATGGACTTTGAAACATCAAGAGAATGTAACAGTGAATAGGCAAACCACGACAAAACACTACTGAAATATTCCATCTCTTACATTTCAACGAATGAAATCCAAAATAAACTTTGAAACATCAAGAGAATGTAATAGTGACAAGGTAAACCACGACAAAACACTATTGAAATATTCCAACTCTTACATTTCAACGAAAAAAAATCCAAAATGAACTTTGAAACATCTTCAGAATGTAACAGTGACATGGTAAAGCACGACAAACACTACTGAAATATTCCAACTCTTACATTTCAACGAAAAAAAGAAATGAACTTTGAAACATCTTCAGAATGTAACAGTGACAAGGTAAACCACGACAAACACTACTGAAATATTCCAACTCTTATATTTTAACGAAAGAAATCCAAAATAAACTTTGAAACATCAAGAGAATGTAATAGTGAGAAGGTAAACCACGACAAAACACTATTGAAATATTCCAACTCTTACATTTCAAGGAAAAAAAACTAAAATGAACTTTGAAACATCAAGAGAATGT
This sequence comes from Artemia sinica, assembly GCA_027921565.1. NCBI lineage: Eukaryota > Metazoa > Arthropoda > Branchiopoda > Anostraca > Artemiidae > Artemia > Artemia sinica. The sequence goes on along the minus strand of CM051272.1, from coordinate 46,443,408 downwards.
AACAGTGACAAGGTAATCCATGACAAAACACTACTGAAATATTCCAACTCTTACATTTCAACGAAAAAAAATCCAACATGAACTTTGAAACATCAAGAGAATGTAACAGTGACAATTCCAACTCTTACATTTCAACGAAAAAAATTCAAAATGAACTTTGAAGCATCAAGAGAATGTAACTGTGACAAGGTAAACCACGAGAAAGCAGCACTGAAATATGCCAATACTTACATTTCAACGAATGAAATCCAAAATGAACTTTGAAACATCAAGAGAATATAACAGTGACAAGGTAAAACACGACAAACACTACTTGAATATTCCAACTCTTACATTTCAGCGAAAGAAATCCAAAATGAACTTTGAAACATCAAGAGAATGTAAGATTGACAAGGTAAACCACGACAAGTTACTACTGAAATATTCCAACTTTTATATTTCAAAGAAACAAAATTCTAAAATGAACTTTGAAACATCAAGAGAATGTAACAGTGACAAGGTAAACCACGACAAAACATTACTGAAATATGCCAACTCTTACATTTCAACGAAAAAATCCAAAAAGAACTTCGAAACATCAAGAGAATATAACAGTGACAAGGTAAAACACGACAAACACTACTTGAATATTCCAACTCTTACATTTTAGCGAAAGAAATCCAAAATGAACTTGGAAACATCAAGAGAATGTAAGATTGACAAGGTAAACCACGACAAGTTACTACTGAAATATTCCAACTTTTATATTTCAAAGAAACAAAATTCTAAAATGAACTTTGAAACATCAAGAGAATGTAACAGTGACAAGGTGAACCACGACAAAACACTACTGAAATATTCCAACTCTTACATTTCAAGGAACATTTCATCGAATGAAATCCAAAATGAACTTTGAAACATCAAGAGAATTTAACAGTGACAAGGTAAACCACGAGAAAACACTACTGAAATATGCCAACTCTTACATTTCAACGAAAAAATCCTAAATAAACTTTGAAACATCAACAGAATGTAATAGTGAGAAGGTAAACCACGACAAAACACTATTGAAATATTACAACTCTTACATTACAACGAAAAAAATCTAAAATGAACTTTGAAACATCTTCAGAATGTAACAGTGATATGGTAAAGCA